>CM039736.1:55484780-56079550 GCA_022539455.1 Dendrobium nobile | reverse complement strand
GATTAGAAGAACGGAAAACTTGGGAACTCACTCTACATTCTTCAACCAATATCGACAACAATCATCAAACTTTTGTGCGTTCGTTGAACACCGTCAGATCTCTTTTATGTATTTCAGTATTTTAAGATTATTATTTTTATGATAACAAATATTTTTGATTTTTTTTTTTACTTTATTTCTCCTAATATTGTTATTACTTATTTTTTTAATGTTTACTAACATTTCAAGTACATTATACACCTTGAAGCAAAGGATCAAGACATAAGACTTGTATAATTTGTTTGAAGTGCACAAGATTCTATATTTTTATTTAGTTATTTTTATATTTCTTGAGTCAAAAGTTCTATAAAATATTTATGCTAGCTTAGAAACCATGCACACACACACCTGGGAGTGAAAATATAAAGTTTAAATTTTTTTGAAAATCTTATAGTATGATCCAAATCATATTACATGGTTAGTTTATTAGAAAATTAATTAAAATGGTTAATTGAGATATTAATCTTTTTAAATTAATGGTATTGTATGAACTCAATCATACATGACGATCAGTTAAAATTCAAGCCCTAACCACTAGTTTAACTTAGGAAAGTAAATTGAATATTTTATTTAGAACTACTCATATTATAGGATATTTTAATTCATACCTAAATTAATCTATATGATTAGTCAATAAAATTAAGGTTTAATTAATGAGTTTGATCATAATGTATGATCTTGATTATACTAGATGATTGGCAGCGATGAATTTTGATCATCAAAAGGATCATCCTAGATGAACCTTAATTTATATAACTTATCATATTATATGATATTAATCACACTAAATGATTGACATAAACTTTATTTTACCTTCACGAAGATTATCTTGGAGGAACTTATGTTAAATGTACTAATTATACTATATGATCCTTTATTCATATTTATATGATAGATTAAGATACTTAAACTGCTTGTAATGAGATTTTTTCATCATACTAAATGGACAAGAATGTTTGAGCTAATTTTATTATATAATCCATCGATTGTACTATACAAACAAAGTTGGGCTACTTAAAAATTAGATTTTTTGGAAGCCTTGTATTTAAAAACTCTTATTATACTTTTAATGGGTCTTTAGATACTGGGATATTTCAATGGAAGTGCTTTGAGAAGTCTTGTATTCTTGAGTAATAAGGATGATTGGTGAAACAGAGGGAGAAGTAGAGTAAGAGGGGATTTCATGCAATTACACTAAGCATGCTTCTACTTACATTCCTCCATGTGTATTCGTTGACCTTCATGGAAACTTTAAGGAGAAATTTTTTATGGCCAAAGATCATCAACACTCTTCCTCACCAAGAGGGTAAAAGGGATTCTAGATTTTCTGCCTCATATAGAGGGTGGAAAGGATTTTGTTATTTTACTGCAACAAATTAGTGGATAAAAATTATAAGGGCTTCTCCACCTTTTAGAGGGGATAAAAGAAGATTCACTAAATGTTTAGTGTAATACCAAGAGAGAACTCTGAGGAGTGGACATATTCATGTTTTTTACTTAATCATTATAAATCTATTGTGCTCGTTCTTTATTCAGCTTTTCGCATTTTATTTTCTCATACAAAATTTCTTCTAAACCTAAGTTCAGATTATACAAATTGGTTTTAATTTATATTTCATTCAAAAAAGAAAATAAATCTTCATATTTTTTTCTTTATAAAATTGAAAGGACAAAAAAAAGATTTGCTTCATTATTTTCTTCTGTATAAGTTTATATGATTGATTTTAAGTTTTCAAAAGAATATTATTGAGATAAAATTTTTTAAAACATCAATTCACCACCCTCTTGGTTAGCCTTGGAAAATTCTAGTGGTTTCACATCCCATTCTTCAACTTTTAACTAATATCATAGCGGATTCTCGAGAATTGTTTGTTTAAAAATCTTGAGCAGATCCAATGGCTATGTTTGATAATATACCGCATGATTGTCAAAAAGTTTGCATGTCAATATTCATTCGATCTATTAACTTTCACATGTGGCATATGATTCAAGCAGGATATACTCCTCCATATCTAATTTTTAATGGCATCAAAGAATAAAATCCTTTTACTAAATGGAGATTTGAGGATAAAGACTATACATAACTAAATGCAAAAATTTTAAACTATTTTTTCTATGTTTTAAATTCTAAGTACTATATTCATGTTTCTTCATACTAAAATGGAAATTTTAGATGAGTTAAATGTTACATATAAAGGAACGAATGAAGTTAAACAGTCCCGACTAAATATATTTTGGTATGACTTTGAGTTATTTCGCATGAAATCTAATCAGATGATAATTGACATGTACATTAAATATAATAAGAATAAAACCTAATTGCAAGCACTTGGTAGAGAATTATCTAATTTAAGAAGATACAATAAAATTTTATTTTTCTTACCTTACAGTTATTCAATGAATCTAAGAACTGAATCATACTTATCTTTTTAACAATTTACTTGGCTCACTTATTATTTATGAGGAAAATGTAAGTCAAAGATATCTTGTTGTAAGTGACAGAATGAAGGATAGGATTGTGGTACTAAAAGCCATTAACTCAGATAGCAATAGATCTATATATTATAGAATGGTGGTTTAATGTTAATGACCTGATAATTCAAAAGCTTTATGAAATGAAAACAAAGGCGCCATCAAAATTGTAATAAAGTAAAATTTTGTAGAATTAGTAAAGTTTCTTCTCAAATAATTAGTTTTGATTACAGGAATCCTTAACTTCTTAAGTCCAACTACCCCAACATAAGAAGTCATCACAACAAGGTGAAAGGTGAAGAAATATTAAATGCTAGAAAAGGTCATGAAATACAATATACTAAAAAGGGAAAACATTAAATACAAAAATCCTTCTCACTGGACTTCTCCTCTTATTCTTTAGAATAAGAAATAGAGGAGAAGGTAACCAACCTATTCCTTATTGAAAATGATAGTCTTGATAATTCTAATCAAGAAGACATATGCAAATTATACTTTGAAGAGCTATTAATTATTTCTAAAAATGTTCATGACTCATATTGGAAGCTTAAGAAAGTGCATGCTAAATTAAAAATAATAATAATAAAAAATTTTATCTAAATGTTGAGAATGAAACAAAAATTAGAGAGCATGTGAATTTAAAATCCTAGCATATTTTACTGGATAACTAATAAGCATCATTATTATATGAATTTGATGCTTTAGATAAGAAGCATATTGAATTTACTGAGACATATATCTCATTGAAAATAAAGTATATTGAGATTGGAGGAAGCATCAAAGGTTAGGGGTAGTAGCAATGGAATTATACTCTAATGAGCAAGCATTAGAATTTGATGTTATAAGTTACAAAAATACAAATGAATTTTTAAATAGGAAAATAAATGTACTTCTAAATAATTGATAATTACCTATACTAGCACAAAAGCTTCAACCTAGACTAGCACAAAGGTCACTACCTAAAACACAACGTGCATCTCATATCCCTAGAAAGAGGCACTATCATCCACATAGTTAGTAAGCCCATTCATAGGAGTCATTTGCTACTCTTGTGCCATAGTAATACACATATCCCACACTTGTACTATACATAATACAACATATATTATATGGACGCCCAAATCAATTATAGAAAATCATAATATGTACTCCATCTATTCATTAAGGAATAAAGTGGAATCCAAATTCATTTTGGTTTCCAAATCTAACAATTGATTGATTTTAAAAGGATTCCCTCATAAAAAGCCTAGTGAAAGCATGTGGTACCTGGACATCCGGTGTTCATGATATATTACTAGAGATATAAACCAGTTCATAATGCTAGGGGCCAGGAGCGAAGGCAAGGTAACACTGGGTGATAAAACCTTTGGAACGTGGTGGGTTCAGTAATGAAAAAAACTAAGTAATTTATTATTAAAATCATTCTTTTGATAGATGGATTAAAACACAATTTGCTTAGTATAAACCAACTTTTTTATAAGAATTTTGACATCAAATTCATTCCTAACAAATGCATGATTATCTGAAATTAAAAATTTGTTTTAAAATGATTATAAATAAATAATGTTTATAAGCTTAATTACACTTGTATTGATGATTCTGATAATCTGTGCTTGAAAATTGTGTTGGATTAATCATGATTATGACATAGGAGACTAAGTATTGCTATTATAAAAACTCTTGAAAAAATAACCCAACTAGATTTTTTTAGAGGTATCCACAAGCTAGAATTCACTAAAGACCATCTGAGTCATGCATGCCACCTAAGAAAGAAAACTAGGTCACTTTTCCACACCATTAAAGATAGCACCACTACTATTCCTCTCAATATTCTACATATGAATTCTTTTGAATTCTGATTTTTGGATGATTATTTAAGATTTAAGTGGGTTAGATTCTTTCCTCCAAATTTGAGTCATTTAATGAATTTAGAATATTCTCCACATTATTTCAAATAAAATAAGGTTGTAAGATTTCTCATTTCCGTAGTGATTATGGTAGTTAGTATATGAATGAGAAGTTTGAATCTTTTTATATGGATTTTTTATTGAACATAACTTTTTTCTGCTAGGACCCCTCTGCAGAATTAAATAGTTAAGAGAAAGAATATAACTTTAGTGGAAGCTACAATGGCTATATTTGCTGAATAATCATCCCTAGATACTTTTGAGCTGAAGCAGTGAATACTGCTTGTTATATTTTTAGTAGGGTAAATATTATATCAAAATTGAACAACACACCTTATAACATGCTTAAAAATAGGACACCTAACCTTTAACTTTTGCAAGTCAGTGGGAGTAAGTGCTTTGTTCTCATTAATGGTAAATATCCTCTTGGAAAGTTTGATTTTGTGTCTGATGAAGGATTATTCTTAGGATTTTCCTCTATAGGTAAAGACTACATATTATTTAATAAGATGTCCTTATTTATAGATGAGTCCACCCATATTGTTATTGATGCATCAGATAAACTTGTTGATAGTAGGTTGAAGAATATTAAGTGGTAAAAGTAACCCAAGGAGTATAGTCTATTGACCTACATGGTAGAGCAGAACCTTAGGAAAAATTACTTAGGTAATGGAGATAAACATCAAGTAACCATAAGGAGTTTATCTTAAGATATCCATCCATAGGTGTTAAAACATGGCAAAGCCTTAGGAAAGAAGTTAGTCATACATCCTTTCCCTCTATGGTTGAACCAATAAATATAGATCAAGTATTGACTAAAAATTTTGAATCATAGTTATGCAACAAAAGTTAAACTAATTTATTAGGAATGATGTTTTGGAATTACTTTATAGACCTAAGTACCAAATTGTAGTAGACACCAAATGAGTATTCAAGAAAAAAATGAATGACACTGAAGTAGTAATCAAGAATAAATTTAGATTAGTTTCTAAGGGGTAAAATCAAATATAAGGCATTGAATTTAAAGAAATTTTTTCTACAGTAGCTAAACTTGAAGGTATTAGAGTCTTGTTGGAATTTGTATGTTTTAGAGTATTCAAGTTGTAAAAGTTGGATATAAAGAATGCCTTTTTTATTGCGGTGATTAAAGATAATGTTTTTATAGAATAACTCACAGGCTTTAAAAATTTATCAATTCCCAACCATGTCTACAAATTAAATAAATCTTACCCAATATCAACAGTGAAGAGAATTTTTAGGTATCTTATGGGCACTCTAAACTTAAGTATCTAAAATCATATTCATAACACCACCTTTGACATCATAAGATATTCAGATTTATACTTTGCAAGGTGTAGAGTAAATAAGAAAAAAACTTTTAAAACCTATCAATTCATTGAACGATTCTTAGCTTCTTTGTCTAGTAGAAATGAAATTCTATGAACATATCTATAGATAAAGAAAAAAAAGTATAGCAATAGAGAGTTAAGTTTCCCAAGTTTTATGGTTGAAACAACAAATCCTTGATCTTAGAATTTTTGTAGGCATAATACAAATCTTGGGTGATAATACCAGTGCCATCAATGTTTCAAATAATCCAATTCAACATTCCCACACAAAGAATATAGATACTAGACACCATTTATCAAGAGATCATGTAGCTAAGAAAGATTTAAAATTCCATCTCATAGCTACTAAAATTTAATTGTAGACATTTTCATAAAACCCCATAAATATGATACCTTCAACACACTTAGTAAAAGTACACTAGGGATGTAAAGCCCTTATGAACTAGCCCAAGGCTAACCAAGAGGGGGGTGAATTGGTGTTTTAAAAATTATCAAACAAAAATCATGATTTAAACCAAAAAAACACCAACAAAAAATAAAGTGTAAAAATGAAATGTGGAAATGCAATAAGAAAGAATGCGCCATATTTTATAGTGGTTCGGTCAACTTGACCTACGACCACTGCCAGAACCACTTCTCCGGGTATTGCACTAAACTCAGTGATTGTACTTTTGCTCTCACAACAAAATCGATAAGCCTTCATAAAACTCGGTGAGGCAAAGAACCCGACCTGATTTTTCTTCCTTCTAAAGCAGGCATATAACGTCAACCTCCTTCGCTTCCTCCAGAAGTAGGAAGAAAACCTCAATCAATTGCTAAAGTAAACCTCTCTAGAACCTCCAAGGAACTAAGGATGATGATTGGAGAGGACGACTCATATCCTTGCTTGGAGTAACCTTTGTAAAGCCCTTACAAACCCCCCTCACAAGATCCTTTCTCACTCTCTCATGCTCTCCCTCTCCTTCTCTTAGCTCTCTTGGCTCAAGACAGGAGTAAAAAATATTATCTTGAGTAAATAAGAGATTATATATATATAAAGGCTTCAAATTTGCCCTAAATTATAACTAATCGACAAAGATCATCCAAATCATCTTGTACGATCAGTACATTTTCAGCCCTTTCATTCATGATGATCTAGGAGGTGCTGGATGATTAGAAGATTTATTTATTCTGATCATCTAGGATTATGGGTATATTGTCATGTACAATTAATTCAAAACATTAAGTATCATCCAGAGCATCACCCTGTTCAGCCAGACTTTACATGTTGGACGATGAAAAAATAATTGATCATCTAGGCCAATTTTTGGATCATCTAGGAAAATTAGTTAAAATTAATAAATAATGTCTAGCACATCATTCTGTTCATCTAGGATGACTCGAGAAGAAATTAAAGTTTTTTTAACTAATCATCCAAGATGATCTTGCGACCGTCCAGGATGATAAGATTGATCAATCAAATCTTAATTACTTTCCTTAATCTTCAGACTAATTTAGGCATAATATAATGTCTAAAAATAACAATATCCCTAAAAGTGTTGGCGGCTAATTCTTTCTAATTTGAGCATATCGTCCTGTATGATGTTAATATCGTCTAAGATGATTTTCTTAATTTGGATGCCTTAACAATAATGCCCTAATTAGGGTTTTTATTTTTAACAGGTCATCTAGGATAATTTTTGATCGGCCATGACAATTTGATTAAAAATAAAAACTCTAAAACAAATAGAATTTTTACCCCCTGAGTGTGTGTGTGTGCAAGGTTACTTAGCATCAGGATCCACTTTATTACATTTGACTCAAAAAAAGGTAAAAACACTTGAAGTATACTTACAAACTGTCTTAGTCTTAATCTACCCAATCTTGAGCTAGTTTGATTTGTAATTGACCTTGTGGACCTAAAATGTATGTAGGCATGGCAATTATAGAAAAATAGAATGTCAAAAATGTTTGTTATCATCAAAATTATAATCCTTGAATCCATATTTATAATAATCTCCTCTTTTTTTATAATGTTAAATATTTGGTAGGAAATTCAACTTAAGTAAATAAATAAAACATAAAGTAAATGTGAATAGTATGAACCAAGTAACTCAAATTTTACTAAAACAAAGTAGTTGGTACAAACACTAACTAATAGTAGTAGAAAAAATAATAATATAACAAAAAAATATGAACAAACTAACACTACCTCTTTTCCCCCTTTCGACATCATAAAAAGGAGGAGGAATCAAAAGAGAAATTCAAATTAGAAAATACAAAATAGAAACTAACAATATCAAAAGAAAGATAGTCTACAAGTACAAAGGGTCCTGATCATCAGAAGGAGGTGGTGGTAGTGGCTGAAAGAAATTGTTGATGGAAGAAAACTACTACCCAAACTAGGCCATATCCTGGTCATGCTGCTGCCACTCTGTGCCATGTACGTATCAAATCTAGCAACATCCAATGCAAGCTGCTGCTCCTTTGTAACAACGTGAGAGTTAAACCTAGCCTCCCACTGGTCGATCCGATCCACTAGCTAATCCAACTGTGAGTGCTGACGGATTAGAATAAGTGCAGGAACAGGTGTAGGAGCATGTGTAGGAGTAGCTTCCCCCTCAAATTCCTAAGCCTCCTCATGCTCCAGATGGAGACGAATGTTGTAAAGAATATTGTATGAGCTATTGGTGTAGAAGATAGGATGAAAATCAGGTGGGGCAGGATATTAAAGATTATATTTAGTTTTTAGGACATAAGCTATGATGTGTCTTAAGGCAAGGTTATGCTTTCTTTTGTGCCTTTGTTGCCTAATACTAGTCAGATGCTCAATATATCAAAAAAGAATATCAGTAGCAATAAAATCTCTATGGGACATGAGTGTAACAATGAAGGTGAGGGAGGTTTGAGAAAATAGATTTAGGATAGGGTAAGTGAGCGTACGAGGGTTGATGGTCCTTAATAGTGTGATTCCAATAGTCTTCTAGTGAAGATAGGTGGCTTGGTCAGCCACCTCAGTGAAATGAGGGTCGATAGAGGCCCTCGAAGAAATTTTAGTCGTCATTCTAGATTATTTTCCACCAGTCATAAAATATAAAATTAGAGCTTAAGGGAGAGGAATAAATAATTGAAGGGTTTGAGGGTGGAAAAACCAGTTGAAGTTGGTTGTTTATAAAGGATCTACCAAATCAACTAGGATGATCGTAGAATCGTCCAAGATGAACAAACAAAATTATGAAGTCTGTGATGATTAGTCAAAAAAGGTGGTCCGATCATCCAGGATGATTAGACATCATCCAGGATGATTAGACTCAGGCGATCATCCTGAGAAATCATGCCAAAAAACCATAAAAAATTATAACATCCATGATGATTAGGTGGATCATCCAAGTTGAACGATAATAATGGATCATACCGGCCAAATTTAAAACAAGTAGCCATTTTTGCAACGTGGATTATCCATGACGAACAGGTGTATTATCCAGAATGATAACATACAATTGAGCAAGATTTCATTGGATCATCCAAGATAATGTAAATCATCCAGGACGATTACAGATAATTGAGTAAGATCTGATTAGATCATCCGGGATGATAAGGATCATCCAGGACGATCTCAAATAATTGACTAAGATCAGCCATAAGTAGAAGATGAAGATTGGATTTATTATATCATCCAGGATGATGTGAATATCATCCCTGATGATGAGATAAAAAATTAAATATTTTTTGGATGGATGAAGGTGATCAGAGAAGATCGTACAACTCAAAAGACTAGTAAAAAATAAAAAATAAAGCAACAAAAAGACTATAAAAAAGATAAAAAATAATGAAAAACACAACAATTTGTTTTTATCAAAACATGAATATGATAATTTTACCATGAGATTGAATTAAAAATTTGTAAGAAAATGATTTAAGATCATCAAAATCTAAAAAAATAGTAGAACAACCGATCCTGCTAACCCTAACTCGAACTTCTTATAGGACAAACCATCTTTTGAAAATGAAGATGAAACTTAGAAAAAGCAATTGAATAAGAAAAAGTGATCATTCAAAACTTCATTCAAGAAGAATATCTTATAGAATAATATACCAAAGTAATTAGTAACCATCATGAATTTCAAAATTAAGTCTTTGAAAATATCAAGTGGTACATTAATTCTTTTAAGATTTAAAGGTTTGAAAGAGAAGGAAGCTTGCTTTCTTGTGTGATCATTTTATGTCTCTTATCAATTAGATAGCGCACTTTGTGCATCTTTTAATTTTTGATACACTTTATGTATCTTTCAATTTTTTGGCGATCATTGCGCATCTTTTCAGTTTTTCTTCTTTTTGGACTCATTTTATGCCTCTTATTATTTTTTACAAGCTAGATCCCTATTCAAAACTTTTAAATACTCTCAGTTATGAGAATATCTTCCAGATACTAAAAAAGAAAAACTCACTCTCTAATATACCAAAGAGTAAACCACAAAGCATAATCAAATTTATATGATAAATATAATGAATAAGATTATGAAAGCTTGAAAGTGATGTATTGACTTTGAACATTATTTATATAAGATAAATTATTATAACAAAGTAGAAAAGGTCATAATTGTAAAGTCTAATTATTAATTTGAGATAAACTTTTATTTAGAAAAAAAATTACACCACTAGAAGAAGTTTGAGGAAGGGAAATAAGTAACGGTGTTTCTTCCTTTAGGTGATTTAGGGATGTCAAACATTAATTACAAATTTTCAAAATTAAAAATAAAAGAAAAATATTATTTTAGCAGTGACCAAAAGAAAAATTGAAAGAAAAAACTAAAACATCATAAATGAAAACACAAAAAATAATAGAAAACAAAAATCAATAATTAAAACTATAAATAAAATAAAAGTCAAAAATAAAAGAAAGAATATAAAATAACAACAAAAAATAGATAAAAAAACATTCAGTAAGCATTAAGTTCATAAATTTATATCAATCATACCCAATCTGGCTCTGAAGATGTTGATTGTGTCAAAGGCCAGTGGTTTGATAAAGATGTCAGCTAGTTGTTTCTCAGTTTTCACTTGGTATAACTCAATGTCTTCTTTGGTGACATGGTCCCTAATAAAGTGATGCCTTATGTTATGGATAGGATTTTTAGAGGTGTAGATGACACTAATGTTGTCACATCGGATTGAAATTGTGCCTACAGGTAATCCTAAATCCATAATTTGTTTCTACAACATAAGAACTTGGGCCGCACAACTTCCTAAGTCAATGTACTCTACTTCTACAGTGGAAAGTGTAACAGATTCTTGTTTTTTACTGGACTAGAAGACTAAAGACTATCCTATGAATTATCAAGTTTAAGAAGTGCTCTTTCTATCCACCTTTCATCTTATAAAATTAGAATCAGAATTTCCAATAATCTTAAAAGAAGTGTTGTGTATAGGATACCAGATTCTTAAATTTTGAGTCCCTAAGAAATATCTAAGGATTCTCTTAACTACAGTCAAGTGGGATTCTTTATAATCAACTTAAAATTTATCATAGAGACAAACACTAAACACTATATCAGGTCGACTAGCAGTCATGTAAAGTAGTGATCCAATCATTCCTCTATGCTTCTTTTGATCAACATATTTTCCATTTGTTTCCTTATCCAACTGAACATTGGAGCTCATGGGAGTTTTTACTAGCTTGGATTTATCCATTCCATATTTCTTTAAGATGTCCTTAATGTAACTTAGTTGATTTAGAAAGGTTCCAGCATTCAATTATCTTATGGTAAACCCCAAAAAGTAGGATAATTCTCCCATCATACTCATCTCAAATTCCTTACTCGCTATTTTAGAATAATCATCACATGGCTTTTTATCAGAAGATCTAAAAGCATATCATCAACCTAGATCTGAATAATAAGTAACGCATCTCTTACTTTTCTTAGAAACATGGTGGTGTCTATGCTCACTTTAACAAACTCCCTCTCCAGTAGGAATGTGCTAAGCCTCTCATACCAAGCTCTGGGTGCCTATTTTAATCCATATAAGGACTTTTTTTAATTTGTAAACATGATTTGAAAATTGGAAACTCTTAAAACTTAGGGGTTGCTCTACAAACACATCCTCTTTTATCACTCATTAAAAAAGTCAATTTGGAAAAGCTTAAATCCATTATAACAGGCAAATGTTAGTAGCACTCTAATGACTTTCAATCTAACTTCAGGGACAAAGGTCTCCTCAAAATCAAACGCTTATATTTGGTTGTACCCCTTAGCCACCAATCTCTCTTTATTTCTAACCACCACACTAGAAACATTCATTTTATTCTTAAAGACCCATTTTGTTCCCACTACACTTTGATTCTTAGGATTTTCTACTAACTCCTAAATATCATTTCTCACAAATTGATTAAGTTCTTCTTGCATAGCTAACATCCAAAATTTATTCAAAAAGGCTTGATTGATGTTGGTGGGTTTAGTTATTGAGATAAAAGTTGAGTGGTTCACTTCCTTCCTAAGTCCATGTCTAGTTAAAACACCTTCAAAAGGGTCTCATAAAAATAGTTCTTTAGGATGATTCAAAGAATATATCCAACCTCTAGACAAAGTGTGTCTAGGTTCTACCATTTCTTCCAGATTTACATTTTTAGTCAGGTAATCTCATATACTCTATCAGTGTTTTGAGGCGCAACCCTTTTCTCTAAATTTTCAACTCCTTGGGTAATCTCTCCAACTTTATCTTCTTCCTCAATTCCATACTTCATAGGATCATATTTATCAAACACTACATGATATTGCAAATATGATTTCAGGAAATATAATTTTGATGATAGCAAATACTTCTATTTTTCTATGGCTGCCTTACCTACTAACATTTTAGGTCCACAAGATCAAATTACAAATCAAACCAGCTCAAGATTTGGTAAATTAGGACTGAGTTATCTTGTAATGTACATTAAGTGTCTTTTACCTTTTCTTAAGTCCATTGTAATAATGTGCATCCTGATGCTAAGTAATCTTGCACACACACACTTGGGAGAAAAATATATCTATTTTATTAGTATTTTCTATTTTGATCACATCATCTGAGATGATCCAAAAATTATCTTTGACGCTCAATTAAAAATAAAAACCCTAATTAGGGCATCATGGTTAAGACATACATAATTAAGCGGATCATCGTCGATGATATTAGTATCGCCCGAGATGATAGGCTCAAATTAGTAAGAATTAGCTGCCAGTTCTATTCACACATGTATTATTTTTTAACATCATCCAGGACATTGTCCTGGATGATAAAGTGAAATTATACCTAAATTATTTTTATAATTAAAGAAAAAATTAATGTTTGATTGCTCGATCATATCATCCTAGATGATTGCAGGACCATTCACGACGATCTGTTAACAAATCTTAGTTCTTCCAGGACAATTCATAATCGGTCTGGCTCCATCCAAGATGATGTTCTGGATGATATATGAAGTTTTAAACTAATCATCTCGAACGATCATGAGATCGATCTAGACCATCTAGTATATTTTACATCGTCCAAACATCTATCTAAGGTGATGTTCTGGATAAAATGTGACATTTTGTACAAATTGGCCCGGATGATCGTGAGATCATCCTTGATAATCAAGTTACTTTTTAATCATCTAGGCATCTATCCAAGGTGATGGTCTGGATGATATTTGTCGAATTAAACTAATCATAAAGGATAATATACTATCATCCTGGATGATCTCAACAAAGGAGCCTTCTAATCGTCTAGACTGTCTCAAATCGTCCTGCCTAATTGAGCTAAATTTGAATTGATCATATGGGATGATCAATTGATCATCCTGTATGATATTTGATGATTAGTTACAAATTAGGGCTAATTTTGAGCCATTATTTAAAAGTTCTCTTATTTTCTCAAGAGAAGATCTTTTGCTGCTATCTAGACCTGAGAGAGCTAAGAGGAGAGGGAGAGCAAGGGAGAGAGAGAGAGAGGGAGAGAGAGAGAGGATCTTGTGAGGGGGAGTTTTTGAGGGGTTTCATGAAGGTTGCTCCAAGTAAGGATCTGAGTCATCTTCTCTGATAGTCATCCCTTATTCCATGGAGGTTCAAGAGAGGTCCACTTTAGAAATTGATAAAGGTTCTCTGCCTACTTCTGGTGGGATAAAAAGGAGTTGAGTTCTCTGTTTTTTTTTTTTTTTGAGGAAGTAAAAGGAATTGGGTTCTCTACCTACTTCAGGAGGAAGAAAAAGGAGTTAAGTTCTCTGCCTCACCAGAGTCGGTGGAAAGGAGTTTGTGTATGGGCTTCTCCGCCTTATTGTGGGGGCAAAAGGAGAGACACTGAGTTTAGTGCAATACCCAGAAGGGAGCTTTCGGGGAGTGAACGTAAGTTAAGTTGATCAAACCACTATAAAATATGGAGTGTTCTTTCTTATTATTATTCCACACTTAATTTCCACCTTTTGTTTCTCATGTGGTGAATCTTGGTTTGGTTGTGTTTGTGTTTTTGGTTGGAGAATTTTTTAAATACCAATTCACCTCCCCCGCTTGGTTAGCCTTGAGACTAGTTCATAAGGGCCTAACATCCCCGAAAAACTTTTAAGTGGTGTCAGAGCGGGATTCATAAAATTGAGTTTTTGAAAACTTTTGAATTTCGATCAATGGCTAACTTTGGTAATCGTAATATTGCGGAAGGGTATTATATTACTCAACCACCTTTATTTAAAAATATTCCATTTAATTTTTAGAAAACATGCTTGTCTACATTTTTATAATTGATTGACTATCACATGTGGATGCTTGTTAAGGATGGTTATTCACCTTCGTCATATGAAATTAATGGCATTAAAATTAAATTTCCTTTTACTAAATGGACTTTTTATGATAGAGATTTAGCACAACTGAATGCAAAATGCTTGAACTACTTTTTCTCTGCTTTAAAATTTGAAAATTACATGCATATTTCAACCTAATATACTGGTAAAGAATTTTGGGATAGATTGTGTATTACCTATGAGGGAACTAATGAAATTAAGCAAATTAGGTTGAATATTTTATTTCATGACTATAAACTTTTTCGTATGAAACCTACTAAATCAATTTTTGACATGTATACTAGGTTTACTTAAATTTTCACCTCATTATATGCCTTAGGAAGAGAGCTAACTAACTATGAAAGAGTAAATAAAATTTTGACAGGCTTGCCTTCTTCCTTTGATGCTAAGATTATTGCAATTATTGAATTTAAGGATTTGAATACTTCTTATATTGATAACTTACTTGGGTCACTCATTGCTTACGAGTAAGAAGAACCAAAGACAAATTGATGCAGGTGAGAAAAAGAAGGAGAAGACTGTGGCACTAAAGGATAATGACACAGACACTAGTTCTTCCAGGTGTGAATGTGATGATGTTTCCTTAATCACTTGGCAATTCAAAAACTTTGTAAGAAAGAATCACCAACACCATCAAAAATTGAATAAATGTAAGGGTAACAAAAATTTTAAAAGTTTTTCTGATGTTGTTTATTTTGAATGCAGGAAGCCTGAACATGTCAAAGCTGATTGTCCTACACTTAAGGCTTACTCAAGCATGGGGAAGGGTGAGGGGAAACCCAAGTTCAAGCAGGACAAGAACTAATTCCAAAAGCATTCTAAGAGGATTTTATATCCGATTCCTCTGAGACTGAAGCTAAAGAAGAGACAACAAACTTATTATTGATGGCCGGTGATCATCTTGGTCAGTATGACCAAGAAGAGGTATGTGAACTAAGCTACAAATAATTACTTGATGTTTATGAGAAAATCCATGCATCATATAAGAAACTTAAGAAAATACATGCAAGTTTCAAATTGGAGTTCTTAAATTTGCAAAAAGAGCATGAAGTTATTTTGAAAGATCACGTCAAAATTGATTGTAATCACATGTCATTACTTAATGAGTGTGATGGGTTAAATAAAAAGCATATTGAATTAACTGATGCACATGTTTCCTTGAAGTCATGTCATATTGAGTTAGAAAAGGAGTTTAAGAAGTTAGAAAAACTCAAAGTATTTGAAAATGATAAACTAAATTTGCATGCATCATATAATGTTAAGATGAAGCATCACCACTCGAGTAGATTAGTAAATCCTTTTCCTGATGTTATATATTTTTCATGTGGCATGCTAGGCACTTGCACTATTCACCGTATTACACATTGGGTGTGGAGACCCAAATTGCATGATTCACAGAATAACACACATGAATCACCTTATTTGTTCCATAAGAAGGGACCCAAATCTTTTTGGGTTCCTAAATCTGACGTTTGATAATTTTGCTGGCTTGCTCTCTCAAAAGTCCTTGTGAGAGCATATAGTACCTGGACAGTGAATGCATAAGACACATGACTGGAGATGCCAACCAATTCGTTTCACTAGAGGCCAGGGCTAGAGGTAAGGTTACTTTTGGAGGCAATACCACCAAGAAAGTGGTGAGGATAGGTATAATTGAAAACTCCAAGAACCTATTGATTGAAAATATTTTACTTGTAGATAGACTAACACTCAACTTGGTAAGCATCAGTTAGTTGTGCGATAAGGGCTTAATGATACTTTTTTTGGCAAATACATGCATTATTAGGTTGAATAACATCACTATTTTGTAGGGAAAGCGGATCAAAAATGTTAACATGCTTGATTTAAATAATATTGAATGTGTTGCTTCTTTTTTTTAACTATTAGTGATGATTCTTGGTTGTGGCATATTAGGTTATGTCATGCCAATATGAAAATCCTTAGAAGAGTGACCCAAAAAGACCTAGTTACAGGTGTACTCAAGCTTAAGTTCACCAAAGACCACCTTTATGATACCTGCCAATAAGGGAAGTAAGTTCAATCCTTTTTCCATTCCATTAAGGACATTAGCACCTCTAGGCCAATAAAAGTCCTTCACATGGATTTGTTTGGACCCATTAGCACTGCCAGCTTAGGAGGGAAAGTCTATAGTTTTGTGATTGTCGATGACTACTCGAGGTTCACTTGGATTAAATTTATGTCGCATAAGAATGAGTCATTTGATGAGTTTAGATCCTTCTCCACTTGGATTCAGAAAAAGTTAGATTGTGAGATTTTGTCCATCTATAGTGACCATGGGGGAGAGTTTGAAAATGTGAGATTTGGAGACCTTTCTGAAGATAATGGGATTATCCATAACTTCTCACCTCCTAGGACACCTCAACATAATGGGGTAGTTGAAAGGAAGAACCTAACCTTAGTAGAAGCTGCTAGAGCCATAATTGCTGAGTATTCACTTCAAAAATTCTTTTGGGCTGAAGTGGTAAATACAACTTGTTATGTGTTAAATAGGGTGAATATTAGAGCCAAACTAGATAAGACATCCTATGAGATCCTTAAGGGTAGGACACCCAACCTTTTCCTCCTCCATGACTTTGGTTGTAAGGTTTTCATTCTTAGCAATGGGAAGTCACACTTAGGGAAATTTGACCTAAAATCTGATGAAGGAGTGTTCTTAGGATATTCAAGTGTTGGGAAATACTTTAGGGTGTTTAATAAAAGGCCATTGGTGGTGGAGGAGACTACTCATGTAGTGCTTGATGAATCTGATCCTATGGAGTATAGAGTTGAGAATGAAGATGGTGATGGAGTGATTTCCAAAGGAGTTCAAAATTTGGAGAAGAGGGAAAAGTCCCAAAACATTAAAGATGTAGGTGAGATTACTCAAGGAGTAGAGAATGCAAATCTGGAGGAAAGGGTTGAACCTATTTACACCTTGCTTAGAGATTGGAGATATTCTTTGAGTAATCCTAAAGAACTGATCTTAGAAGACCCTTCTAAAGGTGTTAAAACTAGGCATGGAATTAAGATGGAAGTGAACCACTCTATCTTTATCTCTAAGATTGAACCCACCAACAAAAATCAAGCCTTATCTGATGAGTTTTGGATCTTAGCTATACGAGAGGAATTAAACCAATTTGTTAGGAATGATGTTTGTGAACTTGTAGAAAGACCAAAGGGACAAAGTGTAGATGGAACCAAATGGGTCTTTAAGAATAAGATGAATGATTCTTGTGTGGTTATTAGGAATAAGGCTAGATTGGTGGCTAAGGGGTACATCCAAATAGAAGGGATTGATTTTGAGGAGACTTTTGCCCTTGTATCTAGATTGGAAGTCATTAAAGTGCTACTAACTTTTGTTTGTTATAAGGGATTTAAGTTTTTCCAAGTGGATGTCAAGAGTGCCTTTTTAAATGGGGAAATAAAAGAGGGTGTGTTTGTAGTAAAATCCCCAAGTTTTGAGAGTTCCCAATTTTTAATTCATATTTTAAAATTAAAAAAGGCCTTATATGGATTAAAACAGACATCGAGAGCTTGGTATGAGAGGCTTAATACATTCTTGCTAGAGAGGGAATTTGTTAAGGGGAGCATAGACACCACCCATTTTCTGAGGAAAGTAGGAGATGGGTTCAGATCTTTATTGATGATATAATTTTTGGATCTTTAGATAAAAAGCTATGTAATAATTTTTCTAAACAATGAGTAAGGAGTTTATCCTACTTTTTAGGGTTTAGCATAAGATAATTGGATTATGAAACCTTTCTAAGTCAATCAAAGTACATAAAGGATATCTTGAAGAAATATGAAATGGATAAAGCTAAGCCAATAATTACTCTAATGATCTCCATTGTTTAGTTGGATAAGGACTCAAATGGAAAATCTATTGATCAAAAGAAGTATAGAGGGATGAAAAGATCTTTACTTTACCTGATTTCTAGTCGTTCTGATATAAGGTTTAGTGTTTGTCTCTGTGCTAGATTTCAAGCTAATCCTAAAGAATCCCACTTGACTACAGTTAAGATTATTCTAAGATTTCTTTTGGGACACAAAAAGTTAGGAATCTGATATCGTATGCACATCACATTTTTTGAGATTATTGGATATTTTGATTCTGATTTTGCAGGATATAGGATGGATAGAAAGAGCACTTCTAGGACTTGTCAATTCATAGGACATTCATTAGTCTCCTAATCTAGTAAAAAACAACACTCTGTTGCACTTTTCACTTCTTAATCTAAGTACATTAACTTAGGGAGTTGTGTGGCCTAAGTCCTTGGGTTGAAGAAACAAATTCTTGATTTAGAATTACCTATAGGCACAATTTCAATCATTTGTAACAACACTAGTGCCATCTGCATTTCTAAGAATCCTATCCAATATTCAAGAACTAAACACATTGACATAAGAGATCATTTAATTAGAGACCATGTGACCAAAGGAGAAAATGAATTACACCATGTGACAACTGAGAATCAACTGACTGACATCTTTACTAAACCACTTGCTTTTGACACTATCAGCATCTTATGGACCAGATTGAGTGTGTTTGACATAAATGCATGAACTTGATGTTTACTGAATTCTGATTTTCTATTTTATTGCTTGTTGTTGTTTGTCTACTCTTTTGATTATTTTATATTTATTTGTTTAACTTTTAACTTGCTTTTGTTTTTCATGTTTTATTTCTACTATTTTAGTTTTTTCTCTTTTCTTTGTGATCACTGCTGAAATGATATTTTATGCTATTTTTTTTAAGATTTATAGTCATTGTTTTACATTTTTAAATCAATTAAAGGGATAAACACCGTTGATTATTTCCCTTCCTCTAACCCCCTTTAGTGGTGTAATTTTCTTTTCTAAACAAAATTCTATCTCAAATTAACAACTGGACTTTGCGATTGAAATTTTATTTTCTATCTTGCTACAGTAATCTACCTTATATATATATATATATATATATAATGTTCAAAGTCTTTATATTACTTTCAAATTTTTCTTAATCTTATCGTTCCATTTATCATATGAATTTAATTTTGATTTGTGAATTATACTTCTCTATATTAGAGAGTGAGTTTTTCTTCTATAATATCTGAAAGGTATACTCACAATTGAGAGTATTTAAAAGTTTCGAAAGGGATCTTGCTTGCAAAAATATCAAGGGCATAAAATGAGCCTCAAAAGAAAAGAGAAAAATTGAAAAGATGCACAATGACCGCCAAAAAAATTGAAAGATAAACAAAGTGTATCAAAAATGAAAAGATGAATAAAGTATGCCATTCAATTGACAAGAGGGATAAAACGAGCCCACAAAAAACAAGCCTTATTCTCTTTCAAACTTTTAAATCTTGAAATTTTCAAATGCTAGATTTTGAATTCCGCGATTATGATAAATCACTTTGGTATATTATTTTATAAGATTTTTTTTTGAAACCAAGTTTTGGATGGATCTCTTTTTTTATCCAATTAGTTTTTCTGAGTTAGGTCTTTTGTTTTCAAAAGACGATTCTGCCTTGAGAGAAGTTCGAGCAAGGGCTAATAGGATTGACTATTCTACCATTTTTCGGATTTTGATGATGTTAATGCATTGTTCTTATAAAATTTTTAATTCAATCACATAGAGAATTTATTATATTCATGCTTTAATAAAAAAAAACTTTTACTTTTGTTCTTATTTTTCATCTTCTATTTTGCATTTCTTTTCTAATTATTTCTCCTCCTTTTTGTGATGTCAAAAGGGGGAGTAGTGGGTAGTGCTTGAGCTATTTCATTATACTATTTTACTTCTATTCATGTTATATTTCATTTTGATTGTTTTCCATCATAAAAAAGGGGAGATTGTTGCAAATATGAATTCAGGAAATATAATTTTGATGATAGCAAATACTTCTATTTTTCTATGACTACCTTCCCTGCTAACATTTCAGGTCCACAAGATCAAATTACAAATCAAATCGCCTGAAGATTGGGTAGATTAGGACTTAGTCACCTTGTAATGTACGTTAAGTGTCTTTTACCTTTTATTATGTCCAATGTAATAATATGGGTCCTGATGCTATGTAAACTTACATACACACACACACACTTGGGGGAAAAAATCTATCTATTTTGTTAGTGTTTTCTATTTTGATCTCATCATCTAGGATGATCCAAAAATTGAATTGGATGATCAGTTAAAAATACAATCCCTAATTAGCGCATCATGGTTAAGGCAGTTGGAATTAAGTGAATCATCCTGGATGATATTAGCATCGTCTAGAATGATAGGTTCAAATCAGATAGAATCAGCTGCTAGATCTATTTAGGCATGTGTTATTTTTGGACATAATCCTAGACGATGCAATGAAATTATTCCTAAATTAATCTGGTAATTAAGGAAAGTAATTATGATTTGATTACTCGATCATATCATCTTAGATGATTGTAAGATCATTTGTGATGATTAATTAACAGACTTTAGTTCTTCTTGGATGATTCATAATTGGCTTGGCTCCATCCAGGGTGATGTTCTGGACGATATGTTATGTTTTGAACTAATCATCCCAGACAATCGTGAGACCGACGTAGACGATCAAATTAATTTTACATCATCCAGAAATCTCTCCAGGGCGATGTTCTAGATGATATGTGAAGTTTTGTACTAATTGGCCTAGACGATGGTGAGATCATCTTGAATGATCAAGTTACGTTTTCATCATGCATACATCCATCTAGGGCGATGGTCTGGATGATATTCATCGAATTGAACTAATAATGCAAGATGATATACTATCATCTTGGATACTCTGAAAAAGGAACCTTCTAATGGTCCAGGCTCTTTTAAATCATCCTGGCTGATTGAGCTAAATTTGAACTGATTGTACGGGACAATCGGTCGATCGTCCAGGATGATGTTTAACTATTATTTGCTAATTAGGGCTAGTTTGGATCCCTTATTTAAAAGATCTCTTATTTTATTAGGAGAAGATCTTTTGTTGCTGTTCTGACCTGAGAGAGCCAAGAGGAGAAGAGAGTAAGAGAGAGAGATAGAGAGGAACTTGTGAGGGGGAGTTTGTGAGGGGTTTTACAAAGATTGCTCCAAGAAAGGATCTGAGTCATGTTCTCCGAATGTCAACCCTGGTTCCTTGGAGATTTAAGAGAAGTCTACTTCAGCAACAGATCAAGGTTCTCTTCCTACTTCTAGAGGGAACAAAAGTAGTTGGGTTCTCTGCCTTCTTCTGGAGAAAGTAAAAGGAGTTGGGTTATCTTCCTACTTTAAGAGGAGGCAAAAGGATTTGGGTTCTCTGCCTCACCGGGGTTGGTGGAAAGGAGTTTTTGTATGGGATTCTCCGCCTTGCGGTGGGGACAAAAAGAGAAACACTGAGTTTAGTGCATTGCCTAGAGGAGAGGCTCTGGGGAGTGGACGTAGATAAACTTGACCAAACCACTATAAAATCTAGTGTGTTCTTTCTTATTAGTCTTCCGCATTTAATTTTCGCACTTCTTTTCTCTTGTAGTGAATCATGGTTTGGTTTTTTTATTTTTTTTTGTTGGAGAAATTTTAAAATACCAATTCACCCCCATCTTGGTTAGCCTTGAGACTAGTTCATAAAAGCCTAACATCCCTAATAAACTTTCACATGAGTAGTCTCCTCCACCACCAATGTACTCTTGTTAAACACCATAAAGGTTTTTCCCCAAATTTGAATATCCTAAGAACAATGCTTCATTAGATTTTTGGTCAAATTTACCAAAGGGTGACTTCCCATTATTAAGAATGAAAATCTTAAAGCCAATGACATAGAGGTGGAAAAGATTCGGTGTACTATCCTAATGATCTCATAGGGTATCTTATTCAATTTGGATCTAACATTCACCCCTTTCAACAAATAATAAGCTGTGTTTACCACTTCAACTTAGAAGTATTTTGGAAGTGAATAATCAGTAAGCATGGCTCTAGCAGCTTCAACTAAGGTCATGTTCTTCTTTTTAGCTACCCCATTCTACTGAGGGGCCCTAGGAGCTAAGAAGTTGTGACTAATCCCTTGATCCTTACAAAAGTCTCCAAATATCTCATTTTCAAACTCTCCACCATGGTCACTATGGATGGTCAAGATCTCATAACCTAGATTTTTTGAATCCAAGTGGAGAATGATCTAAATTCATTAAAAGTTTCACTCTTATGTGATAGAAATCTAATCCAAGTGAACCTCAAGTAGCCATCGACCATCACAAATTCATAGACTTTTCCCACTAAGCTAGTTATTTTAATGGGTCTAAACAAATCCATGTGAAGTACTTTAAAAGGTTTAGAGGTGCTAATGTCCTTAATGGAATGGAAAGTGGACTGGACTTTCTTCCCTAGTTGACATGCATCACATAGGTGATCCTTAGTGAACTTATGCTTGGGGATACCTCTAATTAGATTTTTTTGGGTCACTTTCCTAAGGGTTTTCATGCTGGCATTGCACAACCTCTTATGCCACAACCAAGACTCATCAGCAATAAGTTTTAATCAAAATGAAGCAGAACATTCGATGTTATTTAAATCCAGCATGTAAACATTGTTAATCGTTTCTCCCTATAAAATATTATTGTTATTTAAACTAATGATGCATATGTTTGACAAACATTTTATGATAAAGCCCTTATTGATAAGCAGATTGATGTTGAATAAGTTGTGTTTAAATGCATCTATAAGAAAAAACATTTTCAATCAAAAGGTTTTGAAGTTTTTGATTATACATGAGCCCACCACTTTCGTAATAGTGTTGTCTCCAAGAGTGACATTGCCTCCAACCCTGGCCTCCAGCAAAATGAATTGGTTAGCATTTCTAGTTATGTTTCATGAGCATCTTCTATCTAGATACCACATGCTCTCACAAGATCTTTGGTGAGACCACACCTACAAATCCATCAGACATTAGATTTAGGAACCCAAATAATTTTGTGTCCATTCTTAAGGAAAGAAGAATGCAATGCATGTGTGTTATGTTATGAATCATGTAATTGTAGAGAGAGTTGCTATTTGTATATTTTACATTCTTGCAACTTGTATTATTTTGATGATTTTATGTTTTTATATATCTCCTAACACTTTTTGGAAGTTTTATTTTTGCTCTAGTGTGTACTAACATTTCAGGAAAATCAACTCCAAGCGATGAAGACTTCAAATTATTCTTTTGTAAATTACAAGTTTTGAAATGAGAGGGAGTGATTGTAATTGAGTGAAAAATCACAACACACACTCTTGGGGGACAATTTTTATGAACTGATTGTACGGGACGAACTCGGTTCGTACGGGACGATCATGTCAATTAATCCTCAGAAGAGAATGGATCGAACAGGCGAGTAGAAAATTTTCTAAGTCCTAATCGTCTAGGACGAATTTAATATTCATCCCGGGATGAACATCTCTGGATTCTCACTTTCACTGTTCGTCCAGACGAAATTAATTTCCGTACCAGGATGAAGCTCTCTGTATGAGATTGTACAGGATGAAATTAATTTTCATCCCTGGATGAAGCTCTCTTGATGCGATCGTACAGGACGAAATTAATTTTTGTCCCTGGATGAAGCACTTTGTATAAAATCGTCCGAGGATGAAACCTGTTCGTCCAAGGATGAACCGAACTGACTTATGTCAGTTGGTTACGTCCTGTAGAATTTTGGGGACCGACCTCTGTAATAACCTTTTCATACTAGACAAACCTAGTTCGTACGGGATGATGAGCGTGTACGAACATAGTTCGTACCAATATACATTAGGTTCATTTCCGACACTTTATGTAAAATCGTCCAGGATGATCCACGATCGTACGAGATGATCCACTGAGTACAGAATTGAAAACTTATAGTTTTTGGGCGGTTGTTCTTGTCTTTTGTATATATAGTCCAAATTAGACTTTCACCCAATTTTTTTGCTCATTGATCTACGTGCCTATTGGAAGAAGAGTAAAGGAGAGAGTGAGAGAGAGCATTCAAAGAAGGATTTCTACCGTTGCTGCGTGAAGGCTTTGTATAGTGTTCAAAGGTAAGATTTCCTACTTGTGATTTGAGGTTACTTTTTTGAGTCTAGTAATTAGGTTGTTAAGCCTAAGTAAATGTCCCAAGGCTACCAAGAGGGGGGGTGAATTGGTAGTTTAAAAATTTAAGCTCTCTTTTAAAATTATGTTGAACCGAAATAAAATTATTTCTTTTAGATTTTTATAGAAAATATTTTTCAACCACAGAGTTTTTAAAACTAAAATTAAAATGCGGAAACGTAAAAACAGTAAAGTAAATGACACCAGATTTATTGTGGTTCGGTCTAAAACAAGACCTACATCCACTCCCCAGAGGCACCCTCTGAGTATTGCATTAATACCAATAGTGACTCTCCTTTTGCACCCACAGCAAGGCGGAGAAGCCTTTACAACACACTCTTTTCACCCTCCCCAGTGCGGCAGAGAACCATCATCCTTTTACACTATCCCCAATGTTGGCAGAGAACCGTCATCCTTTTACACTATCCCCAGTGTTGGTAGAGAACCGTCGTCCTTTCACACTCTCCTAGTGTGGGCAGAGAACCCTTCGGCTATTTACACTCTCCAAGTGTAGGCAGTGAACCCTTCATCTATTCACACTCTCCAAGTGTCGGCAGTGAACCGGATCTCCTTGACAGATCTTCTCACAAGAAATCTAGAAGGAAGAAAGAAAAGAGTGAAGTAATCCCAATTCACAAGTAGAGATTCTTATCTTTGAACTCCAAGTGAAGCCTTCTCGCTCCAGTGGTAGGAATCCTCCCTTGAATGCACTCTCACACTCTCTCCTTGGCTATTCTCTCAAGAGGCACGAAGATCAAATGACAAAAAGATTGGGTGGCAGTTAAATTTGGACTATTTATACAAAAGACAAGAAAAACCGCCCAAATACTACAAGTATTCAATTCTGTACGCAGTGGATCGTCCTGGACGATTTTACTTAAACGATTTGAAATGACCCCATTTGTATATGTGTACGAAAATGACTTCGTACAACTGATCGTCCTGTACGAACTAGGTTCGTCCAGTACGAAAGGTTAATACTAGGTCGGTTCTAGAAACTGCTGAAAACCGTTCTAAGTCGGTTAATCGTTTGGACGAAAATATATTCGTCTGGACGAAAATTTTACGAAGGACCGATCGTCCTGGACGATTATTTATTTCGTCTGGATGAAAATTTTCCAGAGGACCAATCGCCATGGACGATAATTTAATTTTGTCTGGACAAAAATTTTCCAGAGACCAGATCATCCTGGACGATTATTAATTTCGTCTGGACAAAAATTTTTTAAAGGACCAATCACCATTGACGATAATTTAATTTCGTCCGGACAAAAATTTTACAGAGAACCAATCGTCCTGGACGATTGTAAAGTCGTCCTGGACAAATAGGACTTAGAAAAATTTTGAAGCAAGCTCCTATTTGTTCCATGTGCCCAATAGGAGATAACTGTCTGATCGTCCCGTACGAACGGATATCGTCCAATACGATCAGTATAAATTTTTTATGATCTCCTTATGTGTGTTTATGTTTTTATTCACTCAATTACAATCACTCTCTTTCAATTTAATTTCAAAGATATGTAAACTTCAAATTTTACAAAGTATCTCATTCTGAATTTGATTTAAAGTCTTCGTAGTCTGGAGTTCGTTTTTCCTGAAATGTTAGTACACACAAGAGAAAATACAAATCTTCTAAAATTGTTAGGAGATAACTACACATTTGAACAATAATGTTTGGAATCATCAAAACTACATAAGTTGCAAAAATGTAAAGCATTCAAATAGCAACTATTCTAACAATCTCCCCCTTTTTGATGATGGCAAAATAATTATTATTTGTACGGTTTCAATTTAAACAAATCTCCTATCTCCTATACTCCCCCTGAATTGATGAATACATGAAAATAAGGAGGCATTTTGAAGCAAAGAACAATATTTTTGTTTTTTATTTTTCAAAAATTTTTAACACAAACAATCACAAAGTCAAACACACAAAATCAAAATGCAAACAAAATAATCAAAACAAAACAAATCATACAAACACAATAATTTCTCCCCCTTTTTGACAACAACAAAAAGTGAAGAAGAAATAGACGAGAAATGTAAGTAATTATATGAAATTCATTTGAAAATTTAATCAAAATGGTGATTAGTATAAGGTATGCAATCTAAAACTAATGACATTAGGTAAATCATAGAAATTCATAGAATTTAAGAAGTGATATAACATTGTAAGTAAGAAGAATTTATCAAAAACATGATTCAATTTAGACATTTAAATATAGAAAATCATTACAAGAGAGATGTATAAAAATTCTATATTTCAAAGTTCAATAGAATATAAATGAACATAAGATCAATTTGAATTAAGAGATTGAAAGAATTTGGAAAGAAGAGAATTACCATAAGTGGCGCTTTGCGCATCTTTTTCAAAATTTTTGGCACATTTTTTAGCATCTTTTGACATTGGGCTAATTTGTGTCTCTTTTTTATATTTGCGAACCTTTGCGCATTTCTTTTGATTTTTTGTACTTTTTATACAATTTTCAAAAGTAATTGATACCAAATCTTTCCAAAATCAATAATCTAAAATTTCAAATATTTCTAAGTGCATAAATATCACTTGAGAAAAGAAATATAAAATAAGAAAACATCTAAATTGTAATAACAATATTAACTTTTATGTAGTCTAAATGAATAGACATGAATTTAAAAGTTCTAATTATAACAAGTTATAAACAACTTTTAAATTTAGAAAGACTAGATTTTCTAAAATAATTAATCTCAAATTACAATCTAATTTAAGCACAATTAAGATTAAATAAGACTAATGAAATTCATAAAAATTAACCACATTCCAAAACAAACCAATTTTGAATCAAGTACAACATGCATTAATATTAATAAAAAGGATTACATATTCATTTCATAATATTAAAACAACTAAGAAAATACACTGAACTTTTTAATAAAGACAAACTAAAAACAAACACTAAAAAAAAAAGCTAATCAAACAAAACATTTAAAACACAGAAAACAAAGACAAACCATAGACTCCAAAATAAACTCATTCAAAACACTCAAAAAATCACAAAAATCAAAACAAAAATCAAAGACAAATAACTAAGAAAACATAAATATCAATGTTGCAAAAACATTTTTATTTAAGCATTCAAATCAATAACACAAAGCCTTGTTCTTAATGTACTGAAGGTATCAAAGGCTAAAGGTTTTGTAAAAATGTCTCCCTTGGATACATGTGTGAGTTCAATTTCTCCCTTGGATACATGATCTCTTATGAAATGATGCCTTATATCAATGTGTTTGGTTCTAGAATGTTGAATAGAATTTTTGGAAATGCAAATAGCACTAGTATTGTCACAATAAATTGGAATAGTGCCTATAGATAATCCTAAATCAATCAACTATTGTTTTAACCAAAGTACTTGTGCCACACAACTTCCTAATGCAATGTATTCTGCTTCTGCAGTAGATAAAGCTACTGAATTTTGTTTTCTACTGGACCAAGAAACTAATGAATTTCCAATGAATTGACATGTTCCAGAAGTGCTTTTCCTATCCACTCTATAGCCTGCAAAGTCAGAATCTGAATAACCAATAATTTCAAATGAAGAGCTAAACTTAGGATACCAAATTCCTAAGTTTTGAGTTCCTAGTAAGTATCTTAAAATTCTTTTCACTGCTGTCAAATGTAAATCTTTTGGATCTGATTGAAATCTAGCACATAAGTAAACACTGAACATTATATCTGGACGGGTAGCAGTCAAGTAAAGCAAAGATCCAATAATCCCTCTATATTACTTTTGATCAACAGATTTTCCCTTAAGGTCCTTATCCAACTGAACTGAGGAACTTATTGGTGTACTAACAGGTTTAGCATTGTCCATTTCATATTTCTTGAGGATGTCCTTAATATATTTAGTTTGACTAAGAAATGTCCCTTCCTCAAGTTGCTTGATGCTAAAACCTAGAAAGTAATTTAAATCTCCCATTAGACTCATTTCAAATTCACTACTCATTGTATTAGAAAAATCATCACAAAGATTTTTATTTGAAGATCCAAAGATGATATCATTCACTAAAATTTAAACAATGAGTATTTTCTTTCCAAATTTCATTAAGAAGAGAGTTGTATCCACACTTCCTTTTTCAAAAGATCTTTCAAGTAGGAAGGTGCTCAATCTCTCATACAAGGCCCTAGGTGCCTGTTTCAATCCATATAATGCCTTCTTTAACTTAAAAAAATGATTTGGGTATTTTGAATTTTCAAATCCTGGAGGTTGTTCTACAAAAACATCTTCTTCAATAAACCCATTCAAAAAGGCACTTTTGACATCCATTTGAAACAATTTAAAACCTTTAAAAAAGGCAAAGGCAAGTAAAACCCTAATTGCTTCAAGTCTTGCTACAGGGGCAAAGGTCTCCTCAAAATCAATTCCTTCAATTTGATTATACCCCTTAGCAACTAATCTAGCCTTATTTCTAATGACTACTCCTGAGTCATTCATTTTATTTTTGAACACCCACCTGGTTCCAACAACACTTTGATCTTTTGGCCTTGTGGTTAATTTCAAAACTTTATTTCTTACAAATTGAATTAACTCTTCTTGCATGACCAATATCCAAAATTCATCAGAAAGATCTTGATCAATATTAGTGGATTCTATTGTTGAAATAAAGGCTGAATGATTGACTTCCTTATTTAATCCACACCTAGTTCTAAAACCCTCACTAGGTTCACCTATAATCAATTCTCTTGGGTGGTTTTTAGAAAATCTCAAATCTCTAGGCAAAGGGTTTTCTCTTTCCAAATTTTCTTCTAAATTGAATCTATCAATCTTTTGGGAGTTTTCCTCAATCTCTTCTTCAACAATATTTGGCTCTTCCAAATTTCCAGATTCATCAAATACAACATGTGTGGTTTCTTCAATCACTAAAGTTCTTTTATTGAATACCCTATAAGATTTTCCAACACTTGAATATCCAACAAAAATTCCTTCATCTGATTTTGGATCAAATTTTTTTAAGGCAGATTTTCCATTGTTATGTATGAACACCTTGCAACCAAAAACATGCAAATGTGACAAGTTAGGTGTTCTACCTTTTAGTAACTCATAGGGTGTTTTATTTAATTTTGATCTCACATTCACCCTATTCAGAACATAACATGCAGTGCTAAGCGCCTCAGCCCAAAAATATCTAGGAAGTGAGTATTCTGCCAACATTGCTCGGGCGGCTTTTATTAATGTTCTATTTTTCCTTTCAACTACCCTGTTTTGTTGAGGGGTTCTAGGTGCAAAAAAATTGTGATCAATCCCTTTTTCCTTACAAAAATTTTCAAATTTTTCATTTTCAAATTCTCCTCCATGATCACTTTGAATAGAAATTATTTTGCATCCTAGTTTTCTTTCTCCTCCATGATCACTTTGAATAGAAATTATTTCGCATCCTAGTTTTCTTTGAATCCAAGTTGAAAAATTTCTGAATTCCTCAAACGATTCACTTTTATGAAAAAGAAATCTAACCCAAGTGAATCTAGAGAAATCATCCACTATAACAAATCTGTATACCTTCCCTCATAGACTTACAGTTCTTACTGGTCCAAAAAGATTCATGTGAAGAATTTCTAAAGATTTACTAGTTCTAAGATCCTTATTGGACTTAAAAAAGGACTTCACTTGTTTTCCTAATTGACATGCATCACAAAGGTGATCCTTAATAAAGTCTAGTTTTGGTATACCTCTCACTAAGTTCTTTTGGGTAATTCTCCTAAGGTTTTTCATACTAGAATGACAAAGTCTCCTATGCCAAAGCCAAGATTCATCAGAAACAGTTTTTAAACAAAAAGCAGTAGGAGATAGAATAGAATTCAAATCTAGCATGTAAACATTGTTAACCCTTTTTCCATTTAAGACTTCTTTTCCATTTAGGCTTAATATGCAGCTAGTAGGTAAAAATTTCACATTATAGCCCTTATCACATAGCTGACTTATACTTAACAGATTATGTTTTAAGCCTTCAACCAATAACACATTATCTATGAAAAAGTTTTTGAAATTTCCAATCATACCTGATCCAACCACTTTCTTTGTGGTATTATCTCCAAGTGTAACCTTGCCTCCACTCCTGGCTTCCAGCGTTATGAATTGAGCAGTATCTCCAGTCATATGCTTTGAACATCCACTATCCAGGTACCATATGCTCCCACGAGGACTTGTGTGAGAGCATTCCTGCAAAACTCTCAAATGTTAGACCTGGGAACCCAAACAAGTTTGGGTTCACCTTTTAGCAATTTATATTCAGATGCATGTATGATATGTCTAGGTTTATGCATATTAGGTCTCCACACCAGATTAGATTTCATCTTCAAAGTACAGGTGTGAGCTATATGTCCCAAAAATCCACAATTATTACATTTAACATTAGGAAAAATATTTCTAAGTTTTCTTCCATTTGATTGTCTTCTAAGGGATTTCATAAATTTAGGATAATACTTAGGATTTGTAAAATCTTCAAGTTTAGGGGGAATCCTATTATCCTCGAGAGCTCTCATTGTCAATTTGTAAAATGAATTCATATTTTCCAAGATTCGATTTGTATAATTGATTCGATATGTTTTTCTCTCAGATTCATCCTTAAAATTTTTAAAATCTTTTTTAAGTTTAGCATAGGATGATTTTAAATTTTCAAAATTCTTATTCAAGTCATCATATTCATCAAGTAGTTTCATGTGGTTGTTATAATTTAATGCATGGTCTTTCTTAAGGATTTCATGTTCCTTCTTAAGCTCTTCGAGTTATAAATTTAAACTAGCATGCATCTTTTTCATTTTCCTATATGTATCATGCATGTGTTCAGAAACATCAAATAATTCATCATAGGTTAAGTCACATACCTCTTCTTGATCTGATTGTTCAACATTATCTGCCATCAAGCAAAGGTTGGAGACTTCTTCTTCTTTTTCAGTCTCAGATGAATCTGAACCTGAGTCTGCCCAGAAAGCTCTTTGAAACCTCTTCTTGCCCTTCTTTACCATTGGTTTCTCCTCTACCTTCTCCTTGCTAGGAGTGGCTTTGAGTTTTGGGCAATCAGTCTTTATATGACCTGGTTTCCTGCATTCATAGCAAATTACTTCATTAGAAACCTTGCCATTTCTGTTAAACTTACCTCGATTCCATTGCTGACGTCTCTTCTGCTTCCTCTTTAAAAAGCTTCTGAATTGTCTAGTCATCAGTGCAATATCATCTTCATCCTCAGGTTGTGAGTGTTCACTTTCTGACTCTTCCACCTTTAATGCAATATTTTTCTCCTTTTGTGGTTCACCTGCATCAATCTTTCTTTGACTTACTCCTTGCTCATAAGCAATGAGTGAGCCAAGAACATTGTCAATAGAGTAAATGTTAAGATCTTTAGACTCTATAATTACAGTAATTTTAGCATCATAAGCAGTAGGTAAACATCAAAGAATTTTATTAACCATTTCAGCATTAGTTAATTCCCTACCAAGTGCATGCAAAGAAGTGACAATTTGTGTGAATCTTGTGTATATGTCAGAGATAGATTCATTATGTTTCATGCGAAATAATTCATAGTCATGTAACAAGATATTGAGTATTGATTGCTTAACCTCATTTGTCCCTTCATAAGTTATACAAAGTCTATCGCATATATCCTTTCCACTTTTACAAGTAGAAACCCGCATGTAGTCTTCAGATTTTAATGCACAAAAGAAACTATTTAAACATTTGGCATTTAATTGTGCTAAGTCACGTTCTTCTATAGTCCAATCTGTAAAAGGTATTTCTACCATAACTCCATCAACTAATCTAGTTGGTTTTGTGTAGCCATTCTGGACTAGCATCCACATGCGATAATCAAGTGACTGTAAGAAAGTAGACATGCGTGTTTTCCAAAAATCAAAAGGAATATTGTCAAACAGTGGAGGTCTAGTGATAGAGTAACCCTCAGGTGTGTTTCAGTTTCCAAATGTAGCCATCTACGTTAATCAAAAAGTAGTTCAAACTTATGATTTTGAAACGAAGCTCTGATACCACTTGTTGAGTCTAGTAATTAGGTTGTTAAGCCTAAGTGAATGTCCCAAGGCTACCAAGAGGGGGGGGTGAATTAGTAGTTTAAAAATTTAAGCCCTCTTTTAAAATTATGTTTCTTTGCATGCACTTGGTAGGGAATTAACTACTACTGAAATGATTAATAAGATTCTTTGTTGTTTACCTACTGCTTATGATGCTAAAATTACTGCAATTACAGAGTCTAAAGATCTAAACATTTATTCTATTGACAATCTTCTTGGTTCACTCATTGCTTATGAGCAAGGGGTTAGTCAAAGAAAGATTGTTGTAGGTGAACCACGAAAGGAGAAGAATATAGCACTAAAAGTGGAAGAGTCTGAGAGTGAACACTCACAACATGAGGATGAAGATGATATTGCATTAATGACTAGACAAATCATAAGCTTTCTGAAGAGGAAGCAGAAGAGACGCCAGCAATGGAATAGAGGTAAGTTTAACAGAAATGGCAAGATTTCTAATGAAGTGTTTTGTTATGAATGCAGGAAACCAGGTCATATCAAGACTGATTGCCCAAAAATCAAAGCCACTCCTAGCAAGGAGAAGGTAGAGGAGAAACCAATTGTAAAGATGGGCAAGAACAAGTTTCAAAGAGCTTTTTGGGCGGACTCAACTTCAGATTCATCAGAGACTAAAAAGGAAGAAGAGGTCACCAATCTTTGCTTGATGGCATATAGTATAGATCAATCGGATCAAGAAGAGGTTTGTGACTTAAGTTACGATGAATTATTTGAAGTTTTAGAACACATGCATAATGCATATAGGAAAATGAAAAAGATGCATGCTAGTGTAAGTCTAGAATTGGAGAAACTTAAGAAAGAACATGAAATCCTTAGGAAAGATCATGCTTTAATAGATGACAATCACATGAAATTATTTGATGAATATGATGATCTGAATAAAAATCATGAGATTTTAAAATCATCCTATGTTGATCTTGAAAAAGAATTTAAAATATTTAAGGATGAATCTGAGAGCAAAACATATCAAATCAATTATACAAATCGAATCTTGGAAGATATGAATTCATTTTATAAGTTTAAAATAAGAGCTCTTGAGGATAATAGGATACCCCCCCAAACTTGAAGATTTTTCAAATCCTAAATTTTATCCTAAATATATGGAATCCCTTAGAAGACAAACAAATAGTAGAAGACTTAAGAATACTTTTCCTAATATCAAATGTAATAATTATGGATTATTTGGACATATAGCACACACCTATACTTTGAAGATGAAATCTGATTTAGTATGGAGACCTAAGATGCATAAACCTAGACATATTATACATGCATCTGATTATAAATTGCTAAATGCTGAACCCAAACTTGTTTGGGTTTCCAGAACTAACATTTGATATTTTTGCAAGGTTGCTCTCACACAAGACTTCGTGGGAGCATATGGAACCTGGACAGCGGATGTTATAGTGTAAAATTTTTTCCTACTAGCTGCATATTAAGCATAAATGGTAAAGATTTGTTAAATAGAAAAAGGGTAAACAATGTTTATATGCTAGATTTAAATTGCATTCATACTCCTACTGCCTTTTGTTTAAAAACTGTTTCTGATGAGTCATGGCTTTGGCATAGGAGACTTTATCATTCTAGCATGAAAAACCTTAGAAAGATTACCCAAAAGAATTTAGTGAGAGGTATACCTAAACTATACTTTAATAAGGATCACCATTGTGATGCATGTCAATTATGTAAGCAAGTGAAGTCCTCTTTTTAGTCCAATAAGGATCTTAGGACTAGAAAACCTTTGGAAATCATACACATGGATCTTTTTGGACCAGTTAAAACTGTAAGTCTAGGAGGGAAGGTATACAGATTTGTTATTGTGGACGATTACTCAAGATTCACTAGGGTTAGATTTTTATTTCATAAGAGTGAATCGTTTGAGGAGTTTAGAAATTTTTTGACTTGGATTCAAAGGAAATTAGGGTGTGAAATTATTTCTATACAAAGTGATCATGGACGAGAATTTGAAAGTGAGAGATTTGAAAACTTTTGTAAAGAGAAAAGAATTGATCACAATTTTTCTGCACCAAGAATCCCTCAGCAAAATACGGTAGTCGAAAGGAAAAAATAGAACATTAATAGAAGCTGCCTGAGCAATGTTGGCAGAATACTCACTTCCTAGATATTTTTGGGCTGAGGCGGTTAGCACTGCATGTTATGTTCTAAATAGGGTGAATGTGAGATCCAATTTAAATAAAACACCTTATGAGTTGCTAAAAGGGATAACACCTAATTTGTCACATTTGCATGTTTTTGGTTGCAAGGTGTTTATTCATAATAATGGAAAATCTGGCTTAGGAAAATTTGATCCAAAATCAGATGAAGGAATTTTTGTTGGATGTTCATGTGTTGGAAATCTTATAAGGTATTCAACAAAAGAAGTTTAGTTATTGAAGAGACCACACATGTTGTATTTGATGAATCTAAAAATTTGGAAGAGCCAAATATTATTGAAGATGAGATTGAGGATAACTCCCAAAAGATTGATAGAATAAACTTGGAAGAAAATGTGGAAGAGAATTTGGAGATAGAAAACCCTTTGCCTAGAGATTTGAGATATTCTAAAAACCAGCTAAAGGAATTGATTATTGGTGAACCTAGTGAGGGTTTTAGAACTAGGCAAGGATTAAACAAGGAAGTCAATCATTCAGCCTTTATTTTAACTATAGAACCCACTAATATTGATCAAACACTTTCTGATGAATTTTGGATATTGGCCATGCAAGAAGAGTTGAATCAATTTGTAAGAAATAAAGTTTGGGAATTAACTTCAAGGCCAAAAGATCAAAGCATAGTTGGAACTAAGTGGGTATTCAAAAATAAAATGAATGACTCAGAAATAGTCATTAGAAATAAGGCTAGATTAGTTGCTAAGGGGTATAATCAGATTGATGGAATTGATTTTGAGGAGACTTTTGCCCCTGTAACTAGACTTGAAGCAATTAGGGCCTTGTTAGCCTTTGCTTATTTTAAGGGTTTCAAATTGTTTCAAATGGATGTGAAAAGTACCTTTTTAAATGGGTTAATTGAAGAAGATGTTTTTGTAGAACAACCTCTAGGTTTTGAAAATTCTAAATACCCAAATCATGTTTTCAAATTGAAAAAGGCATTATTTGGACTAAAACAAGCACCTAGGGCTTGGTATGAGAGGTTAAGCACCTTCCTACTTAAAAGATCTTTTGAAAAAGGAAGTGTGGATACAACTCTTTTTTAAAAAAAATTTGGAAAGGATATACTCATTGTTCAAATTTATGTGGATGATATCATTTTTGGATCTTCAAATAAAAATCTTTGTGATGATTTTTCTAAAACAATGAGTAGTGAATTTTAAATGAGTCTAATGGGAGATTTAAATTACTTTCTAGGTTTTAGCATTAAGCAACTTGAGGAAGGTATATTTCTTAGTCAAACTAAATATGTTAAGGACATCCTAAAAAAATTTAAAATGAACAATGCTAAACCTTTTAGTACACCAATGAGTTCCCCAGTTCAGTTGGATAAGGACCCTAAGGGAAAATCTGTTGATCAAAAGAAATTTAGAGGGATTATTGGATCATTACTTTACTTGACTTCTAGCCGACCAGATATCATGTTTAGTGTTTGCTTGTGTGCTAGATTTCAATCTGATCCAAAAGAATCATATTTGACAGCAGTGAAAAAAATTTTAAGATACTTACTAGGAACTCAGAATTTAAGAATTTGGTATCCAAAGTTTAGCTCTTCATTTGAAATTATTGGTTATTCAGACTCTGATTTTGTAGGCTGTATGGTGGATAGGAAAAGCACTTCCGGAACATGTTAATTCATTAGAAATTCATAAGTTTCATGGTCTAGTAGAAAACAAAATTAGTGGCCCATATCTACTGCAGAAGCAGAATACATTGCGTTAGAAAGTTGTGTGGCACAAGTACTTTGGTTAAAACAACAGTTGATTGATTTAGGATTAACTATAGACACTATACTAATTTATTATGATAATACTAGTGCTATTTGTATTTCAAAAAATCCTATTCAACATTCAAGAACCAAACACATTGACATAAGGCATCATTTCATAAGGGATCATGTATCCAAGGGAGAAATTGAACTTAACCATGTTTCAACAGAAAATCAACTTACAGACATTTTTACAAAACCTTTAGCCTTTGATACTTTCAATACATTAAGAACTAGGCTAGGAGTTATTGATTTAAATGCTTAGATAAAAATGTTTTTCTGCAAAATTGATATTTTGTTTTTATTTTTGTGTTCATTATATTTTTGTCTTTATTTTGTTTTGTTGTTATGTTTATTTTTGGTGTGTATTTAAGTGTGTCTTGTTTATTTTTATTCATTTTTGTTTTGAATGTGAAAATGAAAATTTTTGGTCATCATCGTTCGGGACGAAATTTTTTCGTACGGGACGATGTGTGTAAAATGTCAAAACTACATGATTTCGAACCGTCTTAAGAGCAATTTTTAATGTAGTTCGTCTGTACGATCGTCACGATCGTCCGGGATGAAATATCTTTCAAACGACGGGATGATAGAATGCAGTAGTTGAATGGATAAGACAGTTTTTATTATGAACTTCGTCCGTATGAACCTTTGGTCCGTCCAGACGAACACATGTCGGTTCATGGTGGGGGACGGTTTTCAACTACCATCAAAATAAGTTAAATTTCTAATCGTCCGTACGAACACGTGTTCGTCTGTACGATCGTCTTGGTCAAAATTCTATACGAAAGGATGCTTCAAAAATTGTGTGTTTATGAAAAGCCGTTATTTTTTAAACTCATTTGTTCGTCCATACAAAATATTTTCGTACGGGACGAATCTAATTCGTACGGGACGAACAAAAATTTTGTTTGGTACGAACAGTCGTTCTTCTTTAAATTAACGGCAGTTTTTTTTTAACAGTCACTTTCACACATCTCTCTCAAACCTTTCCACTCTTCAAATCCTTCAAAGGCAAGTTCTAGCAAGCGCCAAAAGACTTTGGCTTAGGGTCCTCCAAGGAATACATCCGAAGACTTTCTTTCTAGAGCCAATGAAGAATCCTTTCCTAGGTTTGTCTCTGCAAAAATCACCCCATCTAGAGTTCTCCTACAGGATCAACTAACTTTTAAAGTAATGCACATGTTTACCTCCACTAAGTTTAGTTTGATCCTCACTTTAGTTCACTTCTACAATAAAGAAACCTTTCACTATTTCTTTGCAAACATGTCATTCAACTCCGACCATTCTGTCATCAGTTCTTTTGTTTTCAAAAAGAAAGTTGAAATCACCAAAGATGACTTTGTTATTTTTCTAAACTTAAGGATTGAAGGCTTAAGAGCACGCACTTTAACAAACTTAAGTTTTGATTGGACAGAAGTTAATCGTGTGATTAGAGGAATAAGAGTTAAGGATTACCAACCTAAAGTATCAACTTTATTGCGTAAAGCCCGTATCATCCAGCACGTTCTAAGAACTTCCATTATCCCTAAAGCTGGTGATAGAATCAACATCACTCCTCTTCTTTCTACTGTTACCTACTTGATTGTGACTAGATAACCCATAGATGAGGCCCAACTCCAAATTGGCTACATTTATGGTCACTCTGAAATTGGTCATGTTGATCATAAAAGGAAGAAGAACATAGCCTTAGGACATCTGATTGCTTATATTTTGGAAAAGAAGTATGATTTAATTCATCCAGAACAAGACTTTGAAGAACCACTCTTCTACAACGACGCATCCTTTAGGGTATATTCAATAAGGACGAGCCCAGCAGAACTCATGTAGTTCAGAGTGAAATAGAAGAAGAAACTGGACCTTCACATGCTGCTGGACCAAATTATGAGGATTTGGTTCAAAGATTTGAAAATTTAGAGGCTCATTTTGATTAAAGATTTGATCAAATTGAAACTCACCTGCAGCAGCAAGATTTTCAGCACAATCAGGATATGGGATATATGCGTGAACAAATAAATGCCATTAATTCCAACATGTTCATGATGAGTAGTTACTTCAACTTCTTTGGTGCAACACCACCTCCTCCTCCAGTTCAGGGTCCTTCAGAATGATTTGTTTAGTGTTTGTTCTATGTTTGTTCTATGTTTCATTATTATTCTTGTGATAGTGATTGTCTTTAGTTTGTTATTTTGTTCTTGTCTTAATTGTGTTACTATTGATATCTTGAACTTCAAATTGTAATAGCTTTATCCGATATCAATATATGTTTCAATATTTTGTCGTTTAATATTTTAGAAATGTATGTTTGACTTTATGACATTCCTTTTTTATTTTTTATCTTAATAGTGCTTTATTTAACATGCAAATTTAAATTAATTTCATTAGAAAATATAATTTTTTTAAATGTAAGAAATGCTTATAACTTGATATTATTAGAATTTTCAATTTTATGTCTCTTATTTAGACTACATTATCTTTAATATTATTATTGCAATTTAGATATTTTCTTATTTTGTATTTTTCGTTTCAATTAGTATTTATGCACTTAGAAAAATTTGAAATTCTAGATTATTAATTTTGGAAAGAATTCAAATACTCTTGAGAATTGTACAAATGTACAAAAATCAAAAGGATACTGCAAAAAATTTGCAATGACAAAAAGAGGCACAAAATAAGCCCAAAGTAAAAAAAAGGGAGATGCACAAAAGTGTGTCATAAAATTGAAAAAGATGCACAAAGCGCCACATGTGGTAATTACTTCTTTCCAGACTCTTTTAATCTCTTAATTCAAATTGATCTAATGTTCATTTATAATTTATATTCAAATTTGATATATAAAATTTTGTATTCATCCTTAGTGCAATGATTCTCTTTATTTTCATGTCTAAATTGACACATGCCCTTGAAAAACTATTTTTATTTTCTAAGTTATATCACTTCTTAAATTATATGAAATTTTATATTTTTCTAATATTTTTTAATTTTATTTGCATACCTTATTTCAATCACTTTCAAGATTAAAATATCAAATGAATTTCATATCTCTGCTTTCATTTCTAACATTCTTTTCTTCTTCACTTTTTGATGTTGTCAAAAAGGGGGAGAAATTATTTGTTGTTGCTTATGTTTTTGTACTGTTTGATTTTCGTATGTGTGTAATGTTTTCGTAGTGTTTGATTTTCGTATGTGTTATTTTTGAAGTATTTGATTGTTTTCTTTATTTTATCTTTTATGTTGTTTTGTGATGTATAAAATTTTTTAAAAACAAAAATTTTTTAGGTAATTCAAATGCATCCTTATTTTCATGAGTTCATAAATTCAGGGGGAGTTTAGGAGATACTTAGAATTTGAAAACCTACAAATAATAATTGTTTTGCCATCATAAAAAAGTGGGGGATTGTAGAGAGAGTTATTATTTGCATGTTTTACATTCTTGCAACTTGTACTATTTTGGTGATTTCAAATATTATTGTTTTTATATATCTCCTAACACTTTTTGGAAGTTTTATTTTTTCTCTAGAATGTACTAACATTTCAGGAAAATCATCTCCAAGCGATGAAGACTTCAAATTATTCTTTTGTAAATTACAAGTTTTGAAATGAGATGGAGTGATTGTAATTGAGTGAAAAATCACAACACACACTCTTGGGGGACAATTTTTATGAACTGATCGTGCGGGACAAACTCGGTTTGTACGGGACGATCATGTCAATTAACCCTCAGAAGAGCAATGGATCGAACAAGCGAGTAGAAAATTTTCTATGTCCTAATCATCCAGGACAAATTTAATATTCGTCCCGGGATGAACGTCTCTGGATTCTCACTTTCACTGTTCGTCCAGACGAAATTAATTTCCGTACCAGGATGAAGCTCTATGTATGAGATCGTACAGGAAGAAATTAATTTTCTTCCCTTGACGAAGCTCTCTGGATGCGATCATACAGGACGAAATTAATTTTATCCCTGGATGAAACGCTCTGTATAAAATCGTTCGAGGACAAAACCTGTTCGTCCCAGAATGAACCGAACCGACTTACATAAGTTGGTTACGTCCTGTAGAATTTTGGAGACCGACCTATGTAATAACTGTTTCGTACCGGACGAACCTAGTTCGTACAGGACGATTAGCATGTACAAACATAGTTCGTACCAATATACATTAGGTTCGTTTCTTACACTTTAAGTAAAATCGTCCAGGACGATCCACAATCGTACGGGACGATCCACTGCGTACATAATTGAAAACTTGCAGTTTTTGGGCATTTTTTCTTGTCTTTTGTATATATAGTCCAAATTAGAGTACCACCCAATCTTTTTGCTCATTGATCTACGTGCCTATTGGAAGAAGAGTAAAGGAGAGAGTGAGAGAGAGCATTCAAAGAAGGATTTCTACCATTGGAGCGTGAAGGCATTGCATAGTGTTCAAAGGTAAGATTTCCTACTTGTGATTTGAGGTTACTTCACTCTTTTTCTTTCTTCTTTCTAGATTTATTGGGAAGAGATCTGTCAAGGAGATCCGATTCTCTGCCAACATAAGGAGAGTGTAAAAGGATGTCCAGTTCTCTGTCGACACTAGGAGAGTGTAAAAGGATGAACGGTTCTCTGCTAACACTAGGAGAGTGTACAAGGATGAATGGTTCTCTGCCGACAGTAGGAGAAAGTAAAAGGACGTCCGATTATCTGCCGACACTAGGAGAGTGTAAAAGGATGAACGATTCTTTACCAACACTAGGAGAGTGTAAAAGGACGAACGGTTCTCTGCCGACACTAGGAGAGTGAAAAAGGATGACGGTTCTCTACTGCACTAGGTAGTGGTGAAAAGACTGATTGTAAAGGCTTCTCCGCCTTGCTGTGGGTGCAAAAGGAGAGACACTATTAATATTAGTACAATACTCAGAGGGTGTCTTTGAGGAGTGGATGTAGGTCTGGTTTAGACCGAACCACTATAAATCGTGTATCGTTTTATTTTACTGCTTTTTATTTTCTGCATTTGCTTTAGTGTTTTAAAAATCTTGGTTGAAAAACTTTTTATAAAAAATATCATTAAAGTTTAATTTCGTTTAAATTATCAAAAAAGGGAAAATTTTTAAATACCAATTCACCCCCCTCTTGGTAGCTTTGGGACAATAACTTAGGTTTAACAACCTATTTACTAGACTCAACAGTAATTTGGGTCTCCAGACCCAATATGTAGTCTGGTGAATTGTGCAAGTGTGTGAAATATATCCTAGCATGCCATATGAAAAAAATCTAACACCAGAAAAATGATTTACTAATTTACTCAGGTGGTGATGTCTCTTCTTAAATTTGTATGAAGTATGTAATGACGGGGGTTTTTCTTGTTTGGGCTAATGGGGATGATGGTTTATCATTTTCAAATGGTATGAGTTTTACTTTCAATGCCTTATTTTCATATTCATAAGCTATCACTTCAACTTTTAGCTGATGTTCATTACTATCTATTTTCTCAAGCATGTTCTCTAATTTCTTAAACTCTTTTTCTAACTCAATATACGATGACTTTAAGGAATCATGTACATCAGATAATTCAATATACTTCTTGTTTAATGCATCAAACTCATCAAGTAATGACATGTGATTGCTATCAAATGTAGAATGATCTTTAAGTAAAACTTCATGTTTTTTTTTTAAATTTAAAAATTCCAATTTCGTGCTAGCATGCAATTTCTTAAGTTTACTATACAATAAATGAATTTAATCAAAAACTTCAAGTAATTAATTATAGGTTAGTTCACATACCTCTTCTTAGTTAGTATGACTAAGATGATTATCTGCCATCAAACACAAGTTTGAAGTCTCCTCCTCAGCTTCAGTCTTAATGGAGTTAGATGTTGAATCTGTCTAGAATATCTTTTGAAATTGCTTCTTATCCTTCCTGAACTTGGGTTTCTCCTCACCCTTATCCTTTCTTGGGTGAGCTTTAAGTGTAGGACAATAAACTTTCACATGTCTCGGCTTCCTACATTCAAAACAAACTATATCAGAAGAACTTTTTAAATTTTTTCTACCCTTACCTTTGTTCCAATTTTTATGGTGCTTTCATTTCTTCCTTAGAAAGCATTGAACTTCCTAGTGATTAAGGAAACATCATCTCTTTCAGACCCTGAACAATCAGTATCCATATCGTTAGCCTTCAACGCCATAGTTTTCTCCTTCTTTTTCTCACCTGCATCAAATTATCTTTGGTTCACTCCTTGCTCATAAGCAATGAGTGATCCGAGTAGGTTATCAATAGAATAAGTATTAAATTCTTTGGATTTAGTTATTCCAGTAATTTTAACATCAAATGATGAAGGCAAGAATCTCAAAATTTTGTTAACTTTTTTATAGTTAGTTAGCTCTCTTTTTAAGGCATGTAATGAGATGACAATTGAGTAAACCTAGTATACATGTTAGATATCGATTCACTAGGTTTCATGAAAAAATATTTGTAGTCATGTAGTAAGATATTCAATCTAGATTATTTAACTTCTTTTGTGCCTTCATAAGTGATACATAATCTATCCCATATTTTCTTACTAGTAGCACAAGTTGAGACACACATGTAATCTTCTGATTTCAAAGCACACGAAAAACTGTTTAAACATTTTGCATTAAGTTGTGCTAAATCACTATTATCAAATGTCTATTCTAGAAAAAATAAGTTTAGTTTTGATGTCATTTATTTCATGAGTTAGTGCAAAATATCCATTATTAACAAGCATCCATATGCGATAGTCAACAGATTATAAAAAATGTGGACATGTGAGTTTTCCAAAAATCAAAAGGTATGTTATAAAACAAAGTGGTCTAGTGATTGAAAAACCTCCCACAGTGTTTCTATTATCGAAGTTAACCATGGATCAAAATTTAAAAGTTTTCAAAAACTAGATTTTATGAATCCTGCTATGATACCACTTGAAAGTTCTTTAGGGATATTAAGCCCTTATAAACTAGCCCGATGCTAACCAAGAGGGGGGTGTTACTTAATGTTTTAAATATTCTCCAACAAAAATCATGATTTAAACCAAACAATCACCCACATAAAATAGAATGCAAAAATTAAATGTGAAAATGCAATAAGAAATAACACAATATATTATATAGTGGTTTAGTTAACTTGACCTTTGTCCACTCCACGTAGCCTCTCCTTTGGGTATTGTACTAAACTCACTTACTCTCCTTTTGTTCCCACAGCAAGGTGGAGAAGTCTTTATAAAACTCCTTTCCATCAACTTCTGTGAGGCAGAGAACCTAATATCCTTTTGCTTACTCTTGAAATAGGTAGAGAACCTCGGCATCCTTTCACTTCCTCCTGTTGCAAGAAGAGAACCTTGATTGATTGCTGAAATAGACCTCTCTAGAATCTCTGGGGAACCAGTGATGATGACTTGAAAATATAATTCGAATCCTTGCTTGGAGCAACCTTTGTGAAGCCCTCACAAACTCCCCTTCATAAGATCCTATCTCTCCCTCCCCCAAGCTCTCCCTCTCCTTCTCTTGTCTCTCTTAGGTCAAGATAAAAGCAAAAGATATAATATTGAGTAAACAACATATCTTATATAGAAGGGCTTCAAATTTGCCCTAAATTGTAACTAACTGAAAAAGATCGTCCAAGAAGATCGATAGATCGTCATGTACGATCAGTACAATTTTAGCCCTTTTTGCTAGGATGATCTGCGAGGGGCTGGATGATTAGAAGATTTATTTGTTATGATCATCTAAGATGATGGGTACATCATCCTATATGATTAGTTCAAAATATCAATTATCATCTAGAACATCGCTCTATTTAGCCAAACTTTACATATTGGATGATAAAAAAATAGCTGATTGTCTAGACCAATTCTTGCATCATCCTGGATGATTAGTTCAAATCAATCAATATCATCCAACACATTGTTCTTTCATCTAGGATGACTCAGGAAGAAATATAGGTTTTTTAATTGATCATCCAGGGCAATCTTACAATCATCCAAGATAATATGATTGATCAATCAAACCTTAATTACTTTACTTAATCATCAGACTCATTTAGGCATAATTATAATGCATCATCTAGGACAATGTTATGTACAATGTCTAAAAATAATAACATGTTTAAAAGAGTTGGCGGCTGATTATTTATGATTTGAGCATATCATCCAGGACAATGCGATTATCGTCCAAGGCGATTTGCTTAATTTAACTGCCTTAATTAGGATGCCCTAATTAGGATTTTTATTTTTAATTGATCATCAAGGACAATTTTTTATCATCTCGGATGATATGATCAAAAGAAGAAAAATCTAAAATAGATAAAAAAATTTCCCCCTGAGTGTGTGTGCAAGGTTATTTAGCATCAGGATCCACTTTGTTATGTTTGACTCAAGAAAAGGTAAAAACACTTGAAGTACACTCATAAACTGACTCAGTGCAAATTACCCAATCTTAAGATGACTTGATTTACAATTGACCTTACAGACCGGAAATGTTCGTAGGCACGACAATAGTAGAAAAAGAAAAATGCCTGAAAAGTTTGATATTATCAAAATTATAATCTTTGAGTCTAGATTTGCAACACTTAAGACTAAACTAGGTCTCATTGACATTGATGCTTAAATAATTTTGGGCAGGAGAGTTTTTAGAAGCATGTCTAAGTATATATTTATTGTGTTTTTATCTAATTTAGTTGTGCTTATTATTTTATGTTGATTATAATTTGTTTAAATAGCTTGTTAGTAGAAGATTTTCATGAGCATCACATATAAACAAAAATTTTAGCTTTGAAAAATCATAATCATACTCAACAAACCACTTTGTACTATATGATTAGTAAAATACTCATCTTCCCCAAGGTCCATGAAATTAATGTCTTAGATTACGTCAATTATTAAATTTTTTTATTGTATGACTACCTCTTTATATTGTATGATCCATGTCTCATTAACCATTGAGTTATTTAGATCGACAAGTACAAAATTAAATACATATTAATCCTGCATGAACACCTATTCATACTATATGAACCTTTTTATCAAATTTTGTACCAGATGACTCTTCCTGATGAATACTTTTATGAAGATCATGTAGTACAATTCTAATCGTGATGAACAATTTAACCCCCTTTCATAGAAAATCATCAAGGATAACTTGAATTCTTTTAATTGCATATTATGAGCCATATCATATTATACGGTCAGGTGAGGCTCTATAAGGAAGGGAAGATCAAAGGCTTTTAAGGCACACCAGTTGAATTTCATACTCTCCTAATCTTTTGTTCTTGTCCTTTTGCATTCCTAAATTATTAGTGCTAAGTAATACTAAGTGATTTTGGGAAGTTCTTCCCATAGACTTGTTGATGATAGATTCCTTATAACTGAGGATGAGGCAGCCTATCATAGATTTAAGACAGCATGCATCACTTCCTCATGCATAATAGACTAACTAAATTATTAAGTTCTATATCTTTTCACAAAACACACTCTTAAATTACTTTTTACTTTGAGTTTTCTTTTCAACTCAAAACTTCTTTATGGTTCCTTATAAGTTTAAGAGTTAATTTAGAGTATACTACAATGTAATCCTATGCATTTAGGTGTCCCAAAGAAATCAATTCCTAAGATCTTGCTGATATTCCAAACCTATCTAATGAAGGAGTCTAGCCAAAGAATCTAATCACAATGGGAGATTATGACTAGACCACTATGAATCTTAGTCTTAGAAATATCCCATTAAATCAATACTAACCACTTGTCCATTCACTTAATCAAAATACCCATATAGTCCAACATGCTCCTTGTACTTTAATTTTACCTAAGGCTAGAAATAGAGTCAAATTTACCCCACTCCTATCCATAGTCACCAACCTCATCATGTTTGACCAACCTTTTAATGCTACTTATAGGATTATTAGATATTTCTAAAATCTCACCAATATTAGATGACCGGGAGACCATCATAGATGGAATATATCTTTAGGTCACCTGGTTATTGTAACATAACCACCGAATACTAGCTGATGTGTCTTGATATGGCAGACATCTTTCCCATTTATTATACTAACAATTCCTTCCAATTTCTCTTTAATAAATAATAAGAGGAAGAACACACATATGAGGAGGATTTTGAGTTCAATGAGGAAGGAAGAGAACTACCAGCACCAGCTCCAACACATAAATCCCAGCACTACACCATGATGGTAGAGATATTTGACTGATTAAAGATGTAGTTGAATACCCATTTTTAGGAATGCAATCAAAAGCGTGAGTCATGGGGGCTCTAGAGTGAACTTTTGAATTGCATAAAAATTTAGGGCTCTATTACCCCTAAAATATGCTTATGATTTTTTTTTTGCTACAAAAAATAACTCACTTAAAATATGTAAGCATACATTCTAAATCTAGTAATAAAGTGATAAAGTGTAGTTTCAACCCCATGAGGTAGTATACTTCCTTGTAACAAACTTTTACTATTTATTCTAACTGTAACAAATATCCTACATAAATAAAAATAATTATCATGGATATCCTACTTTTAAATACAATAGTAATAATATTGAACATAATATTTAATTAAAGAATCTTTGATTGATGAGTGAAAATTTCATATATTTCTTGAGGAGAATTTTAATTATGGATGTGATTCAAAGCATATGCATCCCTAGATCTCAATCAAAAAACTAAAATAATTTTGATAATATGGTATCTCCTTAAGAAACTAAACATTTATTCATCCTTTGTATGTAAAAGTTTGTTAAGGATGTTAAGCCCTATGAACTTAGTCCCAAGCTAACCAAGAGAGGAGGGGGGGGGGGGGGGGGGGGGGGGGGGGTGAATTGGTATTTTAAAAACTCTTTTCACAAAGAAAGAAAATTGCATAAACCAAATCACAGCACAGAAATAAATGCGGAATTAAAAAGCGCGGAAGCAAGAAAAAGAACACAAAAATTTATAGTGGTTCGGTCGACTCGACCTACGTCCACTCCTTGGAGGCACCCTCCAAGTATTGCACTACAAAACGTGACTCTCCTTTAGCCCCCAAGGCTAGGCGGAGAAGCCCTTACAAGAACCTCCTTTTTGCCACCCCGGCAAGGCAGAGAACCTACCTCCTTTTGCTTCCTCCTTAAGCTGGCAGAGAACCAAAACCAAAAGCAAATTCCTTACCTCTACCGACCCTTCCACGGATGAGAAACTCTAGACGAAGATGAAGCAGAGCGATCCTTGAAGCAACTCTTGTGAATCCCCTCACAAGCTCCCCCTTACAAGATCCTCTCTCTCTTTCTCTCCTCAAGGTCTTCTCAGGTCAAGGCAGCAGCCAAAGGTCTTCGAAAACATTGAACAAGAGCTCTTAAATAGAAGAGCATCAAAGGAGCTCATTAATTGCAAGTTGCCAACAATATCGTCTAGGCCGATCTGGACATCGACCTGGCTGATCAGTACAAATCCAAGAAGATCGGCCAGAGCATCGCCCTGGATGCAAAACTGGACGATTAAAAATTGGCTTGATCGTCCAGGCTGATCTCACGATCGTCCTGGCCGATCAGTTCAAATCAGAGGAAAATCGTTCTGACAATAGCCCTGAATACGAGCTGGCCGATATTTATCGTCTTGAAGTAACTTAAGGTTTTTTGAATGGATCGTCCTGGACGATCCTGCGATCGTCCAGGATGATATGATCGTATCAATCATTCTTAATTACTCCCTTGATTTCCTGATGAATTAAGGCATAATTTGGTAATTTCGTCCAAGCCGATACGTGGATCGTCCTAGTCGATAATTTAAAATTACAGTATACCTTAATTGACTATGGCGACTACTTCTTTATGTTTTGAGCTTATCGTCCTGGCCGATACACGGATCGTCCAGGCCGATATGTTAATGACGGCTGCCTTAATTAAGAATCCTTACTTAGACTTTTTATTTTAAGCTGATTGTCCCGGACAATATAAATGTCGGCCGGGCCGATGTGGGCAAAAACAGAAATTCTAAGCCCCTCAAGTGTGTGTGTGAAGAGTTACTTAGCATCAGTCTCTTTGACCATTACAAATAGACTTAAAAGATGAAAATCAAAAGTACAGATTGACTCAACCCTAAACCTACACAATCCTGAACTTGGCTCCTTCTTGATCGTCCGATCTTCGATTCTTGAAAAGTTAGAAGCAACAAGTAGTCCAAGAGACATAGTATTTGTCAATCATCAAACATAAGTCATGAAAAAAAAATTTGCAACAATCTCCCCTTTTTTGATGATGGCAAACACTAGTAGGAAAAATATCCAAAAACATTCATTAGATTAGATTTTCAAAGTTACAAACAACTTTTCCTACCACACCTAAACAACTTTTCCTACCACACCTACTCCCCCTTTTGTCATCACAAAAAGAGGGTCCAAAAACAAAAAATGACTAAAAGCAAACAACAGGAAACAAACAACAGAAAACACAGACTAAAAGAACGAGGGATCCTGATCATTAGATGGAGGTTGAGGAGGTGGATGCTAAAAGTAACTAGCAAGCGCGGTAAACTGAGCATTGAACTAGGCGATGTCTTGGTCATGCTGCTACTGCTGGTGAGTAAGGAAACTGTCAAATCAGGCTAAATCCTCAGCGCGGTGCTGTTCGTAGCGGGCAATATCCTCAAAGTGTTGCTGCTCCTGTGCAGCAACGTAGGCGTCAAACCGAGTCTCCCAACGATCAAACCTCTCAATCAACTGATCAACCGGAGAGTGCTGGTGGAGAGGGACAGGATCAGGAACGGGAGCGGGAGCGGGAGCCTCCTCCTCTCTAGCCCCCTGAGGTTCTTCAGGGTGGAGACGAGTACTGTGAAGGGTGCTGAAGGAATTGTTTGAGTAGAAGGGAGTTGGGAGGTTTGGTGGAATAGGATACTAAAGTTGGTATTTGGTTTCAAGGACATAGGCTATGATGTGTCCTAAGGCTAGATTGGGTTTCCTTTTGTGGCCTGGATCACGGATTGTGGTTAAGTGATCGATGTAGCGAAAGAGTATATCAGTGGCATTGAATTCTCTTTGGGCCATAATATAGAAAGTAGTCAAGGAAAGTAGAGGGGTGATGTGGATTCGGTCGCCGGCTTTTGGAATTACGGATGTGCGAAGGACATGTTGGATTGTCCTAGCATCTTTGACTAAAGAGCTAGTCTCTCCAACATGGCAAGGTACATTGGTCTGGCGAAGGAAATAATTTGCCGTGGACCAGTAAAGATCAGGGTCAGTGGCGATTAGGTGCAGCTTATCCCCGGTTGTGGATAGCTGTAAAAGATCAACACAATCCTGATATGTGATTTCGATAGGGCGTCAATTCACATAGGAGGTCAGGGCTGTGAAGGTAGGGTTGATGCGAAGGTTTGCAAAAAACTCTCGAAGAAACTCTGAATTGAAAGGGAAAGCAAGAGACATAATGAAGCAAAGGGAGGTGGGGAGAAAAGATCCATTACCGAGTAAGAGATGTGGGCAGGATTGATGATCCTTGAGACAGTAATCCCACATTCTTTGTAACGATGGTAAGCGGTTTCATTTTTCACTTCCCTGAATCGAGGGTCAATCCTTGCCCTTGAAGAGCTCCCAAAAGTTTGTCGGACGCGTTTCCCACCAGCCATAGAGAGGACTAAGCAAAAACATAAGAGGAGAAAGGATGAAGAGTGGAAAATCATGGCTGGAACGGCCTGAATTTAAAGAAACGGCCATATCGTCCTGGCCGATCGCAGAATCGTCCAGGCCGATATGGTTCAATAATTACGTACAGGCTGATTGGTCAAAAAGGCGGTCCGATCATCCGGGATGATCAGATATCGGCCAGGCTGATTAGAGACAGGCGATCGTCCCGAGGAGTCAATCCGGACGACCGTTAAAAAAGCAGATCGTCCGGGCCGATTAGGTGTATCGTCCAGGACGATGCACAATAATTGATCGTACCGGCCAAAGTTAAAACGTTTAAAATGTTTGCCACGTGTATCGTCCATGACGAACAGTGGATCGGCCAGGCCGATTGTCCAATAATGGATCGTCCGGGGCCAAATTTAAGATCAAAACGTACTGACACGTGGATCGTCCAGGACGATCCAGTGTATCGGTCAGGACGATGCACATAACATGCATCGGCCAGACGAAATATTCCATCGGCCAGGACTATCACCATAGTTCGATCAAATCGTTCAGGACGATATAGTATCGTCCAGGACGATGAGTTACATCAAGCACAGAAAAGTTCAGCAGATGGATTTTGAAGAGAATTTGTCCTATCGTCCAGGACGATAAAAATATCGGCCAGGACGATGTGATAAGGAATTGAAACAAGGAAAAGATGGTGATGATGAAGACCCTCAAAAATAAAACAAAAGAAAAAAAACAGTCAAAACACAAAAAAAAAACAAAAACAACAACACAAGAAAAAACGAATATTTTTGAATTTTAATTTTTCTATTGTTTTTTTTTAATTTAAAGAGGCATCATATGATAATTCTTTTCAAAAAGTTAAACTTTTAGAGTTCCAAGAGATCAAGAAGTTTAACAAATTCCAATCAGAAGAGGGTAGACCATCTGATTCTATTAACCCTAGATTGGACATCCTTCAGGGTACAAAAATTCTTGGAAAACAGAAATCTAACTCAGAATAACTAAATAGGATAAAAAGATCCATACAGGACTTGTTTACAAATAAAATATCTCATAAATAATAAACTAAAGTAATTTTTCTCAATCATGGAAATTTAAATCAAGTCTTTGAAAGTATCACATAATCAATGAGTTTTCTAAGTTTTAAGAGTTTTACCAAAGAGAGGATAGCTTGCATCTAGTGGGCTTATTTTATGCCTCTTGTCATTTTGATTGGCTCTTTTGAGCATCTTTTGATTTGAATACACTTTTGTGTATATGACTTTCTTTTCAATTTTGGCTTCATTGGCCTCTTTCCTTTTTAACACTTGCAAGCTAAAAACTCTTTAATATACCCTTAAAAAAAGACTTAGTTGTGAGTATATCCTCCAAATATTAGAGAATAGGAGCTCTCTCTCTAACATAGGGAAGAACAATCCACAACACAAAATCAAAATCATGTGATAAATGTAATGGCAAGATTTCAAAAGCTTTGAATGATATCTAAGAACTTTGGCTATTATGCATAAGATAAATTAATGTAGCAAGATAAGAAAAAGATCTTAAATGAAAAGCCATTGTTTAAACTGAGTTTAGACTTTTGTTTAGAGAAGGAAATCATACCACTAAATAAAGTCAGAAGGAGGGAAAATATCAACAGTTTACTCCCTTTAACCAATTTAGAAAAAGCTAAACACTATCTCTAAAACTTCAAAATCTGAAGGCTTGAAAAGATTATTCATATGAAAGTCCAAATTTAAAGAGCAGCGTGAAAACAGAACACATAAAAACAAACAAAACGAATGAAAACAACGCAAATTAGACTACCACCAAGTAAGCACAAAAACTAGCACAAAAATAAAATAAAAAGAAACACAAAAACTAAACATTTCAAGCACGTGATAAAGCAGCGAGTTTAAGCAATTTTGAGCTGCAAGCCTCCTTATGTCCAGTTATCCTATGCTCCCACGAGGACTTTGGTGAGAGCACACCTGCAAAACTCAACATCAGTCAGATTTAGGAACCCAAACAGGTTTTGGATCCTTCTTAGGAAAAGTAGAATATAATGCAGGTATGGTATGCTGTGAATCATGCATCTTAGGTCTCCACACCCAATGTGTACTACAATGAACGGTGCAAGTGTGTGAGATGTGTTCTAGCATGCCACATGAGTAACATCTAACTCCAGGAAAAGGGTTTCTTAAATGGTTTGAGTTATAATGCCTCTTCCTAGGTTCTGGCTTAAGATCAAAAGTGGAAGTCATCCGATTTTTCTTATATGTATCAAAATCATTTTGAAACCTCAAGTTAGTTCTTTTTAATGCATCATTCTCCATCCCCAAATTTTTCTCAATATCTTTAGATTTCTTAAGATCAACCTTAAGTGAGGTGTGTGAAGCTTTTAATGCATTGTGTTCATCAACTAATTCCAACTGCTTTTTGTTCAACTCATCAAATTCATCAAGAAGAGCCATGTGATTTGAATCAATCATTGCATGATCTTTGAGAAAAACTTCATGCTCTTTTTGTAGATTTGTATGTTCTAATTTTAGGCTAGCATGAGTCTTCTTAAGTTTTTTGTATGATGCATGGATTTTTTTACAAATTTCAAATAATTCATCATAGGTTCGTTTACATACCTCTTCCTCATCACTTTGATTTTTTCCCATGAAACACAAGTTTGTAGTTTCTTCCTTTGGTTCAGTCTCAGAAGAGTCAGTACCAGATTCTGCCCAAAAACCTCTTTAGATTTTCTTCTTGTCCTTCCTTAACTTGGCTTTCTCCTCACCTTTTTCCTTTTCTTTGCTTGAATGATCTTGAAGTGTAGGGCAATTGGCTCTCACATGTCTAGGTTTCCTGCATTCAAAATAAACAACATCAGAAGATCCTTTAATATGTTTATGATCCTTACCTTTTCTCCAACTTTGATGATGCTTTTGTTTCTTCCTTAGAAAGCTTTTAAATTGCCTTGTGATGAAGGCAACTTCATCGCTTTCAAACCCGGAAGATTCAGAATCCGATTTGTGTGCCTTCAATGCAATTATTTTCTCCTTTTTCTTTTCACCTGCATCAATATTTCTTTGATTCACCCCTTGCTCATAAGCAATGAGTGAGCCAAGTAAGTTATCAATAGAATAGGTGTTCAAATCTTTAGATTCAGTGATGACAGTAATTTTTGCATTATAAGACGAAGGCAAGCATCTCAAAATCTTGTTAACTTTTTCATAATTCGAAAGTTCCTTTCCTAGTGCATGCAATGAAGTAACTATCTGAGTAAACCTAGTGTACATATCAAAAATCGATTCATGAGGATTCATATGAAAAAGTTCGTAGTCATGCAAGAGAAAGTTCAAACGGGATTGTTTAACTTCATTAGTACCTTCATAAGTGATGCATAATTTATCCCAAATTTCTTTACCAGTTTTGTAAGTTGAAACACGCATGTAATCCTCAGATTTCAAAACACAGAAAAAACAGTTCAAACATTTTGCATTTAATTGAGCTAAATCACGTTCATCAAAAGTCCATTCAGTAAAAGCAACTTCAGTTTTCACACCATTAATTTCACGAGAAGGTGGAGAATAACCTTCTTGAATAAGCATCCATATGCAATAATCAGTAGATTGTAAAAACGTTGACATGCGAGTTTTCCAAAAATCAAAAGGTAGGTTATTGAACAGGGGAGGTCGGGTATTAGAATACCCTTCCGTAGTGAAACGATTCCCAATGTTAGCCATGGATCAAATTCAAAAAGTTTTCAAACTTTAATTTTCGAATCTCGCTCTGATACCACTTGAAAGTTCGTTAAGGATGTTAAGCCCTATGAGCTTAGTCCCAAGCTAACCAAGAGGGGGGGGGGGGGGGTTAATTGGTATTTTAAAAACTCTTTTCACAAAGAAAGAAAATTGCATAAACCAAATCACACCACAGAAATAAATACGGAATTAAAAGCACGAAAGCAAGAAAAAGAACACAAAAATTTATAGTGGTTCGGTCGACTCGACCTACGTCCACTCCTTGGAAGCACCCTCCAAGTATTGCACTACAAAATGTGACTATCCTTTAGCCCCCACGGCTAGGCGGAGAAGCCCTTACAAGAACCTTTTTTTTGCCACCCCGACAAGGCAGAGAACCAAAACCAAAAGCAAACTCCTTACCTCTACCGACCCTTCCACGGACGAGAAACTTTAGACGAAGACGAAGCAGAGCGATCCTTGAAGCAACCCTTGTGAATCCCCTCATAAGCTCCCACTCACAAGATCCTCTCTCTCTCCTCTCTCTCTTTCTCTCCTCAAGGTCTTCTCAGGTCAAGGCAGCAGCCAAAGGTCTTCAAAAATGTTGAACAAGAGCTCGTAAATAGAAGAGTATCAAAGGAGCTTATTAATTGCAAGTTCCCGACAATATCGTCCAGGCCGATCTGGACATCGGCCTGGCCGATCAGTACAAATCAAAGAAGATCGGCCAGAGCATCTCCCTGGATGCAAAACTGGACGATTAAAAATTGGCTTGATTGTCCAGGCCGATCTCACGATTGACCTGGCCGATCAGTTAAATTCAGAGGAAAATCGTCCTGACAATAGCCCTGAATACGAGCTGGCCGATATTTATCGTCTTGAAGTAACTTAAGGTTTTTTGAATGGATCGTCCTGGCCAATCCTGTGATCGTCCAGGACGATATGATCGTATCAATCATCCTTAATTACTCCCTTTATTTCCTGATCAATTAAGGCATAATTTGGTAATTTCGTCCAGGCCGATACGTGGATCGTCCTGGCCGATAATTTAAAATTACAGTATACCTTAATTGACTACTGCGGCTACTTCTTTCTATTTTGAGCTTATCGTCCTGGCTGATACATGTATCGTCCAGGCTGATATGTTAATGACAGCTGCCTTAATTAAGAATCCTTACTTAGACTTTCTGTTTTAAGCTGATCGTCCCGGACGATATAAATATCGGCCGGACCGATGTTGGCAAAAATAGAAATTCTAAGCCCCTCAAGTGTGTGTGTGTGAAGGGTTACTTAGCATCAGTCTCTTTGACCATTACAAGTAGACTTAAAAGGTGAAAATCAAAAGTACAGACTGACTCAACCCTAAACCTATGCAATCCTGAACTTGGCTCCTTGTTGATCGTCCGATCTTCGATTCCTGAAAAGTTAGAAGCAACAAGTAGTCCAAGAGACATAGTGTTTGTCAATCATCAAAACATTAGTCATGAAAAATAGATTTGCAACAGTATGGGCATGCAAACATTATACTCCTTATTATTCTTGCATTTGTCCATCAATGTTATATATCACACTATATTTTAAAAACAAAAATTTCCACTACGTGCATTAAATAAAAAGTAGGTTAATATTTAAAACATCTTTTAAGTGTTATAGAACAAGAATCTTCATTAGTACTCAACATGTATTTTACATCAGCAATACAAAATGATTTAGCCACACATAGAATAAATAACAAGAAAACTCATTTTCAATAAACTCATGGAAGAATAAAATTATAAGAGAGTGATATCACTAAGAAGGATCAAAGTATCTCCTTTATATTCCATCTCCCTTAACTTGCAAAGTTGTTTCAAGAAATATAGCATAAATACTCTAAATGATTGTATCTTGTTATTTCCTAGCCTCACTTAGAATCTACTCCAAGAGGGAACAATCAAAGTACTCCAAAAAGTATTATATTTTACATATGTGATTGAAATTTTGTACAAACATAATATCTTAACTATTTTAAGAAAAACAAAAAAAAGGCATATGGCACCATGTTGCTTAAAATAATGGCTTCGTAGTGACCTTGAAGTGAACTAAAACCTCAACACTGAGGCTTTTGCACCACCACAGTGCTTGCTGAAGTGAATCAGTTATTCAGTGAGTAGTCACATCTTTTCATTGAGAGAATGTGGCTCTTGGAATTTATAACTTTAATATCATGGTGCTTATAACATTCAAACATTATAGTGCCCAAGTATCAAAAATATTTCCAAGAATTAAGAGATTATGGGGCTATGGCATTTAAAAATAGAGAATCTAGTGCTACTTATGCGAGTAATGCTAGACTGCTGATGTTTTTCCATCATACTACTTGTAAAAAAAGAACTCGGTGTTGTAATGTATAGTTAATAGCTCCTCGATAGTATGAATTATAATGAATTGGTGTTGTTTTGTTGGATGCTATAATGAAGTACACAACTTAGAATTTTCAGCAATTTTTTTAGTTTTTGTTGCACAAAATTAACTAAAATAACATAATTTCATTGAAAATAAAATACATAAAATAATATGTAATTTACACTTATCAAATTCTCTCAGATTTAAATACTTTCTTGTCCTTAAGAAAATAGAGAAATCTACAACTCTGATGAATCAAACAACCAAAATAAAATTGATAATTTAAATTTACTAAAATATTCGATACTATAACATTTTATAGAACTAGTGCAAATGAACAAAGTTACAATACTAGTTTGCAAAAATACTAATAATTATCTTAACCAAACATCCTAATTATTATTTAATTTAAATTTTTTGTTATGAATATAATCATTGATTTTTGAATTCTTAGTTGAACAATGTAGCCTAATGACTTGATCTGCTTATTGTTAAAATTGAAATTCCATAAGTTCATCATGTTTGTACTAGTTCTCCCATCTTATCATTTATGTATATAAGTATAAGATTTTTGTTAGACTTTAAACTTTTACCTTATACTAATTTTTGTATGAACTCAATTTATTTTCCATCTTTTCTTTTAATTTTATTTTAAAACTCTTTTCACTTTTATTTCCTTTTTAATTTTGTAGAGTACATAGTTCATAATTTTTAATATTAGTTTTTCTTAAAATCTTCTTACAATTTTAATGAGTTTAATGTAAGGATTTAATAAGATTTCTAATTCTAAGTTCTTGTTGCTATGATTTTCAATTTTAATATACTAATATCTATTTTGTAACCTTAATCATTCATCTTTAATTCAAAAGTTAATAAATGAATATATAAATTATCAATTCAAGTTAAGTTAATAATTTAAATGATCTTAGTTTGTTAATTATTATTTTTCAAATCTAAGAATTATAAAGAAGTGTTTCTTTGAACTAGGATCTAAGGTTATTTTAGTATCCTAATTTTTTTTTAATTATCATATTATTATGGCTAATTAAATAATAATCACACTGAGATATTAATGAAAGGCGGTATAACCAATGCATAAAGCACCACTATAACCATCAATATGCATTGGCTCTCAAAGCTAAAACCCTAGTTCTTTTATCACTATAACAATCCTTCATATTTCTAAAATCTTTCCCAAAGAAAAGAGATGTAATAAAATAAGAGTATCATTCACACACATATTAAACTATATGAAAAAATGAGAACATCTTATGTTCATGTTCAAGAATTATCTTATTCTTAATTCTTCTCATCCATAAGGACTCAATCTATGACCATTAACCTTGAAGAAATGACAAGTATATTTGTCCTGAATCCTCAAGGCACCATTAGGAGATATTCTAATGACAGTAAAAGGGCTATTGCATCCAGATTTAATTTTTCCATAATAATATATCTTCCTATGATGAAAAAGTAAAACTTCTTGATAAGGAGAAAATTTATGATCTAAAACTCCAAATACATGTATCTTTTTCATTTATGCATTGTAGATTTTTATATCTTCAAAAGATTCATTTATGAATTCATGAAGTTTATCAACTATAGGAGAACACAAGATATTTAGAATATAGAATTTATCTTCGTTGTTAAAGCATATTTATTTCTTTTTGAGGATGAATGCTTTATTTATTTTTACACATTGCTTTAATATTCCAAAAAAGATAAGAAAGACACTCATAAATGCTCCACTCAAGGAGGATTTATGAGGATAGAAATTCAAACATTCAACTTGGCCTTTTTATAAATTTCATAGGCATAGATGTATAAATATTTAAACCTCTGTGGTATGGCCAAGCATAGTTGCCCTATAAGCAGCTCTGCGACACTCGTTCACTCTCTAATGATTTCTTTAACTAATGCTAACTACTTCTAAATCTAATATAACACGCACACAAAAATCAAAAGCTATGTTACCTCCCATACAACATTAAGTTTATAGTCTTTAGCTGGACTTGCTTAGATTTATTAATTTGGTTGGAGTACATTGCTACCATTCTTTAAATAATCATCATTTAGATCTTTTTATTTTTCTTTCTTGGTTAACTTCAACATTGCTAGGAAATGATCGAAGAGGTCTACTATTGACTGAAATTGAAAGTTAACTTAATTTATTTCTTAAAATTTTAATTAAAGCAGCTTAATTTTATAATTGAGTCCCTAACTATATCACTACATCTTCCAATGATGATTTTTTTACTTTCCAAACTAATTATTTTTATAATATATTGTAGAATATGTAGGTATATATTTAACAAAATGTTGTTGAGGATTATTCAAATTTACACAATTAGTTCAATAGGAATTTCATTAATTATTACTAACAACTTTATTTGGCCAATTAAAATTTGGATTGTTCAAGCGAGCTGGACTATATTTATTTGATTAGGGACTGTTTTTTTTTTCTTCCAATCAAATTAATAGTTTCAATCCATTGCATATTTTTATTTTCAAGCAGCTTTTATTCCTCCAATTGAATAGATAATTCTTTTAAAAATTTTGCATTTTCTCCTATTAAGCTCAACTTCTCAAAAATTGTTATAACTTGAACAATGAGAATTGGAAAATTATTAGATTCATAAACTCTTGCTACATTCTTAAGATTTACCATATCAATAGGCCACTGGAAGTTATTAGTAGCCATTTCTTTAATTAATTCATATGCTTTCTCAAAAGGCTTAGACATTAATGATCCTCTAGCTACAACATCTATGATTTCTCTAAGAGACCCTACTAATCTATTATAAAACATTTGAATAATCAACTAATAAGGTATAACATGGTGAGGGCATCTTCTAAGCATTTCTTTAAATCTTCTTAATTCTCATAAATCGATTCTCCTTTAATTTGGGTAAAAAAAAGTGATAACATTTTCTATGTTTGGGAGTCTTTGAAGGTCGGAAATACATATCAACAATTTTATGAACCAAATCATTCCAGATGGTTATAGAGATTGGTGGTAAAGATTTCGATCACATCTTAATTTTATATCTTAGAGAAAATGGGAACAATCCAAGTCTAATAATATCATCACTGACACCATTATACATAAATATTGCACAAATTTCAAATAAATTGGAAAAGTCTAAATTGGGATCTTCAGTAAGAGTTCCCCCAAACTAGGAATTTTGAACTATTTGAATTATGATAGGTTTTAATTCAAAATTATTAGCTTGGATTGCAGGACTATTAATGCTCTGATGGATTTTGTCTACTAAAGGTTTAGCATAATCCCTAAGAGATTAAGAATGATCTTGATTTATAATAGTTTAATAATTTTCACAATCATTTTAGTTTTTCAAATTATTGAAAGTATTCTTTCCATTTCAGCGTTAAATAACAAAGGTTCCTTTCTATATCTAAAAAGTATGCAACAAAGAATATGCAATCACTAAATAAGACTAATAGAACAAAAGATTAAAGTATGTCTAATGTAAATAATTCAATAATATAGATAAAATTTTAAAAATAAAATACTTCCCCACCAATAATGCCTAAAACTTTATAGGGGCTATGGTGTGAACCTTTAATTATATAAAAATCTAGGGCTCTATCACCCCTAAAATAATGCTTATGTTTTATTTGATATAAAAAATAATAAAACTCCACATAATACATATAAGTATACATACTAAATCAAGTAATAAAGTAATATAGTATAGTGTCAAATCTATGAGGAAGTATGCTTACTTACAATAAACGACTACGATTTACTTAATTAAAATAATTATCCTACTAACATAAAATGATAATTATGGAGATTCCATAACAAAATAAAATAGTAAAAATATTGAAAACAATATTTAACTAAAATATTTTGGAATAATTAGTGTGCATTTCATGTATTTTCTTATGAGATTCTTAATTATGGATGTGATTCAGGCCAAATGTATCCGTTAATCTCTATTGAGCTTGTAGGGGTGAAAAAGGATATCTATTGACTTCCTTGAATAATAGTATCCGCTTAAGAACATAGAATAATTTATATCCTATATTTAGGCATACAAACATCTTACATTGACATTCTTAGATATTCTTTTATTCCTCAGTCAAGGTTATACATCACACCATATTTTAACCACACATATGACCACTATTTGCATTAAATAAAGAGTGGTATAATATTAAAAAAAATTATTCTTATAGAATAAGAACCTTCGTTACTGTTTAACATGCATTTTACATCATCAATTAAAAAAAAGAAAATTTTCCAAACATAGACTAAATAAAAAGCACACTCATTGATGAATGAAAATACAAGAGAGTTATATCACTATAAAGGATCATAGTATCTCTTCAACACTCCTTTTTTCTTAACTTATAGAGTTACTAAAAGAAATAATGGCTAAATAATCACAATGATTGTATCATGTACTTACCTAGCCTCCCTTAGATTTTACTCTAAAATGGAACTAGAGAAATACTAAAAAAAGTACTAAAATTTACATATGTTACTGAACTATCATACCAAAACAACAACATAACTATTTATATTAAAATATAAAAAAGACATTTTCCACTACGGTCCTTGAAATAATGGAACAATGGTGCCCGTAAACCAAGATCCTCAACATTGATGTTTTTTCTCCGCCGTGGTGCTTATTGGCATAGATTAGTTATTTAGTGAAACGTCACAACTTTTTATGAGAAAATGTGACACTTGAAAGTTTTAAATATAATGTAGTGGGACTGATAAAATTCATGTCCTTCAACACCGAAGTAGAAAAAATGTTGCCAAGGAGTGAGATTGTGTCACTCTTGAAAGTTTGACAGGGATGTTAAGCCCTAATGAACTAGTCCCAAGGCTAACCAAGAGGGGGAGGGGGTGAATTGGTATTTTAAAAAATCTCTTTAAACAAAAAACACAATCTTAAATCAAAACCAAGATTCACCATAGAAATCAAAGTGTGGAAATTAAATACAGAAGCAGTAATAAAGAACATAGAAATTTATATTGGTTTGGTCAACATGACCTACGTCCACTCCCCGTAGGCGCCCTCCGAGTATTGCACTAAAAATAGTGTCTCTCCTTTTTCCCCCACAGTAAGGCGGAGAAGCTTTTAAAACCTCCTTTCCTTAAACCTAGGTGAGGCAGAGAACTCAGCTCCTTTTTCTTCCTCCAGAAGTTGGCAGAGAACCCATCTCCTTTTGCTTCCTCCTGAAGTTGGCAAAGAACCTTGATCAGATGCAAAGTAGACCTCTCAAGAACCCCTAAGGAACTAAGGGCAATGACTGAAGACGATGATGATGGATTCTTGTTTGGAGCAACCTTGGTAAAACCCCTCACAAACTCCTCCTAAAAAGATCCTCTCTCTCTCTCTCCCTTGCTTTCCCTCTCCTATTATCTCTCTCAGGTCAGAACAGTAACAAAAGATGCCCTCTTGGGTGAAATAAGAGAAGTTATAAAGAAGAGCTTTAGAATAGCTCTTAATTACAATAAACAAACTTTATCATCATGCACAATTAGTACAAATTAAGCTCAATGAGCCAAGATAATTTGGGACGATCAGATGGTTTTTGTTCATATCGTCCTATAGGATTAATAAAAATTGTTGAATATCATCCAGACAATCACACCGAATTGATGTCTGGATGATTGAAAAATAACTTGATTGTCTATGCCAATCTTACAATCATCCTTGATGATTAGTTCGAATCCGTGCAAATCGTCTAGAGCATCACCCTGAATAGAAGCTGACTGATGTTTCATCATTCTGGATCAACTAAGGTTTTTGAATTGATCATCCTAGATGATCCTATGATTATCAAGGATAATATAATCAAGCAATCAAACCTTAATTACTTTCCTTAATTACAAGATTAATTTAGGAATAATTATGTTTCATCATCTACGATGATGTCCAGAACGATGTCTAAAAATAAAAGCTACATAAATAGATCTAGCAGCTGATTCTTTCTGATTTGAGCCAATCGTCCTGGATATTATGAATATCATCCAGGTTTATGAGCTTAATGATGGATGTCTTAACCAGGATGTCCTAACTAGGATTTCTGTTGTTAATTGATCATCCAGGATGATTTTTGGATCATCCCGGACGATGTGATCAATAATAGAGAATTCTAAAACAGTCAAAAATTTTCCCCCAAGTGTTTGTGTGCAAGGTTACTTAGTATAAGGAATTAAATCATTTATAATTGACTCAAGAAAATGAAAAGATTACAAACTGACTCAGACCTAGTCTACCCAATCTTGAGCTAGTTCATATTGTTGTTTGATCTTGTAGAACTGAAATATTAGTAGGCAAGGTAGTCGTAGAAAAATAGAAGTGTTTGCTATCATCAAAATTATATTTCCTCAAAATAGATTCACAACAATCTCCCCATTTTTAATGATGGCAAACAATTAAAAAATCAAAACTAAATGAAATGAAAACAACTACAAACACTACTCCCCCTTTTGACATCACAAAAAAAGGAGGAAAAAACTAGAAAAGAAAAGAAGAATGAAAGCAAAGTTTTATTTATTTATTTATTTTTAATCAAAGCATGAATATTACACAGTCGCCATGTGATTGATTTTAAAGACTTACGAGACCAATGAGTTAATATTGTAAAAATTCAAAAATAGAAAAATATCCTATCCTATTAACTCTAGCTCGGACTTCTCTTAAAGCAAAATCGGCTTTTGAAATCGAAAGACCTAAGTCTGAAAAAACCAATTGGATAAGAAAAAGAGATCCATTTAAGACTTGGTTTCAAAAAAATATCTTATAGAATAATGTATCAAAGTAATTTGTCACAATTGAAAAATTTGAAATCAAGCCTTTGAAAATCTTAAGTGATATATTAATTCTTCTAAGTTTTAAAAGTTTAAAAGAGAAGAGAACTTGCTTTTGGTGGGCTCATTTTATGCCTCTTATCAATTGAATGTCGCACTTTGCACATCTTTCGATTTTTGATATACTTTGTGTATATTTTTCAATTTGGCGTTATTGCATCTTTTGTTTTAGCGTCTTTGGCCACTTTTTTGTTATGTTTTTAAACTAGATCACTTTTCAAAACACTTAAATATTATTATTTGTGAGCATATCTTTTAGATATTAGAGAAGAAAAACTCACTCTCTAATATAAGAAAGAACAAACCACAAAATAGAATAAAAATCATATGATAAATACAATAACGAGATAACGAGAAATCTTGAAGTAATATAAAGATTTTGAATATTATAAATATAAGATATATTACAATAGTAAGGTAGAAAATATCTCAATCGTAAAGTCTAGTTGTTAATTTGAGATAGACTTTTATTTAGAAAAAAAATTACACCACTAAAAGAGGTTAAAGAAAGAGAAATAATCAATGGTGTCTTTTCCCTTTAACTGATTAAAAGATGTAAAATATTGACTATAAATTTTTAAAAAGTAAAAAGATGGTATAAAATATCATTTCAGCAGTGACCACAAAAGAAAAAAACTAAAATAACATAAATAAAAATAAAAAATAGTAACAAAAACTAATAAGCAAAGTGAAATAAAACAAAAAGGCAACAAAACAAAAGATTCAGAAATCAGTAAACAATACTTTCATACATTTATGTCAATCACACCCAATCTGATCCTTAAGGAGCTGAATGTGTCAAAAGCTAGTTGTTTAGTAAAGATGTTAGCCAATTAATTCTCAGTTATCATATGGTCTAACTCAATGTCCCCTTTGGTCATATGGTCTCTAATAAAGTGATGCATTATGTCAATGTGTTTGGTCCTTGAGTGTTGGATAGGATTTTTACAGATGCAGATGGCACTAGTATTATCACAAAGGATTAAAATTGTGCCTATAGTTAATTCTAAATCCAGAATTTTGTTGCTTCAACCAAAGGACTTGGGCCATACAACTTTCTAAGGTAATGTACTTAGCCTCAGTAGTGGAGAGTGCAATAGAGGTTTGTTTTCTACTAGACCAGGAGATTAAGGACTGTCCTATGAATTGGCACATTCCAGAAGTGCTCTTTCTATTCACCCTACATCCTACAAAATTAGAATCAGAATATCCAATAATCTCAAAAGATGCGTTGTGCCTAGGATACCAGATTCATAAGTTTTGGGTCCCCAAAAGATATCTAAGAATTCTCTTAACTGCAGTCAGGTGGGATTCTTTAGGATCAGCTTGAAATCTAGCACAAAGACAAACACTAAATATTATATCAGGTTGACTAGCAGTCAGGTAAAGTAAAGATCCAATCATCCCTTTATACTTCTTTTGATCATCCAATTTTCCACTTAAGTCCTTATCCAATTGAATATTAGAAATCATAGGAGTATTTATTTGCTTGGCTTTAACCATTTAATATTTCTTCAAGATGTCCTTAATGTACTTTGATTGACTTATAAAGGTTCCATCATCTAATTGTCTTATGCAAAATTCTAAAAAGTAGGGTAACTCTCCCATCATACTCATCTCATAATTCTTACTCATTATTTTAGAAAAACCATCACATAGCTTTTCATCAGAAGATCTAAAAAGATATCATCAACATAGATCTGAACAATGAGTAACTCATCTCCTATAATCCTAAAAAAAAGGGTGGTGTCTACACTTCCCTTAACAAAATCCCTCTTTAATAAAAAAGTGTTAAGCCTCTCATACCAAGCTCTTGGTGCCCGTTTTAATTCATATAAGGCCTTTTTTAATTTAAAACATGATTTGGAAATTAAGAACTCTCAAAACCTTGGGGTTGTTCAACAAACACATCTTCTTTTATTACCCCAATTAAAAAGGTACTTTTCATGTTCATTTGGTAAAGCTTAAATCCCTTATAACAAGCAAAGGCTAGTAGCATTCTAATTGCTTCCAAACTAGCTATAGGGGCAAAGGTCTTCTCAAAATCAATCCCTTTTTTTTGTTGTACCCCTTAGCTACCAATCTGGTCTTATTCCTAGCCACCACACCAGAATCATTCATCATATTCTTGAAGACCCATTTAGTTCTAAATAAACTTTGTCCCTTTGGTATTTCTATACGCTCCAAAACATCATTCATAACAAATTTGTTTAATTCCTCTTGCATGAAGATCCAAAACTCATCAGATAAGGCTTAATTAATGTTGGTGGGTTCAGTCATTGAGATAAAGACAGAGTGGTTCACTTCCTTTCTAAGTCCATGCCTAGTCCTAACACCTTCAGAGGGGTCTAGTAAGATCAGTTCTTTAGGATGACTCAAGGAATATCTCCAATCCCTAGGCAAAGTGTGTGTAGGATCAACCCTTTCATCTAGATTTGAATTTTCTACTACTTGGGTAATCTCTCCTACTCCTACAATGATTTGGGATTCTATTCTCTTTTCCAAAATTTTTAACTCCTTTAGAAATCTCTCTAACTCCATCTTCATCCTCAATTATAGACTCCTTAGGATCAGATTCATCAAACACTACATGAGTAGTCTCCTCCACCACCAATATCCATTTATTAAACACTCTAAAGGATTTCCCAACACTTGAATAACCTAAGAACACTCCTTCATCAAATTTTGGGTCAAATTTCCCTAAGTGTGACTTCCCAACATTATTAATGAAAACCTTACAACCAAAGATATGGAGGTGGGAAAGGTTGGGTGTTCTACCCTTAAGAATCTCCAAGTATGTCTTATCAAGTTTGGCTCTAACATTCACCCTATTCAACATATAACAAGCTATGTTTACTGCTTCAGCCCAAAAGTATTTTGGAAGTGAATACTAAGCAAGCATGGATCTAGCGGCCTCAACTAAGGTCTTGTTATTCCTTTTAGCTATCCCATTTTGCTGAGGGGTCCTAAGACCTGAGAAGTTTTGACTAATCCCTTTATCCTCACAAAAGTCTCCAAATCTCTCATTTTTAAACTCTCCCCCATGGTCACTATGGCTGGTCAAGATCTTACAAACTAACTTTTTATGAATCCAAGTGGAGAAGGATTTAAACTCATCAAAAGACTCACTCTTATGTGACGAAAACTTAATCCAAGTGAACCTCGAGTAGTCATCAATAATCTGAAATCCATAGACTTTTCCACCTAAGCTGTTAGTGCTAATGGGTCCAAACAAATCCATGGAAGGACTTCTAAAGGTATAGAGGTGTTAATGTCCTTAATGGAGTGAAAAGAGGATTGGACTTGCTTCCCTAGTTGGCAGGCATCGCAAAGGTGGTCTTTAGAGAAATTAAACTTGGGGACACCTCTATCTAGGTCTTTTTGGGTCACTCTCTTAAGGTTTTTCATACTAGCATGACATAATCTCCTGTGCCACAACCTAGAATCATCGGTTTTTATTTTTAAGCAAAATAAAGTAGCATATTCAATATTATTTAAATCAAGTATGTAAATATTGTTCATACGCTTTCCCTACAAAATAGTGTTATTATTTAAGCTTATAATGCAAGTGTTTGCCAAGAATTTTATGATGAAGCCCTTATCGCAAAACTGACTGATGCTGAGCAAGTTGTGTTTCAGTTCATCTACATACAAAACATTTTCAATCTAAAGGTTCTTGAATTTTCTGATTATACCTGAGCCCACCACTTTTCTGGTGGTGTTATCTCCAATAATAACCTTGCCTCCTATCCTGGTCTCCAGTAAAATGAATTGATTGGCATCTCCAGTCATATATCGTGAGCATCCACTGTCCATGTACCACATGCTCCCATGCATCATTTTGTGAGAGTTTGCCTAAAAAATAATCAAATGTCAGATTTAGGAACTCAAACAAGTTTGGGTCCCTTCTTATTAAAAGAAGAATGTAATGCATGCGTGTTATATTGTGAATCATGTATTTTGGGTCTCCACACCTAATGTGTACTATGGTGAATAATGCAAGTGTGTGAAATATGTCCTAGCATGCCACATAAAAAATATCTAACTCCAGGAAAAGGATTCGTTAATCTACTTGGGCGGTGATACCTCTTCCTAGGTTTTGGTTTAAATTAAGAGTTGATGTATTCCAATTTCTCACAAGTGTATTCAATTTTGCTTTAATCCTCAAGTTAACACTTTCTAAAGAATCATGTGAGGTGTAGGAAGCTTTCAAAGAATCATGCTCAACAATCAATTCAGAATGTTTTTAATCAATTCATCAAACTCATCAAGTAAAGACATGTGATTTCTATCAACTAGAGTTTGATCTTTACTTAAACATTCATGCTTTTTTTGCAAATTCAAAAACATCCAATTTCAAACTAGCATGTGATTTCTTATGTTTCTTATATGATGTATGAATTTTCTCACAAATTTCAAGTAATTTATTATAGGTTGGTTCACATACCTCTTCTTCATCAGACAAATTAAGATGATTACCCATTAAGCACAAGTTTGTCATCCCCTCTTTAGCTTTAGTCTTAGATGAGTCTGATGTAGAATTCGCCTAGAATGCCTTTCAGTACTAGTTCTTGTCTTTCATGTATTTGGTTTTCTCCTTACCCTTCTCCTTGCTTAGGTGCTCTTTAAGTGTAGGACAATCAGTTTTAACATGTCAGAGCTTCCTGCATTCAAAACAAACAACATCAAAGAACTTTTATATTTTTTCCTATCCTTACATTTTTTTCACCTTCTGATGATATTTGTTGGCCTTCCATAGAAAGCTTTTGAATTACCTAGTGATGAAGGCAACATCATTGCTTTCAGACCCGAAAGAATCAATGTCCACGTTGTTGTACTTCAGTACCACAATTTTATTCTTTTTTCGCTCACCTGCATCAAGTTGTCTTTTGTTCACCCCTTGCTCAAAAACAATGAGTGATCCAAGTAAGTTATTAATAGAATAAGTATTTAAATCTTTGGATTCTGTAATTGCAGTGATCTTAGCATAAAAAAAGAAGGCAAACATCCCAAAATTTTATTGACTTTTTCACAAATAGTTAGCTCTCTTCCTAAAGCATGAAATGAGGTGACAATTTGAGTAAACCTAGTATACATGTTAGAAATTAATTCAGAATATTTCATATGAAAAAGTTCATAGTCATGCAACAAAATATTTAATCTAGATTGATTTAACTTCATTGGTTCCTTCATATGTTACACATAATCTATCCCAAATTACTTTACCAGTTACACAAGTTAAAACACACATATAATCTTCAAATTTCAAAGCATGGAAAAAACAATTCAAACCTTTAATATTAAGTTGTGCTAAATCACTTTCATCAAAAGTCCATTCAGTAAAAGAATGTTCAGTTTTAATGCTATTAAATTCACGAGAAGGTGTATAACCATCCTTAACAAGCATCCACATATGATAGTCAATCGATTATAAAAATGTAAACATTCGAGTTTTCCAAAAATTAAAAGGAATATTATCAAACAAAGGTGATCATATAATAGAATATCCTTCTGTAGTATTACCATTACCAAAGTTAGCCATAAATTAAAATTCAAAAGTTTTCAAAAACTTGATTTTATGATTCATGCTCTGATACCACTTAAAAGTTTGACAGGAATGTTAAGCCCTAATGAACTAGTCCCAAGGCTAACCAAGAGGGGGGTGAATTGATATTTTAAAAAATTTCTTCAAATAGAAACACTATCTTAAATCAAAACCAAGATTCACCATAGAAATCAAAGTGCGGAAATTAAATGGGAAAACAGTAATAAAGAACACAAAAATTTATAGTGGTTATATCAACACGACCTACATCTATTCCTCGGAGGCGCCCTCCGTGTATTGCACTAAACTCAATGTCTCTCTTTTTGCCCCACAGTAAGGAGGAAAAGACTTTACAAACCTCGTTTCCACCAACCTAGGTGAGGTAGAGAACCTAACTCCTTTTTCTTCCTCTAGAAGAATATAGAGAACCCAACTCCTATTGCATCCTCCTGAAGCAGGTAGAGAACCTTGATCAGACACTGAAATAGAACTCCTTTGAACCCCCATAGAACTAAGGACAATGACTGGAGAAGATGATGACATATCATTGCTTGGAGCAACCTTTATGAAACCCCTCACAAACTCCCCCTCATAAGATCTTCTCTCTCTCCCTAGCTCTCCCTCTCCTGTTGGCTCTCTCAGGTCAGAACAGTAGCAAAAGATGCCCTCTTGGGTGAAATAAGAGAAATTATAAAGAAGAGCTTTGAAATAGCTCTTAATTGCAACAAGCCGACTTTATCATCCAAGATGATATAAATATCGTCATGTATAATTAGTACAAATTAAGCTCAATCAGCCAAGATGATTTGTGATGATCATAAGGTTTTTATTCATATCATCTAGGATGATAGGATATCATCTTGTACGATTAGTACAAATCAATGAATATCATCCAGACAATCAAACTGAATGTCTAGAAGATGGAAAAATAGCTTGATCATCCAGGCCGATCTTACGATCATCCCGGATGATTAGTTTAAATTTGTGCAAATTGTCCAGAGCATCACCCTGAATAGAAGCTGGCTGATGTTTGATCTTCTAGGATCAACTAAGGTTTTTGAATTGATCATCTAGGATGATATGACCGAGCAATCAAACCTTAATTACTTTCCTTAATTATTAGATTAATTTAAGCATAATTATATTACATCTTCCAGAATGATGTCCAAAAATAAAAGATACCTAAATAGATTTGGCGATTGATTCTTTCTGATTTGAGCCTATCATCCCGATCGATAGGAATATCGTCCGGGACGATGAGCTTAATGACCACTACCTTAATAAGGATAACCTAATTAGGGTTTTTGTTTGTAACTAATCATCCAGGATAATTTTTGGATTATCCTGGATGATGTGATCAAAAATTAAGAACTCTAAAACAGTCAGAATTTTTCCCCCAAGTGTGTGTGTGCAATGTTACTTAGCATAAGGAATCACATCGTTTACAATTAACTCAAGAAAAGAAAAAAATTACAAACTGACTCAGACTTAGTCTATCAAATCTTGAGCTGGTTCAAATTATCGTTTGATCTTGTGGACCTGAAATGTTAGTAGGCAAGGCAGTCGTAAAAAACAGAAGTATTTGATATCATCAAAATAATATTCCCTAAATACATATTTGTAATAACTCTAGCATTTGAAAATAGATAATATGGGATTACCAAATAGTGTTTTTGATACAATGATGCTAGATGTTTTACCACCAAAGAACTTTAAAATAGAGAGCTCAGCACCTTAATACAAATTTGTTGTGCCTTAGCGATATTGAATGTGGTTCTAGGGCATTGTTTCGTCGGATGTCGTTGTGCTATAAACTACATAGAATTTTCAAACATTTTTAGTTTTTTCCAAATAAAAAAAATGAAAACAAAACTTTTTTATTGAAAATAAAATAATAATATATAATTTACCTAATGATGGTACAATTTTAACAACACCACCACCAGCACCACTAGTAGAATTAGCAGTTGTAGCAGCATAACTAATTTTTTCTCTTCAATAGTACTTTCAGCCACCACCACCATGACCTGATTAAGAACCATTCTAATAAGCTCATTAATTCCATATTAGAGTTTACAATAAGTTTTATAATTTAGTCTTCCTAGTCCCTTTTCTTAAATATAATTATTCATTCATGAAATAATTAGTTCTTGCTTAAGTGTTTAGAACTTGAACATCAAGATGATATGTTTACATAGATGCTTTGTTTAGCTGATTATTGTGATTTTCAACTTAAAAAGTGTTACCCTTTGTTCATTTAATTTAACACCTAGGGTTTATATATTCTTAATTTTATGTAATTTTTAATTGCAGTTTTTTTTAGCTAAATTAGTGATACCAAAAATTTAATAGTTATGGAGATGACAAATTCAATTGTTAAGCATGCGTGAAATTTCATTAAATAAAAATTTTAACTAATAACAAAATAAATATTATCAGTAATAAAATAACATACATAATAAATAGGAAATGATATAACTAAATTTTGTAAATAAAATAAAATATATGTCCTTTTATTGAAAATGATAATAAGTACACACGGCAGCAGAAATTCTCATAGTACATAACAACTAAACATTATGACTAATGCACAATAATCTTTCAGCATAATTAAAAGAATCACTATCAACATTTAATCATTATCTTCTATCATAGCCATCCACATCCAATGTGAATCTCCATAAGCAAAGAAAAAAAAACTAACCATAAAATCATCAACCATCTCTCTCTCTTTCTCTCTCTCTCTCTCTCTCCCTCTCTCTCTCTCTCTCTCCCTCTCTCTCTCTCTCTCTCTCTCTCTCTCTCTCTATCTCTCTCTCTCTCTCTCTCTCTCTCTCTCTCTCTCTCCCTCTCCCTCTCTCTCCCTCGCTCATTCTCTCTTTGTATCTCAAGTAACCCAGGAAAAACAAAACATGAGGATCAATCCCAATCACCTCCTCCTCCACATCATCAACTTCATCATCATCATCATCATTTGTTATTTCTAGTGGATGCCACACAAAGGGATTGTAAGAAGAGTTAAAAGGAAATTGTCTTATCTATGTTCTCTACAAAAGGACTCCTCCAATACATCTCAACTAATGCTTTATTAATATCTAAAATGTAGTTTTTTTTTTTGAAATTGCAAATAGCATTAAAAAAGGATAACGGTACAAAACTAAATATAATAATCACACTCCTTCTTCACAAGTTTAAATAGAGAAGAAGGAATGTCATTATTAGAGAAACTATCAAAAGAAAAACTATAATTCAAAGCTAAAGTAGCACAACAATCAGCTACTTTATTACAATTTCTAGTAATCAAGTGAAAGATTACCTTATTGAAGTCTTTAAGAAAAATAATTTCTTCATTCCAATGTTGAGTATGCTGCCATTTATCCACCTTCAAAGAATCTTGAAGCCATTTGATAACATTGCTATTATCTCCTTCAATTATGACTCCTTTATATTGAAGCATCCATATTTGCAAATGCTCTCCAATTAGTAAAACAGCTTGAAGCTCAAGAGAAGAAATATCCCAATGTTTCAACATTTTACCAAATGCAGAGAGAAATCGCCCTTTGAATCTCTTATAACCACACCAATGCCTCCATTGTAAGAATCTTTTAGAGTAGCATCCACATGATCTTGATCCAATCTTGGGGTGGGGGACACCATCAATTTACAAACTCCTTATGGAGATTAGTATCCTAGATACCGAGAATTGGATTATTTTGTGTTTGCATAGAAGAGCTTAATGTGTTTGCTGCCAAAAACTGAACTGAATGCTTATCCAATCCAAGTTTTATTTGATTTCTTCTTTTCCATGAAAAGTAAATAGCTGTACAATATATTTTAACAATATTCAAATTTTCCATAGACAATCTCCTTAATTCCTTTAAGCAATTAGGATAGGACAAAAGTAGGAATCTAAAATCCCCATTCACATAATTTCTGTACGATTTGAGTAAGTTGTTTACAACAAACAGTCACATGTTGTTAATCTTCCACTTCATTACAACCACAAAAACATACATCCGAATGCAATAATTTCCTATGATTTAAAAAGGAATTAGTGGGAAGAGCATTCTTACAAAGTCTCCATAAGAACATTTCAACTTTAGGAATCAATTTGAATTTCCTGATGCTGTTTACCGTATCAATCATTTCCATATAAGAAATATTATTCTGTCCGTGGTCATCAAGCCAAGCTTCAAATGCAATTGCTATAACAGATTTTCCAGACAGCATTTTGATAAGCTCTACGCCATCTTCCTTCAATTGTGGTATAATTTTTATAGATTTGATAACATTAGTAAGATCTTCATTGAAATAATTATGCAATAGTGTCTCACTCCAGCATCCATCTTCGAAAATAAGTTTGCAAACATTTTCATTTTGAAGCTCATTACAGTTGACAAACGTTGGCCATATGTTAAGAGGTTTATCAAAGATCCATGTATCCTCTAAGATACTCACTTTGATTCCATTAACCAATCTCCATCTAATAACATTCCTTAAGAATTTTGCTCCCTCCACCAATATTTTCCAAGTTGTTGAATGACCATTCCTAGCCTTCCCATGCCAAATATCACTCCCATATTTAGAAATAATAATGCGGCTACATAAGGAATTAAGATTTTGAATGAATCTCCAAGTTAGTCTAGATCTTAAAGGACCAACTTTATTAACTGATGAATGAAGGCCAAGTCCTCCAAGAGATTTTGGTTTACGAAGTTCTTACCATGAAACATAATGTAAGCCTTTATTGTCTCTATCTTTATGCCATAAGAAATCCCTACACATTCTATCGAAATCATATAAAATTCTTTTGGGTAACAAAGAATGTGTTGCCAAGAAGATAGGAAGTGAAAGAAAAGAGCTTTTAATGAATAAAGCTCTACCAGATAAAGATAATTGCCTTTTGCCCCAAGCATTAAGCCTTTCCAATGCTTGGTCTAATAAAAAACTGAAATTTGCTTTTACCAATCTTCTGAAAGCCATTTTGATTCCAAGATAATGCATTTCCTTAACAATCTTGAATCCCAATATTTTAGAAATTTACACTTTTAATTTCCTTTTTACTATTATCCCAAATAGAATTTGAGATTTCATATGATTTATCCCTTGGCCAGTCCATCCACAGAATTTGTTTAAAATGCTCTTTAAACATGAAGCAGCTTTCAAAGTTGCATTAGAGAAAATCAAGATGTCATCGGCATAAAGACGATGTGTAATATTTTCTGATTTAGGAGAGATTTTGATACCCAAATTATTTCCCCTTTGATGCATGGCATTAGAAAGAAGTTGTGTACAAATAATATATAAGTATGTGGACAATGGGCATCCTTGCCTGAAGCCGCTTCTAGCTTCTATCCAATTAGTTCTCATCCCATTAATCAAAATAGAGTATCTAACTTTTGTACACATTCCATGATAAGCATAATGATTTTAGGAGGGCAACCGAACCTTTCCAAAGATTTTTGAAGAGTTGGCCAGCACATGCTATCATAGGCTTGCTCCATGTCCACCTTGATCACCATAAGACCTTTTTTACAAGTTGAAAATCTGAATTTGTTCAAGACCTCTTGAGCCAATAAGAAATGGTCCGACATAGATCTCCCGGCAACAAAAGCAACTTGTTCTTCTGTGATAAGTTCTGGCAAACAAATTTTAATGCGATTCATAAGCATTTTTGCAATTACCTTGTATATTGTTTGACATAAACTTATTGGTCTTTATTGCGACGAAGTCATTGGACTCTTCAACTTTGGGATTAACACAACTAATGTGTCTTTCCATTGAGAATGCATTTTTCCATATTTGAAGAATTCATCAACAGCTCTCCATACTTCATCCTTAATAATGTTCCAATAGAACTTGATAAAGGATCCGGTTATGCCATCCATACCAGGAGACATATCGTTTCCCAAGCTCCTTATCGCCTCCTGCATCTCCTCAAGTGTAAATTCAACATTCATAAGGTTTCGTTCAGCGTCATTTAAAACTTGTTGATCTTCATTTTCTGGCCAATCCGTCAAAGCACAGATTCTCTGTCTCCACTTGTTTTGGAAGTAATTTGTAAAAATTGCTACAACTTGATCTTGTTCATATACCATGACACCTTGTTGATCCTTGATTTGATTAATTAGATTACCATTCCTCATGGCAGTTGCATAATAATGAAAAAACTTTGAATTTGTGTCACCTTCTTGTAGCCATCTTGTTTTAGCTCTTTGATTACACCATATAGATAACCTGGATAAAGTTACATTAAGCTCCCTTACTTTGCATCTTAGTACCATCAACTCCTCTTTGGAAATGCCATCTTCACTTTCTCTTATTTGCATTTCAATAATATCCTTCTTCAAGTTGTTCTTTAAAGTGGAAAGTTCCATTACCTTGTTCTTATTCCAGTAGTATAAATCTTTAAGTGATCTTTTCAGTTTCTTATTTAGAATATCAGCAGAAGTTCCGTAATCCTTCCTCCTCCAGGCTTTGAGAACTACATTCCAAGCTACTGGGTACGTTATCCATATGTCCTCAAATTTGATGTATTTTTGAGTAGGCCTCATAGAATGTTGAATATTAAAGACAATAGGAGACTGGTCTGAAGCCACTCTAGCCAAGTAACTTACATAAGCATTAGGAACTTGTTGTAATGCTTCTGAATTCAGTAAACAGTGATCCAATCATTCCCATATCCTTGAGCTGCCATCTTTGTTATTGCACCAAGTGAATCTTGGTCCAATATAACCTACATCATGCAAATCCTTGTTAGATAAAAAAGATTTCATCTCTTGTGGCCTTGAGAGAAAGTGAACCTCTTCCCCCCACTTTTGTCTTGAGAAGACAAAATACAATTAAAGTCCCCACCTACTAGAGTAGGAACATTGCTATCCAAATTACTTTCAAGGCTATTCCACAAACTTCTTCTAGCCCCAACTTCTTTACTCCCATATACCGTAGCAACATTCCAACAACCATGAATAGAAGATTGGAATTTCCCAAATACCACTTGGGAAGAATCAAATAACACCTCAAAACTACCCATGAGACTTCTCCAAAGAATAAGAATACCACCCTAAGTGTCACTAGCCGGGTGATGATAAAATCCCCAATCCTCCCCAATAATTTTATCAACATCCTCTCTATATAAACAATACATCATGGATTCTACAATCCCAATGAAAAAAACTTCTTGATCTCTAACCAATTCCCTAAGGTAAAGAGAAGCCTCTTTTTTCAGAGCTTCTCTACAGTTCCAGAACAAAAAGGAAGACATTAAGAAACAAATGGGGACAGCCCCCCAGCAGCAACATTACCACCTCCCTCTAATCTCCTTCTTCTTGGAATTCCATTAACTGGCCCAAGAGATTTGATTTCTTTGGCTAGTTTAGTTTTGCTTTTTCTGCTAGAATTGTTCTTTGCTTCATTTGAAATATTAATATCATCAGATTGTAAATCAGTCTTTATGGCTTTATCTTCAGAAATCTGTTTTGAAATAGAATTCAGTATTGTTCCCTCCACAGAATTGTAATTCAGAATATTTCCTGTTTGAAGTTATGGAATTAAAATTTCAGATCCAGAATTATGATCTTTTTCAATTGCAACATTTTCCAATTCCTCCAGATTTTTTATATTAGGAAGTAAATTATCTTGATTTTCCTCCTCCTCTCTTTCAATTTCTCCTTCTTCTTTGTCTTCAGAATTTTCCATGAGCACATTAAATTTGTTAACATTCACCACTTCAGAAGGTGAATTAATAGGTATTGCCTTTTCCCTAATCTGATTAGAAATAGCAAAGCCTTCGTCTTCCATTTGATCAGCATGTTTTTGTTTTGAATTGGTTTCTCTGGTTTTGAACTTTCTTCTATTCCTGTTTTTAAAAGCCATATGAATCCATGGCCCATACTCATCTTTGCCTTGTTGGGAATTTTCCACTTCCTTATCATTTGTTTCCTTAATAAGATTTGCAGTATGATTAATACTACTAACCTCCCTTTCTTTTTCTTCCTTCTTTGTTGGACAAAAATTTATTTTATGTCCAATTTTTCCACAGTGAAAACAGAATGAGGAAATTTTTTCATATTCTATTTTTTGAAAAAAAAACTCCCTCCCATGCCATCAATCCAAATACCACCTGGCAATTTTTCATCTAGATTAATTTGCACACAAGCTCTAGCGAATTCTCTTCTTCCCCATTTAAACATATTGCCATCAAGGAATAAAGGAACTCCAACCTTTGAAGCAATCTTGGTTATATTCATCTCATCCCAACAGTACAAGGGGAGATGAGGCATTCTGATCCAAACAGGGGAGGATAATCCCTTCAGAGAGAGAGGAGAGAAATTAGGGGTCCATTTGTCTATTCCCATGTTGTATCCTCCTACATACAAAGGACCACCACTGAACACACCTTCCAAAGCATCTTGTGACTGGAATGAACACGAAATCCAGTTCAGGCCCAATGAAGTCAAATGGAATGGACCAAATTTGCTCCATTGTCTTCTTAATTCCCAATAGCAAGCAGGAATAGGAGTGTTATTTCCTAAAACTTTGACCACCAATGAGTTCTTCAATATTAGAGCTTTTGCATTTGCATAGTCTTCATTAAGCTTTATTGCTATTCCATAATCAGACATTTCAACAGATAAAAATTCTGGATTAACCTTCATACGAGTAGATGACATCCATGGATTAGAAATTTGTTGTGCTTCAGCTTGATTTTCACCCTTCTTCAACAATGCTATTCCAGCATGCTTGTTCAAATTAATTTCGTTTCCACAATTAACAAGCTCAGAATTTTGAACAATGGTCAGATCATGATTTAAAGCGTCAGCTACACTGGGATTGCAAAATCTATTAACCTTCAACTTCAATCCATATGATGAAGCTTCAACGTCATTTTTTCCCTGAACCGGAATGAACTTCTTCTGAATAGGAGATTTCGAAGAATCTTGAGTGATTTCGATTGTCTTCCCTTTACCTTCAAAAACTACAGCTTGCTGAACTCATGGTCGAAACCCTTCACGAATCCGTAGTGATGAATTCCTTGGACCGACATTCTGCAATGATCCTTCAATTAGCTTCATCTGATCTTTAAAACTTCTAGATCTTCCAGCCATTCCAAGAGGAATAGTGGAAGAAAGACGGCTTGAAGGAGGAAAGGTCACCGGTGGTAGCCGGCGTTCTTCCTCCGTCATCGGAGCCTTCCCGTAGAAATACAGAAAGTAAAAATTTGAAAATTTTCTCACACTAGAAATGAGATTTTCTCTCACTAACTGGTTTCACTGGTGCTTGGTGTTGTTACTTCTTACTCCTAAAATGTAGTTGTACATCCTTTCTAACATGTCCATTGAATATGAAACCCACTGAGACTGCTCCTACTTCCATAACCTGCTATCCTAAAAAAAAGAAGTCATGCCCTCCATCTACTCTGTCAAATAAACCACCTACTCACTTAAAGATCTTGGGTTCTTAACACTTTGACTATTACTAGGCTGACAAGTGATGGGGTTTATGGACTTGTTCTTGTTGGAAAACAAGGCTTTATTATAGACTATGTAATATATACTTATATTGTCAATTCTGAGTAATGCTTAGGTTCCCTTTATAAATTAAAATTGAAAGCCCACTTAAATATGTGTAAGTATATGTGTCAAATCAAGTAATAAAGTGATGGATTATTGTGTTGAACAAATGAGGAAATATTATACCTATTTGTAACAAAATAATTATTGATTACTCTTAATGCTTTATTTATCCTACTAAAATAAAAATGATGTTTTTTTTATTTTTTTAGTAATGTATAAAAAAGTGAATATTTTATACAATATTTAATAAAACTTTTTGTATTGATGAATGCAAATTATATATATTTCCAAATGAGACTCTTAATTGTATATGTAATTTAGAGTATTTTAAGTCCCTAGATCTCTGTCAAACTTGTAACATTAAAAAATGATATATGTTGACCTCTTATAGTTATAATATCTTCTTGAGAACCAAGAATATTCAAACATCCTATAAAAGGGCATGCCAACATTCTATATTAATACTCTTGATCGTTTTTACATTCCTCCCTCGAGGCTATACATCATTTTTACATTCCTCTCTCGAGCCTCCATATCGAGTGCTTGAATGTGTGGTCCTGTGTTGCCCAAAAGTGTACTAGAAGAAAAGAGTTGAAATTTTTTTTCCATCTAGGCACTTGAAATTGTCGAATGAATATTAATGGACAAATCATGACATTTCATTGTGATAACATGGCCCATGGAATTTATAACTGCAATGCTACAGTGCTATGGAAATTGGAACGTTGTGGCACTAGAGTGGACGTAATGGCATTGAAGCATTAAAATGTGTTGTGTTAGGAAAGTTGCTATTTGCATGTTTTACATTCTTGCAACTTGTATAGTTTTGATGATTCCAAATATTATTGTTTTATGTGTTGTTATCTCCTGACATTTTTTGGAAGATTTGTTTTTGCTCTTGTGTGTACTAATATTTCAGGAAAATTGAACTCCAGACTACGAAGACTTCAAATCAAATTTAGCATGAAATACTTTGTGAATTTGAAGCTTGTACTTTTTATTTGAATTAAATTTGAGAGGGAGTGATTGTAACTGAGTGAATAAATTCACACACACTAATGGAGATCTTGAAAAAAGTTTTTTACTGATCATACGGGACGAACATTATTCGTACAGGACGATCAGATCAGTTATCTCCTTGTAAGAGCAATGAAACGAACAGGAACTGAACAAGAATATTTTTCTAAGTCCTGATCGTCCAGACGAAATCATTTTCGTCCCAAGACGAGTTTCTCTCTGTAAAAATTTTATCCAGACGAAGTCATGTTCGTCCAGGACGATGGGAACCGACTATGGCAGTTTCTAGCAACGTTCTGCAATTTTTGGAACCAACTTTTGATATAACTGTTCGTACCGGATGAAATTTATTCGTACGGGACGAACCTATTTCGTCCAAGATGAAATTGGTTCGTACAGATGCACAAATGGTTCGTACGGGAAAGTTTTTTATACAGTTTGTCCGTACTAACTCAATTTCGTATGGGACGATCCAGTGCGCAGAAAAACATGTTTTTAGCATTTTGTTGGACGGTTTTTCATGTCCTTTCTATATAAGGAGTCCTAGAAACTATTACAAGTGCCTTTGGAGTTATTTTCTCTTGAGAGGGATCATTTAGAGTGAGAGTTTGGGAGAGTTTACAAGAGTGAAGAGTGAGAGATCAAGTGAGGGATTCATAAGGTTACTTGAAGAAGAAGATCTCTTTGTTTCTTCTCATCTCCTTTGAAGGCTCTCAAGTGAAGTTCAACAACATCGGTCCGGTTCTCTGCCGACACTTGGAGAGTGTAAAAGGACGACAAAGTGTATCTTTGACAGCCATTGTGACTTTGTTCTTTGGGAGAAAACTAGAAGAGAGAACTTGAAAGGGAGAGAGGAAAGGGTGGAGTTTGAGAGGGAGAAGATCCTTGAAGGGGATTTCAAGGAAGTGTGGAGGGGATATTCACACGGTTGCTCCGACGAACTTGCACCTCAGTACCATTGGATTCAAGGGTCGTCTTGAGGGAAGTTTTGGCGAGAAGAAGATATCTTTGGTGTCAAAGAACTCGGCTACTCCGCCGCACCGGGGAAGGTGAAAGTGATTTTGTACAGGCTTCTCCGCCTTGCTGTGGGGGCAAAAGGAGAGTTACTTTATGGTATTAGTGCAATACTCGGAGGGTGCCTCCGGGGAGTGGACGTAGGTCAAGGTTTGACCGAACCACTATAAATCTGGTGTATTCTTTCTTATTTTTCTTACGCATTTAATTTCATTACAAGTTCTTTACTCTAGTTGAAAAGTTTATTTTTTAAACTTTAAATTTAACTTGCATTAATAATTAAAAAGGTTTTCTAAAAATCCAAGAGTAGAAGTATAATTTTTTAAATTACTAATTCACCCCCCCTCTTGGTTAGCCTTGGGATAATTAATTAGGCTTAACATCCTAATTCATATTGAACGAGTTCCAACAAGTGGTATCAAAGCAAGGTTTCAAAATCATAAGTTTAGACTACTTTTTGAAAAATGAGTATGACTAATTTTAGAAACCATAAATTATTAGATGGATATTCGATTGTTAGACCACCTTTATTTGAAAATATTTCTTTTGATTTTTGGAAAATTCGAATGTGTACTTTCTTGCAATCAATAGATTATCAAATGTGGCATATGATTCAAAATGATTATTCTGTACCGTCACGTATTATAGATGGAATCAAAACTGATACACCTTTTTCTGAATGGAGTAGAGTAGAACAAATTTATGCTGAATTAAATGCTAAATGTATGAATTGTTTGTTCTGTGCTTTAAATTTGGAAGATTATATGAGAATCCTTACATGTACTACTGGCAAGGAAATTTGGGACAGTTTATGCATTACATATGAAGGTACTAGTGAAGTCAAGCAATCTAAGTTGAATTTTTTGATGCATGACTATGAAATCTTTAGCATGAAACCTTATGAGATGATCTTAGACATATATACTAGGTTTATTCAAATTGTAACATCATTGCATGCTTTAGGTTAAGAATTTTCAAACTTTGAAATAATCAATAAAATTCTACGTTGTTTACTTGACAAATTTGATGCCAAAGTTGTTGCTATTTGCAAATCAAAAAAATTTGAATGAATATTTTATTGATAATTTAATTGGCTCACTCATTGCCTATGAGCAATATTTGGGTCAAAGACTTTTGGATGCAGGTGAAACAATAATGCTAAAAGCGGAAGACATGGAGAAAAGTTGCTTAGTTGGTGAGGAAAGCGATGACTTAACAAGCAAATTGAAAAGTTCACTAAAGCACAAGCATAAGCATCAAGAAAAGTGGAATAAAGATAAAAATGGTAAGAATGTTCAGATTTCTTCAAATATTATTTGCTTTGGATGTAGGAAATCTGGACATCTAAAAAGTCAGTGCCCTAATTTGAGAACTCATCCTACTAAAGAAAAGGGCAAAGCTAAGCAAATTATAAAATGGGAAAATAATGAAAAGCAAAAAATCTCCTGGGCAGATCTAGCTTCTGAATCATCAAACCAGGAGCAAAATGATGTTTAAGCCTTTTGTTTATGTGTTTTTGTGTGCATGTTTTTTATTAGTTGTGTTTTTATTTTTGTTTGTTTTATGTGTTTTTCTATTTTTAATTTTTGTGTGTTTTGTATGATTTTGAGATATTTTCATATCGGATTCCATGTTTCTTGTTGTGAGATATTTGGAATGTGAAATGAAGATTTTTATAGTTTGTGTACTTGTATTTTGTTTAGTGTTTTTCTATTCTTTTATTGCTTTAGATTTTTTTTGGATGTTTAAGTATTTTTGTTATGTATTTGAAATGTTCGTTAGCCTATATAAAAAACCCTTAAATTTTTTATCTTACAAGTGCTATACTTTGAACTGCAACATAAAATTGAATTCAATAGAAAATCTAATTTTTCTAAATTTAAGTTGTGTTTATAACTTGATATTATTAAGATTGTCAATTTTATGTCTCTTATTTAGACTACATTAATTTTAATATTATTATTTCAATTATGATGTTTTCTTATTTTAAGTTTCACTTATCAATTAATATTTATGCACTTAGAAAGATTTGAAGTTTTAGATTATTGATTTTGGAAAGAATACAATTACTCTTGAAAATTGTACAAATGTATAAAAATCAAAAGAAATGCGCAAAGATTTGCAATGTAAAAAAACAGGCATAAAATAAGCCCAACAAGTGAAAAGATGCACAAAAATGTGCCACAAAATTGAAAAAGATGCGCAAAGCGCCACATGTCGTAGTTATTTCTTTCCTTAATTTTTTAATCTCTTAATTCAAATTAATCTTATGTACATTTATATTACATATTGAAATATGAAATATAAAATTTTTATATCATCATTTTTACAATTATTTTCTCTATCTTAAATGTCTAAATATACTCATGTGTTGATTAATTCTTTTTAATTTCTATGTTATATCTCTTCTTAAATTCTATGAATTTTATGATTTGGCTAATATTTTAATTTTATTTGCATACCTTATGTCAATCACTTTAAAGGTTAAATTTTTAAATAATTTTCATATGTCTGCTTACATTTCTAGTCTTTTTCTTCTTCACTTTTTGATGTTGTCAAAAAGGGGGAGAAATTGTTTGTTTTGTCTTGTGTATTCATATCGTTGTGTGTTTGTTTTGTTTAGTGTATGTGTGTTTGTTTTGTTTTGTTTTGTATTTCTAAAAATTTTGAAAACAAAAATAATTTTAATGCCTCCTTATTCTTATTTTCATATGTTAATTAATTCAGGGGGAGTTTAGGAGATTCTTAGAATTTGAAATTATACAAACAATAATTGTTTTGCCATCATCAAAAAAGGGGATATTGTTAGGAAAGTTGCTATTTGCAAGTTTACATTCCTGTAACTTGTATAGTTTTGATGATTCCATATATTATTGTTTTATGTGTTGTTATCTCCTAACATTTTTTGGAAGATTTGTTTTTGCTCTTGTGTGTACTAATATTTCAGGAAAATTGAACTCCAGACTACGAAGACTTCAAATCAAATTCAGCATGATATACTTTGTGAATTTGAAGCTTGTACTTTTTATTTGAATTAAATTTGAGTGGGAGTGATTGTAATTGAGTAAATAAATTCACACACACTAATGGAGATCTTGAAAAAAGTTTTTTACTGATCGTACGGGATGAACATTGTTTGTACAGGACGATCAGATCATTTATCTCCTTGTAAGAGCAATGAAACGAACAGGAACTGAACAAGAAAATTTTTCTAAATCCTGATCGTCCAGATGAAATCATTTTTGTCATAGGATGAGTTTCTCTCTGTAAAAATTTCGTCCAGACGAAGTCATGTTCGTCCAGTACGATGGGAACCGACTATGGCAGTTTCTGGCAACGTTCTGCAATTTTTGGAAATAACTTTTGATATAACTGTTCGTACTGGATGAAATTTATTCGTACGGGACGAACCTATTTCGTCCAGGACGAAATTGGTTCGTACAGATGCACAAATGGTTCGTACGAGATAGTTTTTTACACAGTTCGTCCGTACTAACTCAATTTCATATGGGACGATCCAGTGCGCAGAAAAACATGTTTTTAGCAGTTTTTTGGACAATTTTTCATGTCCTTTCTATATAAGGAGTCCTAGAAACTATTACAAGTGCCTTTGGAGTTGTTTTCTCTTGAGAGGGATCATTGAGAGTGAGAGTTTGGGAGAAATTGTAAGAGTGAAGAGTGAGAGATCAAGTGATGGATTCACAAGGTTACTTGAAGAAGAAGATCTCTTTGTTTCATCTCATCTCCTTTGAAGGCTCTCAAGTGAAGTTCAACAATATCAGTCCTTTTCTCTGCCGACACTTGGAGAGTGTAAAAGGATGACAAAGTGTATCTTTGATAGCCATTGTGTCTTCGTTCTTTGGGAGAAAACTAGAAGAGAGAACTTGAAAGGGAGAGAGGAAAGGGTGGAGTTTGAGAGGGAGAAGATCCTTGAAGGGGATTTCAAGGGAGAGTGGAGGGCATATTCACACGGTTGCTCCGGCAAACTTGCACCTCAGTACCATCAGATTCAAGGGTCGTCTTGAGGGAAGTTTTGGCGAGAAGAAGATATCTTTGGTGTCAAAGAACTCGGCTACTCCGCCGCACCGGGGAAGGTGAAAGTGATTTTGTACAGGCTTCTCCGCCTTGCTGTGGGGGCAAAAGGAGAGTCACTTTGTGGTATTAGTGCTTAGTGCAATACTCGGAGGGTGCCTCCGGGGAGTGGACGTAGGTCAAGGTTTGACCGAACTACTATAAATCTGGTGTGTTCTTTCTTATTTTTCTTACGCATTTAATTTCATTGCAAGTTGTTTACTCTGGTTGAAAAGTTTATTTTTTAAACTTTAAATTTAACTTGCATTAATAATTAAAAAGGTTTTTTAAAAATCTAAGAGTAGAAGTATAATTTTTTAAATTACCAATTCACCCCCCCTCTTGGTTAGCCTTGGGATAATTAATTAGGCTTAACATCCTAATTCATATTGAATGAGTTCCAACATGTTGCACCGAAACATTCATTTTATTGAGAATGTAGCATTGGTAAGAGAATTTTTTGACACAATAGTTCCTTAAATGCTAAGGCACTAGAAGTTATGCTGCTATGGCACTCATAAATAATACAATCGAGGTTAAAATTTCCTTGAAACTTGGGGCCCATTTGGTCGTAAAATTTGTCAAGTTAAAAATTAGCCTTTTTGAGGAGCATGAAATATAAAAATTTTATAATAAATTCAAATTAAATCCAAAAAATAAACATAATATGTCAAATTTCTCATAATTAAACTTTATACCTAGGAAAATTAAAAGCCCCATCACTGGCTTTAAATTTATGCTTAATTTAATATTTAAGGAAATAACTAATTAAGTTAAATAATTAAAATTCATTAGAAGTACAAAACAAAATTCAAACCCTAACAAACACTCCTATAACTCATTCTTGACCTTTGGGAGTGATTTCAAGGAGTTCGGAGAAAGTTTGGTGCATAATTGATAAAACCTCTTTAGCTAAGTAATTAAATAATTCAATTAAATACTAAAATTTTAAAAATTTATAACTAGTTTTAGAAATTTACAAATTGAGAAAACTCAAAGACATTGAACTCCTTTATGGGTCAAATATTTATTTAAAATTTCAAACTTCCAAAAAATCACTCAAAATCAAAAAGTAAACTCTTTGGTTAATTTAAGTTCAAAAATAGATTAAAATTTTGTAAAATTAAATATTAATCTAGAAAACTCCAATTCCAGTAGACTTAGAGTTGTTATACTCATCTTAGAGTCTAGTATTTATAAAAAAAATTTAAAACTCCAGAACTTAACCCTTAATTTAATGAATTAAATATTTCATTAAATTCAATAAATTAATAATTCATCAAAAGTTAAGAAAACATTAATCCAATAATTAAAATCAGATAACCAACCAAGAAATACACAACAAACAATCCATTGATGACGTTTTTTGGATAGACTACCTTGAGCTACGGGGCTACGTGTCCTAAAGAGACCTGGTTCCTTGAGCCCACTATGATAATGCCACGAATAGATTAAGTGGAGTGAAAAATCATAAAATTAATTGATCATTATATATTTAACCAAATTTAAATAATTAATTCAATTACATCAATTAGGATTTTAGGATGGACTTCCTCAAACTACGGGGTTACTTGCCCTAAGGAGGCATCGTTCCTCGAGCCCGTTGTGATAAAACCACAAACTAATTGATGGAAAAAATAATAATAAATCTAATAAGTCAAACCAACAACCAATCAAATTAAAAATTTTTAATCCTTAAGTTCATATAATTAAATAATATTAGTTAAAACTTAGTAACCCGGGCTCACGAGGCTATTAACTTAGCCTCATTGAAAGTAAAATAAAATTTATGGCCCTCGAGTAAATAAAGGTAGTAATCACTCAACACTTAAAATTCACTCTAAAATGAACATTAAAAAACTAACCCTTGAACTCAAATTAAAATCCCTTTAGACCTACAACAAAAAAATTAAAACACTAGAAAACTTCAATAACTGTCTAACATAGGACATACCCAAGCCACACATAGATGGTTTGTTTGGACAAAAAATCTTTGTTTCATGTTAGGCCAATATACTTTCTTTTTCTATTATTTGTGTGCCAAGATTTTTCATGGACTTCACTACATGTTGGTTGTATTGAATTTGTTGATGTGATGACTTGCAATGTGTTAATTTTATCATACTAAATGTGAATTAATGTTATAGGCATTAGATTACTCCTATATTATGGATGATTTGAGTGCCCACATGATTTTTTGCATGCATGGCTATAAAAAAAAGAGGGTTAAATTAAAACTTAACTAACAAATTTTATGCATGTGCTAAAGATTGCTAAGCCACCTTAGAATTAAAATGGAATGAACAAGTGTCATTTTTCTTTAATTTGAGAAACTTAATTATATAACTACTTGGGATGATGTTAATAATTTTAATTATAAATGCTTAGGTTAACCATGCAAATTATTTTAGTGTATTTTTCCTATATGAAACTTGAAGTTCAAATTATTAGGGAAGTTAATTTTAAGATGTGATATTAACAATCCAATTTGAAGTCCAAAGAGAAGGGAAACATCCCATAGTGGAGAGTTCCTTTCATTTGATGATTCAAATTAGGTTGATTTGAAAATTTAAAAGGAAATAAACACCCTTTTGGGGAGGAATTTTTTTTCATTTGGATGCTTGGACCCCATGAATCCATAGGAGCTTGCTGAAACAAGAAAGGCATATGAGGAAGTCATTAAGAATATCCCATTATTAAAAATGACTTACATTATCTTTAGGTTTATAATCTGGGTTATTTCTAATGGTACCCGATCACTTTTAATTTTTCCAAGCTTTAGGTTATAATTAAGCGGCACTTTCCACATGGACTTTTATAAATTGCTTTTTTTATTTTAATTATATAATTTTATTGATGTGTTTAATTTGGCACAGTAAGAGTTTTATAATCTTTCTGGGTTTCTTACTCTTTCATGTCATTTTTATTTTAGCCTAGATACATTTAGGCTCTTTAAGGACAAATTTTTTTTTTACTTATAATTCAAATAAAAATTTTAGGCCAACATAGAAATATAGACATCTTTAAAAGTAAGCTTGGGTTTGCCGAGGGTCTCACATTATATAATAAATCTTTCTCTTCCACGTTAGTCACCTCCTTAATTACCGATTGTGGCAAACCTTCTGGCCTATTTGGGTGCAGCTCTGTCTATGGGACATTATGTAATCTCTTAGGAAAATTTTATTTTCTTAGCCAAATTTTTAAATTGCTTCATACCATTTATGCATACAAGATCAATCAACATGTATTACATTAGAAATAAATGGAATTAATAAAATTTTGGTTATATTTAAAGCATAATTACCATATATTAGTAAAGGGGTCAATTAGGACATTTTTTAGACATTGACCCTAATTCCTCAAAACTTAAATAACAGCCTACCCATCTTTCATAGAAGATTGGGTTCATTGTTTTGAAACATTAGGTGGGTAGCTTGCTCTCCAATCTAGGCTAGGATATATCATGATTTATATTTTATTACCTAGGTTTGGGCCACTATGGTTTAGTGCCCAAAAAACATTTAGGATCTCGAAAAAACCCAAAATCATAAGACCTCAATTTCAGGAATATAATTTTGGGGGTGGGGCAGGGGGGATAAATTTGTTGTTTTAAAAATGTATTTAGCAATTTTTTATTTTTATTTTTTGAGATTTTTTAATAACCTAAAAAACAAATAATGTTATCACTCGATGTGGAAGAATAAATAAAACAAAACTTATAAATGTTGTGATGTTGAGTTACTCAAATCGATGTATCATCAACTATATAATTTCCCAACATGTAATTTTTTAAAAAATAAAGCATAGAAGTAAAACTTAAAATGAACACAATAAAATTTTATAGAGGTTCTCTAAAGAGTTACCTACATCCACTCCCAAAAATCCTCCTCTATGAGTACTACATTAAAACATTAGGTTCTCTTCTTTTTCTCGCAAAGCTAGGCAGAGAAGCCCTTACAATCTTTCCATCAACTCAGCGCACAAGTGAACCTTAACTTTTTTTCTACCATCCTAATGAAGGCAGAGAACCTAGAAATCTTTTTTCACCTACTTGGTGTAGGTAGAGAAGCTCGATGGTCTTTGGGCTATCATTCTTCTTCCATGAGCAACCCACGAAACCAAGCAAGCCACACAGAGGAAACAAGGCAGAAGCCTGCTTAGAGAATTCGTATGAAAACCCCTCATACTATTTCTCCCTCACAAATAAACTCTCCTTTCTCATTCCCAAAGATCTCTAAGATCTCACTCAAAGCTCTCTCTCTAGAAAACCCAATAGCCAAATACTTGAAACAACATTATTAAGAGAGCTTAAATAAAAGGCTCCAAAAAAACCCTAATAATTCAATTATATATATACTAATTATACAATACAATATAAAATCATATAGTATCATAAATTCAAATATCTCAATTTATACTGTATAAAGAATAATTTATGGTATTAACTGTTGAATTATCTTAGCTGATCATCCATTATGATATAAGGAATCGTCTAATATAATTAGTTTAATCGAATTGTATTATCATCCCACACGATCTGTGGTGATTAATTATCATCACATATAGAGATTGAGTCGTATAGTACGATTGGTGTAATATTACCGCATGATAAGACTAGAATAATTCAACCCTAATTATAGGATTATATTAAATCAGATTTAGTTAGATCATACAGTATGATGTGTATCAAATAAATTTATAAGTATAAATTTTTAATTTCAAAATATTGCTCAAAATATGATTGATGTTTGAGATCATGATTTCTACCAATCATCATATATGATATGGATCATACAATATTACTAAAAAACTTTAACAATACCAATTAGCCATTATATGATTTTTTGAATAACTTATCGTACAGTCTGATATGGATCATATAATAAGATTAGTTGAAAAAAAGTTTACAATTTTAATTTTCACATTTTCTCACTCCTCTATGTGTATGTGCATGATCATTAAGTTTAGCATCCACAAAACATAAGACTTTGACTCAAGAAATATAGAATTAAATAAAAAAATTACAAACTCTTATAAAACTTAGACCTACTCTACCCAGTCTTGAGTTGATCACTTTGTGTGGTGTACGGTGAATCTAAAATGTCAGTGCACAAGAAAAAATATCTAATAATAATAATAATAACATGAAATGACATAGTTGAAAACCCAAAAATATTTGTTATCAACAAAATCTCAAGTTCTGGGTTAAGATTTGTAACACTGCCCATAATGTATGCAGAATACCAAATCATTCACACTAAAATATGAATGTAAAAACTCATGATTTAAGTGTCACCATATGTTCTTACTTTCAAATAATCCATTTAAAATAAATAAAGATGCATTCTTTAAAAATAGAGTTGACAGGTCAATTCCTTTACAAAGAATAAGTTATTATGAAGTCCTTGAAGTAGTTACTATTATACCATCAATTGTTCAAGTTCCTACATTATCAGAGTGTAGAGTCCCTAGAGATGAATTGAACACAATTACACAAAAAAAAAAGCATATTCTTTACACTGCCATATAACATTGCAAATTTAAAAATATATAACTTAGATGGCAAGCACGTTGAGAAGAATGTATTTGACAACATTTTTAATAAAAAAATAGAAGTGAAATATAAAGCTAAATATAATGTGAAGGTAAGATGAGACATAATGGAATACTGTAGGAGAAGAACTCTTAAACTGAACGAAACTATTGATGGAAAAATTTTGAAGCCAAAAGTAACTTTCACCTTCAGGTGGAAAAATTTTGAAGCCAAAAGTAACTTTCACCTTCAGGTTATATCATTAATGGTTCAAAACATTGAGAATGCATGATGGATGCAGGTCTAGTCATTATGTGAATATTAAGTTAGGAAGATTATTTATAGTAAAAGTCATGACTACCACAATGTTATGGAGTTTCTTCTTTAAATTCTACTGTGCTACTTACCCAATTACATGTTAATTCCATTGGTTTAAACTAGCATTTTTTTAAAGATCTATGTTTAACAAACATAAATGAAGATGCTTGACTGAAAAGTGAACATAACATACCTTTCAATCTTTGCAAGTTAGAAAAATATTTCCTCTTGCCTTTTTTGATTATATGGAACATCTTATAGTGTACTTACCATATGAAGAAAGAGTTGGAGGCCCTGTTTAATATCATTTGATGTATCCATTTGAAAGGTTAGTTCAATTTTAATTCTTTACAACTTTTGTAGGTTATGTTATTCTTCTTTAATAAGAGTTTTCTTGTTCATTTCATAGATACATGAATAAATTAAAAAAAAAAATTGTTAAGAATAAAGCCCACCGTGAAGGTTCAATATGTGAAGCCCATTTGGCACAAGAGACAACCCATTTATATTCTTTTTACTTAGGTACACATGTTAGAAGTTCAAGAATTAAATTTGGGTGTAACATAGATTTTATAGTGGATAATCGTCCTCAACCATCATTGTTAATATTTAATAATAATGGGAACCTAAATGGTAGATGTACAACTAGATTCCATAATGATTTGGATATTAGGAAAATACTATTATATGTGTTACTTAAGTGTGAGGAAGTTTAACGACAATTGAAGTAAGATGTATTAACTACAAATTTACATCTTTCTAATCTATGTTGATTTTCTATTTAACTAGGATATTTGTACTAAAGTATTTACAAGTAATTTAGTAGTAATTTATTATGAAGTTATTGATATAGTCGTAGAAGAAGAATTTCAACATAGATTAGAATATACATAAGTCACAACAACAACTTCATTAATGTGAGGACAAATTTATTATCCTAGCCTAACTTATAAATTTATATATTCTTAAGTTCACAATCCTTGCAACAAGGTTCTAAATGCTGGGTTGCATACTCATGCTTGGGTTCCAAATAGGATAGTAAAAATATGATTGATTTACTTAGTAAATGGCTTTATATTTCATGTAAAGTCATGGAGTGAAGGAAGAAAATTTTAAAAATGTGATGTGGTTCTAGAGGAAACACTCACAATGGAAATGAATATGATTATTAAGGTATTTTGAGGGTGGTTATTCAGTTGGAATACCTAGGGGAAGATGAGAATCATATATATTTAATTAACCATCAGTGGTACTTGTTCATAATATAAGCAAGAAGGAACATCAAGTTTATGGTTTAGAAGATGTAAAGCATAATGGAAGATATGTAAGGTTTGATCCTTTTGTTTTATCAAACTAGACAATACAAATTTATTTTACTAATTATTCTTAAGGTCAAAGAGATAAATAAGATTAATTGGTTTTGATTAAAAATAAGGCTCAGAGATAATAAAACAAAAATATATGATTCATAATGCTCATCATAAGATGAAATGTCATATTTTAGTGGTCATACTCATTATCTAAGTGAAGAATCAATTATTATTATAGAAGCACTCTTGGAAGATGTTGGTTGTTCTAGTAAGGACTCTAGCGAGATTGATGAACCTACTAATGATACATTAGAATGTAGTGAAAATTCATCAAGTAAAGAATAGTCAATATAATTTTTCAGGTCAACTTATGTTTTTAAATCTTAATGAACTTCATTTTTTCATATGATAGGTTATTTTGATGAACTACATTATTTTTAATTTGCTTTGTACTTATATATAAAAAATTTTTAACCTTTATAAATTGCATTCTTTGTTATGAAATGTTAGCAATTTTTTATTTTTTTTTTCATTCTAGATGGAATTAGGGGATGAGCCCTTGCATAGATATATGACTATAATGTTTAGTTAGAGGAAAAAGATTGCTATTAGACCTACAGCGGCAAGGCCACCTGAAAAGATTTATGAAAAAATAGTTCTACCATTCATAGAAGATCTATTTATGATGACTCACCATCCCTCTCCAACTTATAGTATCCCATAAAATTCATCACGAGATACTTATTAATCAATTCCCTTTTACTCATATAATCACCTAATACCATCATAGAATGTTCTCTCCACATATCCTTTTCCACCTTACCATTATCCATACTATTATCCACCATCGATTTAACCTTCACAAGCAGGTGGACCTTCCACAGTAGTTGAACTCCCTACAGTAGCTGGCCTTCTACACCAGAGGACACTACGGCAGAAGTTTTAGGACCTTCAAACGATAAATGACTCTAAATATTGCCTTATGGAGATACATAAGTTTTTATTATTAGTTACTTTTACTATTTAGTTTATTTAATGTATGTGTAACATAATAAGAAAATGGTTAGATTTTATATAGGTTTAATCCAACTAGGTAGACCACACATAAAATTAAGGATATAATAAAGAGTAATAATGATGTCCCTTATATATCTAGCAAGAAAATCCCACATAACATAATAATAGTTAATTCCATTTCAGGTAAAAAGTACTAAGTTAAGAAAGTACTTGATATATTTGTATACTAATTGTTTTTCATTTAATTAATCTTAAATAGAAATAGCTCAATTGGTTTCCTTAACTAAATGCAAGGGTTAGAAAAACTTTGTTGAAGAGATATCCTATTTACCTAAGAGATATGTTAACTAACTACAAAAAGTCAAGGAAGCACCCCTTATAGATTGAAGAGGTTGTATGAGATGAACATACAAGGGCATGAGCCACCCCTGAGTTTGTAATAAGAGAGAGAATAATAAGCTAAATATAGCATCCGACTATGGGAGCTTAGGGAGTTCCCTTCATATTTTTGCTTCAGTGACTTACACATGGAATAGAAGATGACTGGTAAATGATTCATGTTACATGTTTTTTCAACATATATGATAATTATTGTAACAATGTTTTGTTTAAGAAAGAAAAGCTGAGTAAAAAGCCTACAATGTTGGAGTTACATACACTAACACATCATTGCCAAGCTGATATGCAGTGGATTGATGAGAAGGACAAAAATGCTCATGTGAGTAGTTAATATTTTATGGTTAATGATCAAGAATAACATTTTAATTTAAAGTAATATTAATATACCTAATCTATTTTAGGATGATTTCATACAAATTCAGGAGAGCTAGTCTTCTCTTATCGAGGGAGCATCGACAAGTTCAATATATTACTCCCAAGTACTGCACATTGTCACAAGCAGTGGGAGGTAGGAAAATGGCAAGGTTTATTGGCTTTAAGCTCTCAAGCATATACATTTGAGGAAAATCAGACCAATTTAGCATCATATAGGGATAGTTGAATATATGAGATGATAAACTAAAGGGTGGCTAGTGTCATGAGATTGAAGAGATGTGATAGGCTAGTATATTAACACAATATTCTTAGATGATCACAAAACAGTCTGAGATACATGTGAAACTACACTCAAATTTTCAAGGAAATTTAAAGGGGAAGGATAATCAACTAGTTCCTAAGCCTTAGTCTAATTTTTGAGTCAATTTATGATTAGATATTTGAATGTTGTAATTTAAACTTGATGTTTGATTTTTGGTAGTGATAGGCAATTTCAATTTCATGTTTATAACTTTTTATTTCAAACTTCATATTTAGTGATAAACTTTTTAAATTTTAATATTTTCATCTGATTATTCATTAGATTTATGTTTTTAAATCATATTTTATTTAAATTTATGTATTACATTTAAATGTTTTAATTTCATGTTTATATTTTTTTTCATAAATTGTTGTGAATGATACACTATTGTGTAGTAATTCATAAATAGGTGTGAATTGTCAACTTCAAAGCAGATGAAATTTTTCTTTTATATACTACAGGCTTCCTGTGGATTTTTCACTTAGAAGTTCACTGATAATCTTTGCATCAAACATTTCATTGACATTTTTATGGTAATAAAATGATAATTTTTTACATAACTTTTGACTGATTTACTCTTTAAAGTTTTTTCCATACTTAGGCATTACAGACCGCTGGAACATTTGAATATTCCATCTGTAATACTATCATACATAAGCAGGATTCTCGATAGTTAATACCATAAAAGAAAACCTTGCTAGTCTTTCAAAAATTTCTTAAATTTTTGGTAGTTTTTTTGCTAGGTTATCACCATTGAATTATGACCTTTTTAATAGGGCAAATTGAATAAATATATGTCGGAAGACCACCATAATTTTTTTAAACATTTTAATCCAATGGATTTAATATTCCTACATGACTTTTAGTACAATATTTTCCTTTAGATTTTGGTTGGAAAAAGTAAATTTTGAATAAAAATTACTATTTTTTGTGTGGAAATCGACCACCAAAAATTGCTATTTTTCCTTGTACAAGATTCACAAGCTCAGAGGTTGAAGAGAAAAAATAATAAATCATATTCAAATCTAAACTATAAAGGAATAGAAATCCAGTCTTGTAGTTGGTTGAGCCTAGCCGCCTTTTCTTTATAGCAAACCCTAGTTTATACTCCATGAAATTATTGATAAATAAAAAAATTTTATTTATACATTGTTGTTCATGCTTAATTTCATTATGTGATTATGTACATATGATAAAGCCATTGATTATAGTCCTCTAAATTATAATTCCTTAATTCCTATAATAGAGTTTATCTAATCTTGCATTCATAAAGTGAGTGATTGTGCTTAGGATTATTAGCTGGCAGCTAACTTTAGGCAAGTGTAAGCCAAGATTGTATACACTCCTTACTCTTTGCACATTCTTTTCCTTTTGATTTATCCATCCAAAATTTAAAATATAAACTCTAAATTTCAATTTCAAATCCAAGTAAATGATTTATTATCTAAAGCTTATATATTGAAATCTTGATAGCCCAAGCCTTTCATTAAATCTAAATGAATTTGAAATTTTTAGCCTTCACATTAATCAATAGTATTCTATTTGGAGATGTAATAAAATATATTTGTTTCCCTTATAGAAAGCCTAGAACCTAAAGCTAAAATAAATCCTACCTTACTTCCTTCTAAGATAGAGGAAGAATTTATAAATGTAGGCATAGATTTAAATATTGATCAATTTTTATAATAGAAATATAAGTGGATATTTCTTTCATCCTTAAGGATGAATTGAATATTTCTTATTCTATTTTATTATAAAAATAAATACATAGTTTCTTAATCAAAATGTTCTAACAAAATATCCTTTTTATCCTTCAGGGTGAATTAAATATTCCTTATGTTGCATTTTATTTTGAAATTAATTGAGAATTCCTCTTCTAGAATTGATAGTGAAAGATTAGTCTTTCGATAATATATTATGTTAATCTATGTAGATTTAATAAAATAAACCTTTTAAAGCAAATCATATGGTGGAAGTAAAATTTGTCCATAATAATGTTAGTTTATTTTAAGTTCTTGAGGATAGCGGAGGTAATCTTGGTGAGCGTGTTGGCTTTAATTCACTTAGACAAATGATCTATCATAAACAGTATAAAACTCCTTTGCACAATGGATAGTGGCAATGACCCTAGTAAGTTCATTCCCCATAAAAACTTTGCCATGGCTACATCCAGTGAGAAGGTTGTAACTAAATGGGGTAATATTGTTTGAAGTAGGTCATCTCCTTAAAAATTCCCATAAATTATTCTTTATATTAAACTAGAAGTTTTATCCTCAAATCTTTTAGGGAAAGTGTTCTATCTACTAAGTTATTGCCACACTTTCCTATGAAGTATTGGGATTTGTAGAAGATGTGGGAAAATGAGAAACAACATTTACTATGGAAAGGAAACCGCAAATTCTTCACTCTACATAAATTTAGTTACATTTTTTAGGGTGTTGAGGAAAGGATATCACTTCTTGCAAAGTTTAAAGTTTATATATCCCATACACTCACGTGGTGTGATACTTTACTTCCATGGCCATCCTTGGAGACTGCATCTCAAGGACGATTATGATGGATTACACTGATGCGCTCAGAGATAAGGAGAAAGCCCTTAAATTATCTTCATCATGCATACAAAGTTTAGTTTAGTTGGTTCAATCAAATATTATACATCTTGAGAATAAAAAATGTTTCCTTCAGGTCCCCTTCATGTTGGCTAGGCAACTTATTCTTCATAAACAAGTCATCTACAAACACTACAAATTTTCTTTCCTTTTGATCTTTAAAGACTCTATACATATTTCTTTGATAGCTCACCCATAAATTCTTTAATCTAAAATGCCTGACCTTATAAGAATGCAACCCTTTTAAAGACAGGAAAGAGGTTATCTTGTAGTCATCGAGGAGTATCCTTATTTGGTGATAGTTTGGAAAAGTGTTCATGCAATTCATTATTGAATACCCCTTTGTTGAGTCAATCAAGGCATAATTTTTTAATGAGTGGGTATCCATCCTTTGAGCTTGCTAAGTAAAGGTTATTGAAGTCCATGAATATTCTCTATATTCATGTTGCCTTTTAAACTACATAATCTGATTTGGGCACTAAACTTCTATATTAAAGTTATCCTCCACTAGCTCTTGCACCTTTTGCTTTATGGCCAAGATGAGTATGGTAGAAGACTTCATTACTTTTTACTTTATTTATCTTTCTTAATTCTTCATGTCCATTTTGGTTAAGACCACTTCTTCATTATTGCTTGGTACATAATAAGTAATCCAAACAAAGACATCTAAGTCATATTTAAGTGATTGAATTAAGTCTCTTTGTATTATTCATTAAACAAGAAATTTATTTTGGGCCATTAAATGGCTTACTCTCCACTATAAAAATTTATTTGATCGACTTCATGGTATCTAAACCTAGACCTATCTCCATCTATATTTGAAGTACATCATCTATGAAAATTGAAAGTTCATCAGGGATGTTAAGCCCTTATGAACATGTCTCGAGGCTAACAAAGAGAGGGGTGGGGTGAATTGGTATTTTAAAATTTTCTCCAAACAAAAACACAAAGACAATAAAACCAAGATTCACTATAAGAGAAATAAAGTGCAACAATTAAATGTGGAAGCAATAATAAGAAATAACACACCAGATTATATAGTGGTTCGGTCAACTTGACATACGTCCACTTTGTGGAGGCACCCTCCGAGTATTGCACTAAACTCAGTGTCTCTCCTTTGGCTCCCATAACAAGGCAGAGAAGACCGTACACAAACGCCTTTCCACCAAACCCGGTGTGGTAGAGAACCCAACTCCTTTTGCTTCCTACTGAAGTGGGAAGAGAACCCAACTCCATTTACTTTCTCAAGAAGCAGGCAAAGAAACCAACTCCTTTTGCTTCCTCCAGATGCAAGAAGAGAACCCAACTCCTTTTTCTTCCTCTGGAATTGGAAGAGAACCTTGATCAGTTGTTAAAGTTGACCTCTCTCGAACCTCCAAGGAACCAGGGATGACGATTGGAGAAGATGACTCAGATCCTTGCTTGGAGCAACCTTTTTGAACCCCCTCACAAACTCCCCCTCATAAGATCCTCTCTCTCTCTCTCACTCTTGCTCTCCCTGTCCTCTGTGCTCTCTACATTTTGGACAGTAGCAAAAGATACTCTCTTGTGTAAAATAAGAGGTCTTATAAAGAAAAGCTTCATATTTTCTCTTAATTGCAATAAATCGACATTATCATCCAGGAAGGTCGACTGATCATCCCGTATGATAAATACAAATTTAGCTCAATCAGCTAGGATGATTTGGGAGAGTCTGGATGATCAAAAAGATAAATATAAATTCGGCCCCGGACGATCCATTATTATACAATCGTCCTGGCCTATCCACTATTCATCCTGGACGATACACGTGGCAAGAAATTAAAATGTTTTAACTTCGGCCGGTACGATCAATTATTATGCATCGTCCTGGACGATACACCTAATCGGCTTGGACAATCTGCTTTTTCAATAGTCGTCCGGATTGACTCCTCGGGCCGATCGCCTGTGTCTAATCGGCCTGGCTAATATCTGATCGGCCTAGAAGATTGGACCGCCTTTTTGACCAATCGGCCTGTACGTAATTATTGCGCCATATCGGCCTGGACGATTTTGCGATCGGCCAGGACGATATGGCTGTTTCTTTAAATTCTGGCCGTTCCAGCCATGATTTCTCACTTTCCACCCTTTCTCCTCTTGTGTTTTCTTTCTAACTTCCTTCTATGGCTGGTGGGAAACGTGACCGAAAAACTTCTGGGAGTTCTTCGATGGCTAGGATTGACCCTCATTTCAGGGAAGTAGAAGATGAAGCCGCCTACCATTGTTACAAAGAGTGTGGGATAACTGTCTCCAGAATCATCAATACTGCACACATCTCATACCCGATAATTGATCTTTTTGCTCACACCTCCCTTTGCTTCATTCTGTCTCTTGCCTTCCCTTTCAATACCGAGTTTCTTTGAGAATTTTTTGCAAACCTTCACATTAACCCTACCTTCACAGCCCTGACCTCCTATGTGAATCGATGCCCTGTCGAAATCACATATCAGGATTGTGTTGATCTTTTTTCTCTCCACCAGCACTCACCGGTTGATCAGTTGATTGAGAGGTTAAATCGATGGGAGACCCACTTTGATGCCTACGTTGCTGCACAGGAGCAGCAACACTCTGAGGACATTGCCCGCTACGAGCAGCACCGAACTTAAGATTTAGCCCGATTTGACAGTTTCCTTACTCACCACCAGCAGCAGCATGACCAGGACATCGTCTGGTTCAATGCTCAGTTTACCACACTTGCCAGCTACTTTCAGCAGCCACCTCCACCACCTCCATCTGATGATCAGGATCCTTCGTTTTTCTAGTATGTATTTTTTCTGCTGTTTGTTTCCTATTTTATGTAGTTTGCTTGTTAGTCTTTTGTGGTGTTTCTTTTGCGTATGGATCCTCTTTTTGTGATGACAAAAGGGGGAGTAGGGTAAGGTAGGAAAAGTTGTTGGGTTTATAACTTTGAAATTCTAATGGACTTTTTTTTGGATATTTTCCTACTTGTGTTTGCCATCATCAAAAAGGGGGAGATTGTTGCAAATCTATTTTCATGGCTTATGTTTTGATGATTGACGAATACTATTTCTCTTGTATTGCTTATTGTTTCTAACGTTTCAGGAATCGAAGATCGGACGAACAAGACGAAGCCAATTCAGGATTTCATAGGTTTAGGGTTGAGTCAATCTGTACTTTTGTTTTTCACTTTTTTGAGTCTACTTATAATGGTCAAAGAGACTGATGCTAAGTAACCCTACACACACACTTGAGAGATTTAGAATTTCTGTTTTTGCTCATATCGTCCAGGATAATATTTTACATCGTCCTTAACGATCAGGCTTAAAATAGAAAGGCTAAATAAGAATTCTTAATTAAGGTAGCCGTCATTAACTTATCGGCCAAGATGATAAGCTCAAAACAAAAAGAAGTAGCCGCCATAGATAATTAAGGTATACTGTAATTTTAAATTATTGGCCAGGACGATCATTGATCGGCCAGGACGATATTCACAAATTATACCTTAATTGATCAGGAAATCAAGGGAGTAATTAAGGATGATTGATACGATCATATCGTCCTGGATGATCGCAGGATCGGCCAGGATGATCCAGTCAAAAACCTTAAGTTACTTCAGGATGATAAATATCAGCCAGCAATTTTCCTCTGATTTGAACTGATCGGCCAGGATGATCGTGAGATCGGCCTGGACGATCAAGCCAAATTTCAATCGTCTAGGAGTGTATCCAAGGCGATGCTCTGGCTGATCTTCTGAGTTTTGTACTGATCGGCCAGGCCGATGTCCATATCGACCTGGACGATAAAGTCGGCTACTTGCTATTAATGAGCTCCTTTGAAGCTCTTCTATTTAAGAGCTCTTGTTCAAAGTTTTGAAAGACCTTGGCTACTGCCTTGACCTGAGAAGGCCTTGAGGAGAGAAAGAGAGAGAGGTTGAGAGAGAGGATCTTGTGAGGGGGAGCTTGTGAGGGGATTCACAAGGGTTGCTTCAAGGATCGCTCTGCTTCTTCTTCGTCTAGAGTTTCTCATCCGTGGAAGGGTCGGTAGAGGTAAGAAGTTAGCTTTTGGTTGTGGTTCTCTGCCAGCTTCAGGAGGAAGCAAAAGGAGGTAGGTTCTCTGTCTTGCCGGGGTGGCAAAAAGGAGGTTCTTGTAAGGGCTTCTCCGCCTAGCCGTGGGGGCTAAGGGAGAGTCACGTTTTGTAGTGCAATACTTGGAGGGTGCCTCCAAGGAGTGGACGTAGATCGAGTTGACCGAACCACTATAAATATCTGTGTTCTTATTTTCTTGCTTCCGAACTTTTAATTCCGTATTTATTTTTGTGGTGTGATTTTGGTTTATGTTTTTTATTTTTTATTAAAAGAAAATTTTTAAAATACCAATTCACCCCCCCCCCTCCTCTTGGTTAGCTTGGGCCAGTTCTATAGGGCTTAACATCCCTAACGAACTTTCAGATGGAAAAGTAACTATATCATCCAGAACGATCTCACTATCATCCGGGCTGATTAGTACAGAATGACTAATATCGTCCAAAACATCACCCTGAAAGGATGTTTGGAAAATGGAAAAATAACTTGATCGTCCAAGCCGATCTCCCGATATTCCTGGATGATTAGTTCAATTTAGTACATATCGTCCATAGCATCGCCCTGAAAGCAACCAGGCTGATTATACATCATCTAGGAAAAACTAAGGTTTGTGAATTGGTCGTCAAATATGATATTATTGAGTAATCAAATCTTAATTACCTTCCTTAATTACCATATTAATAAAGGCATAATTACACTGCATAGTCCAGTACATTCTCCTAGACGATCTGTAAAAATAAAAGATGCCTAAATAGATATGGCGATTGATTCTTCCTGATTTGAGCCTATCATTCCAGATGATTTTCTTAATTGTGGCTTCCTTAATTAAGATGCCTAATTAGGATTTTTGTTTTTAACTAATTGTCGAGGACAAGTTTTTGATTATCCTGGATAATTTTTGGATTATCTCTGACGATGTGATCAAAACAAAAACTTTAACCAACAGACAAAAAATTTCCTCTAAGTGTGTGTGTGCAAGGTTACTTAGCATCTGAACCCACAATGTTTCCAATTGACTCAAGAAAGGGTAAAATACACTTGACGTAAATTACAAGCTAACTCAGTCCTAATCTATCCAATCTCTAGCTGGTTCGATTTGCAATTTGATCTTGTGGAGCTGAAACGTTAGTAGGCAACGCAGTCATAGAAAAACAAAAATGCTTGCTATAATCAAATTTATATTTCCTGAAATTAGATTCACAACAATCTTCCCTTTTTTTATGATGGCAAACAATCAAAGAAATTTAATTTGAAACAGCATAAGAAAAAAGTATAAACTAAGAAGTTTAAATTTTACTAAAATAGAACATAGTACATAGTCCAACTAAGCAGCATAAAATAGTACAACTACTCCTTTAGACATCATAAAAAGGAGGAGAGAAAGAGAAAAGAAACAAACGTAAACTTTCAAACATAAGTAAACTACAATAAGGAAAAATAACATCATGCAAACAAAGTAAAAGAAGGATGGCCTTTGATCATCCAAAGGAGGTGGTGGTGGTGGCGGAAAGAAACTGGAAAGAGTCACAACCTGCTCCCCAAACCTGGCCATATCCTAGTCGTGCTAGTGCTGCTGGTGAGCAAAGAACGAGACAAAGTTAGCAACATCCTCTGCATGTTGCTGCTCCTATGCAACAACATAGGAGTCAAAGTGTGCCTCCCACTAGTCAAAATGCTCCACTAACTAATTGAGCTGTGAGTCTTGGTTAAGCGGACCAGGTGTAGGAACAGGTGTAGGAGCCTCCTCCTCTTAAGCTCTCTTAGCTTCCTCGTGCTCTGGGTTGAGATGAGTACTGTGAAGAATGTGGAATGAGTTGTTGGAGTAGAAGGTAGGATAAAAATGTTGTTTGGCAGGGTATTAGTGGTTGTATTTGGATTCCAGGACATATGCTACAATGTGTCTTAAGGCGAGATTGGGCTTCCTTTTATGTCCTTGATCTCTAATGCTTGTCAGGTGCTCAATGCATTGAAAAATCACATCAGTAGATTTAAATTCATGGTAGGCCATGATGTAGAAAGTGGTGATCGAAAGAAATAGAGTGATGTGAAAATGATCACCAGCTTTTAGAAGGACTGAGGTATGAAGGACATGTTGGATTTTCCTAGCATCTTTGAGTAAGATGCTAGACTCTCCAACATGATAAGAAATATTAGTGTTCCTTAAAAAGTGATTGGCCGAAACCCAGTCAAAATCAGAGTCTTGAGATAGGATGTGTAGCTTGTCTCTCCAGTTGTGGACAACTTTAGGAGCTTGTGACAGTCTTGATACGTGATTTTGATAGGACACCTTTTCACATACAACTAAAGAGCTGTGAATAAGGAATTGATGAAGAGACTAGCTAAGAATTTGAATAGCAATTCAAAATTGAATGGGACAGTAAGTGTAAGGATAAAGGTGAGAGAAGTGTGCGCAAACAAGTTGAGAATAGGATAAGAAAGTATGCGAGGGTTGATAGTTTGAGATAAAGTGATCCTGGTGGTCTTGTATCTCAAATAGGCTGCTTAATCAGCATCCTCAGTGAAATGAGGGTATAGACTGGCCCTTGAGGAGCTTCCAGAAAGCATTCTGGATCTCTTTCATCTAGCCATGAGTATGAGAAAACAGAGAAATAGGGAGTGCAAGGATGAAAGTATAAGACTTGTGTGAGAAAAAAATATTTGAATGCCTCAATTTTTAAAGAAATGGATGGATCGTCCAGGACGATCAGGTAAAATAATTGCATTTGGGATGATTGGTTAAAAAGGTGGTAATGTCATCCGGGATAATAAGACATAAGCGATCATCCTGAGGAGTAAAGTCGGATGATTGTTGAAAAACTTTATCATCTGGGACAATTATGTGAATCGTCCAGAATGATAGGCAATAATGGATCATACCGACCGAATTTAAAATGTGTACCGAATATCGCCATGTGGATCGTCTAGGATGATCACCAATAATCGAGTAGAAATTGTGAAGATCGTCTAGGATGAGGAGGATCATCCAAGACAATCACAAAATAATTGACACAGACGATAATCAGATTATCCAAGACGATCAGAAACTGAGAAGTCATACCAACTATCAGATAAAGTTTTAAGAGTTGAGAGACGTCATACCAAGACAATATCAATATCATCCACGATAATATCAATATCATCCAGGATGATGTGACCAAAGATTTAAAATCTAGAGATGGATGAAGATGATCAGAGAAGGCCCAAAAACATAAAAGACAATAGTAAAAGTTAAAAAATAAAATATGAAAAAGATAATACAAATAAATTTTTTTTTTTTAATTTTAATTAAAGCTCAAAAATGATAAATTCTTTAAGTGATTGAATTAAAATTTTGTAATAATAATGAGTTAATATTGTCTAAATTCCAAAAATGGTAGAATATCCGATCCTGTCAGCCCTAGCTCAGACTTCTCTCAGGGCAAATCGTCTTTTGAAAAAAAAAAGACCAAACAGAAAAACTAATTGGATAAGAAAAAGAGATCCATCCAAAACTTAGTTCCAAAAAATATCTTATAGAAAAATATACCAAAGTAATTTGTCAGAATCATGAAATTTGAATTCAAGCATTTGAAAATATCAAGTGACACATGAATTTTTCTAAGATTTAAAAGTATTGAAAGAGAAGGAGGTTTTCCATTTATGGGCTCATTTTATGCATCTTGTCAATTGATTTATGCACTTTGTGCATCATTTTATTTTTTATTTTTGATACACTTTGTGTATCATTCAATTCTTTTTGGCGGTCATTACACATCTTTTCCGTTTTTCTTCTTTTTGGGGCTTATTTTAAGCCCTTGACATTCTTTGAAAGAAAGACCCCTTCTGAAACTCTTAAATACTCTCAATTGTGAGTATATATTCTAGATATTAGAGAAGAAAAACTCACTCTCTAATATATGGAAGAATAAATCACAAAATAGAATCAAATTCATATGATAAATGCAACGATAACATTTCAAAGAATTTGAAAGTAACATAAAGACTTTAAACATTATATATATAAGATAGATTACTGTAGCAAGATAGAAAAGATTTCAATCACAAAGTCTAGTTATTAATTTGGGATAGACTTTTGTTTAGAAAAGAAAATTACACCGCTAAAAGAGGTTAGAGGGAGGGAAACAATCAATGGTAACTGATTTAGAAATGTAAAATATTGACTACAAATTTTTAAAAATAAAAATAAGCTATAAAATATCATTTTAGCTATGACCAAAAAGGAAAAATAGCAAAAAAAACCAATAGAGATGAAACCACTACAAAGTAATAGCAAATAAAAAAAAACAACACTCAAGACTAAAGAGAAAGAAATAGAAAATGATAACATGCAAAAGAGAAGAAAACATGCAAATCAAAATTAAGCATTAAAATTATGCAATTAAGAGTCGTGAGCCTCAACTGCCTAAGTACTGCATGCTCTCACAAGGCCTTTTGTGAGAGCAATCCTGCAAAATTATCAAACGTCAGATTTAGGAACCGAAATAGGTAACATCCCTTCTTATGAAAGAAAGAATACAATGCATGTGTATTATGTTGTTGATCATGCAATTTGGGTCTCAACACCTAATGTGTGCTACGGTGAATAGTGAAAGTATGTGAAATGTGTACTAGCATGCCACATGAAAAACATCTAACACCAGGAAAATGATTTACTAATATATTTGGGTTATAATGCCTCTTCCTATGTTTTGTCTTTTGATCAAATGTGGGTGTAGTCCTTTTTTCTTTAAGTACATTCAATTTAGCTTTAAACCTCGAGTTAGTGCTTCTAAAACAAAATTATTAACTCTTAAATAGTGCTCCCTATATTCAAATTCTTCAACATATGTCTTAAAATAAATTTCAAGTGAGGTGTAGGATACATTTAATGAATCATGCTCAATAACCAACTAAGAATGCTTTTTATTCAAATTATCAAACTCATCAAGTAAATACATGTGATTGCTATTAATTTGGAAGTGGTCTTTTAATAAAACTTCATGCTCTTTTTACAAATTCAAAAACTCTAATTTCAAACTAGCATGCAATTTCTTAAGTTTCCCATATGATGCATGACTTTTTTACAAACTTTAAGTAATTGTTCATAACTTTGTTCACATACCTCTTCTTGGTCAGACTAACCAAGATGATCACCAGCCATCAAGCACAAGTTTGTTGTCTCCTCCCCTACTTCAGCCCTAGAGGAGTAAGATGCTGAATCCTCCTAGAATGCCTTTTGGAACCACTTCTTGTCCTTCCTAAACTTGGGTTTCTCCTCACCCTTGTCCATACATCATGCATTTAAAACAAACCACATCAGAAGAGCTTTTAAAATTTTTGATATCCTTACCTTTTTTTCACTTTTGATGGTGCTTGTGATTCTTCCTTAGAAAGCTTTTGAACTTCCTAGTGATGAAGGCAACATCATCGCTTTCAGGCTCGAAAGAATTTATATCCATTTCATTATCTTCAGTGCCACAATTTTCTCCTTCTTTTTCTCACCTGCATCATGTTGTCTTTGGTTTACCTCTTGCTCGTAAGCAATGAGGGACCCAAGTAAGTTATCAAAAAAATAAGTATTCGAATCCATAGGTTTAAAAATTACAGTAATCTTAGTATTAAAAGAATAAGGAAAGTATCTCAAAATCTTATTGACTCTTTTATAATTTATTAGCTCTCTTCTTAAGGCATGTAATGAAGTGATAATTTGAGTACACCTAGTATACATGTCAGAAATGGATTCAGTAGGTTTCGTATGAAAAAATTCATAGTCATGCAATAAAATATTTAACCTAGATTACACAATCTATTCAAAATTTCTTTACCAGTACCACAGGCTAAAACACACATATAACTTTCTGATTTCAGAGCATAAAAAAGATAATTCAAATATTTTGTCTTCTGTTGCACTAAATCCCTATCATAAAAAGTCCAATTGGTAAAAGGAAGTTCAGTTTTAATTCTATTAATTTCACGAGACGGATGTGAATAACCAATTTTAACAAGCATCCACATGCGATAGTCAATAGATTGTAAAAATGTAGACATATCAGTTTTCCAAAAATCAAAAGGAATAATGTCAAACAAAGGTGGTCGGGTAATATAATACCCTTCTACAGTATTATGATTACCAAAGTTAGCTATTGATCAAAATTCAAAAGTTTTCAAAAACTCAATTTTATGAATCCCATTCTGATACCACTTGAAAGTTTGTCAGGGATGTTAAGCCCTTATTAACTAGTCACTTTGGCTAACCAAGAGGGGGGGTGAATTGGTATTTTAAAATTTTCTCCAAACCAAAACACAAACACAACAAAACCAAGATTCACCATAAGAGAAACAAAGTGTAGAAATTAAATGTGGAAGCAATAATAAAAAAGAACACACCAAATTTTATAGTGGTTTGATCAACTTGACCTACATCCACTTCCCGGAGGCACCCTCCAAGTATTGTACTAAACTCAGTGTCTCTCCTTTTACCACCATAGTAAGGAAGAGAAGCCTATACACAAACTCCTTTCCACCAACTCTGGTGAGGCAGAGAAGCCAACTCCTTTTTCATCCTCATGATGCAGGCAGAAAACCCAACTCATTTTGCTTCCACCAAAAGCAGGCAGAGAACCCAACTCTTTTTGCTTCCTCCAGAAGAAGGTAAAAAACTTTGATCAGTTGCTGAAGTAGACCTCTCTCGAACCTCCAAAGAACCAGGGATGACGACTAGAGAAGATGACTCATATCCTTACTTGGAGCAACCTTTTTGAATTCCCTCACAAACTTCCCCTCACAAGATCCTCTCTCTCTCTCTCTCTCTCTCTCTCTCTCTCTCTCTCTCTCTCTCTTTCTCTCTCTCTCTCTCTCTTGCTCTCCCTATTCTCTTAGCTCTCTCAGGTCAGGACAGCAGTAAAAGATATTCTCTTGGGTAAAATCAGAGGTATTATAAAGAAGAGCTTTGGATTTTCTCTTTGTTGCAAAAAACAGACATTATTGTCCAGGATGATCGATTGATCATCCTGTACTACTAGTACAAATTTAGCTTAATCACCTAGGATGATTGGGAGAGTCTATATGATCAGATGAATAATTTATTCATATGGTCCAGCATTATAGGATATCCTCAGGTACGAATAGCTCAAGTCATTAAATATCATCCAGACCATTGCCTAGGATGGATGTATGTACGATGGAAAAGTAACTAGATCATCTAGGATGAACTCACGATCATCTAGGCTGATTAGTACAAATTGACTAATATCATCCAGAATATCACCCTAAAGAATTTCTGGATGATGGAAAAATAACTTGATCATCCAGGTCGATCTCTTAATCATCCCAAACAATTAGTTCAATTTAGTATATATCGTCAAGAGCATCACCCTGAAAGTAATCAGGCCTATTATACATCATCCAAGGAGAATTAAGGTTTGTGAATTGATCATCCCATATGATATGATCGAGCAATCAAACCTTAATTGCTTTCCTTAATTACCAGATTAATTTAGGAATAATTATACTGCATCGTCCAGGATGATATCCTAGATGATGTTAAAAAATAAAAGATGCCTAAATGGATTTGACGGGTGATTCTTTCTGATTTGAGCCTATCATCTTGGATGATGCAAATATCGTCTAGGATGATTCCCTTAATTGTGGTTATCTTAACCATGCTTCCCTAATTAGGGTATTTATTTTTAACTGATCATCCAGGATAATTTTTGGATCATCCCGGATGATGTGAGTAAAATAGAAAGCTCTAACCATCAGATAAAAATTTTCCCCCAACTGTGTGTGTGCAAGGTTACTTAGCATCAGGACCCATAATGTTTCCAATTGACTCAAGAAAGGGTAAAAGACATTTGACATACATTACAAGATGACTCAATCCTAATCTACCTATTCTCGAGCTGGTTTGATTTGCAATTTGATCTTATGGACCTGAAATGTTAGTACGAAATGCAGTCGTAGAAAAAAAGAAATGTTTGCTATCATCCAAATTATATTTCCTGAAATCATATTCATAATATAAGTAGCTACATTCCTTACTAACCTTACATAACAAGTGTATGGTTCAATAGGTTACTGCTCATTGCAATCTCCCTATCTTTAGATAAGAAATTGACAATGTTGTGCAATGTCAATACCAAGAACCCAAATGTTCAATTTAAGGTCTTTTGATAGTGTAATTAAAAGTAGGTAGGTCATCCATAATAATTAAATTAGCCTTGGACATTAATTGGTGGTCATATTTAGCCTACATAAAAGGCTGGGTGAGTATTCCTTCTATTAACTTATTCTCTCTAGATAAGCAATATAGTGGGGCCTTCGATGGGTATGTTTAAAGCAAGGAGAATAATTTTTAAAATAAAATAAATTGCAAATTTATGTTGATGGAACTTCTCTTGTTTATCTGAATGCACTTAATTTGATAATTGGCCACTATGGAAGTGATGTTAAAAGTTTTATTTGGTGGGTTCCCTTTCATAGGCTTAACAACTTTTCTTAAAGTTATTAAGGCAAAGTCTACTATTATAGCTCATTTGGTAGACACTAAGTTCACACCTCCATACTTTTCTTTTTCATGGTCTCAAGTAAGTAGACTCTTTGATGGTGGGTACCACCATACCTATGTGGATTGAGTAAGATAGGAGAAGTTCATTTCTATTGCTCTCTATGAAAAATTTGCTTTGCCGTCATCTAAGTTTTTCTAGTATTAACTCCTTAAATTTTCCATCACTCAAAAGATTTTCCATACACCCTCAGAGGTAGTGAGACCTCTACATGGCATGGTTATAATCCTTATGAAAGGCATAATGCATTGAGGTATCCCTAATGTTTATGTTCACATTCGTAGGCACTAGGCACCAAAATAATTCATTATTTCTAATTACCTCAACAAGCTTTTCCATGGACATTCTCAATTAAGTGTTTATGGGGTATGTTTAGGGTAGGTGTATGACTTCTCTGTGATAGAGTGAGTAATGTTAGAAGACCTCTCCACTCTTGGTTCAAGTTACCATGAAATACTTTAAGGCCTTGGTTATAAAGGCAATCTATGGGTCTATTAGTGATGGTGATCTCATGGAGGGTTTGGTCTTAATTTATCCATGGGATGAATTATTTCCCTATATTTCCATCATTGTTGTTTTTTTCTAAGGATTAGTTTATGTGGATGAGTAACCATGGAAGAGTCACTTACTCAATTATACTCCTCATCATTTATATGAATGTTTGATAGCTCGAATAGTTCTACAAGTTTTCTTAGCTACTACATATTGAGTGCATAATGAAAGGGACTCTCTCTTAGTTGTTGGGTCAAAATAGTCTAGGTGACAAGAGGCACTAACTCCTTTGATATAAGAATTTCTCCTCGGAACCTCATTATGAAGTTCCTAAGCAACTCCCGTTATTAATGCCTCATCATTAGTAAAGCTTGTAAACTCATTTTATGCTATTAGGCATTGGAAATGTAGGTTACAAATATTTCATAAATTTTGAATGGAGGTGATCACACCCAGTGAAAGGGGAATGAACAAACTCAACGTAGATTCTTTAAGTGTTATAAAGAATACTTTTATTTAAAAACATCATCAATATCCAAAAAGTTTATTAATTAAAATGTTGCCATATGGTCAACCAGATTAGTATGGTCCAAATAGAACTCTAAATGTCACACCATAAATTTGGGAGGCAACTAGCTTTTACGATCTACCTATGGAAATTATTTATTAATTATTAATCAGTCATTCTAACTCAGTGGGCAAGCAGGTTGTAGTCTTCATTACTTATTAATATGAGAGTAGACGCAAGATATATTATTAAGGTTATTACTTGACAAGATAAAAAATGTTCATTTTAATTTTCCATTATTATGTTAATTTAAGCTTGTAATCCTTGTGTTGTGTGATTAAAAATAGTGAAAAATCATGAAAATTGTACCAGTGTCACAACATCACAAAAGCAACAATGCAAAGCTAAATCTCCTAGCATTGTGGCGAAAGTCTGTTGGATCAATAAACTGAAGTAATGATTGGTGAATATATCCATTGATTCAACATCACTGTAGAACCCCCAAGCTAGTGCCATAGGTATCATTAAATTGAAAAGTTATAAATCGTAACCTTAGTCTTCATGTAAGAAGTTTAATACATTGTAGTGTCATTTATGTGAGTGTGTGTGAGTGTGAGGGCTATCTTGGGGAGAGCATGGCTTATGTTCTTGTTTCTGAAGCCTTGTATTGCGTTAAAGAAAGTGAAGAAGTGAAAAATGGATTTTAATTCTACTTTTCGTTCACTTCTAAACTTTATTTTATAATATTTATATTATTATCGTGTGTTTGTATGTTTGTTACTTTTAAATCATTAGTCAAACTAAATTTATTTTTTATGTTTATTATGTGTAACAATGCCTCCATGAGTATCGAATCAATTTCTCTTCATTAATGATGTCTTGGAAGGCATGTTTTTTCCTAGAGTAAGATTTAATCTTTTATATATCCATGTTGTTTTTAATTTCTCTATATTTTAATTTGTTTATGCATTCCCCTTAAAAAATTAAAAACCTAGCGTAATCGAGAGCCTTGATAGAGGAATAAAAGAACAACTAGAGAACCTAAAATATAATCTAGGCTTAAAGTAGACAAATGTTGATTTGGATTATGGGGTCTTCATGAGCTAGAATAACTATAGTTAGTGAGGATCCTAGCTTATGCTCCAATGAGCATAACATAGATGAAGAGCAGATTTATTTTGATCGACAACAACAATAGGTAGTAAACCCTCTAAGATATCATATTCTTTTGAAGAATCATATGTTCAGAATTTCTAAAAATTAATAAATTATCCTTTTATAGTTTGAATGTTTTTACTTTTAATTTGCACCACTCTTTTCAAATAAATAACAAGATAAATTCCAAAATTTAGTTAAAAGTAGTAAAGTAAACTTAGGATATTTCTAGTAAGTCCTCATTGGATCAATACTCTCTTCATTGTTATATTAATTTATATGACACATGCACTTGCATTAAAATAGGACTTACATTATAAAAATAAATAAATTTCCATTAGAAAATAGAGTGGTGCGTGTATGCTCAAGAATAAAACTCTGTGTTTGTATAGTTAAAAATAGTTACAATAGTGTCATTCTGTCAAGTTTTTAGTTCTATTGCTGGGGATATAACGGGAAAATTTATTATCCTACTTTAAATTTTATATTAGCGAAATAATTATTAGTTTAATGTAGTTTATATTTTATTTTTCACTTGCTTAAATTTTAATTTACTTAGCATTGCTTTGATATTTGATTAGTTATTGCTTCTCAGTTTTTTACATTTTCTATTTTGTTGCTTAGTGTTCCTTGCATAGTAATAAACAACTAGTGAATTCATTGTTTAAACATGGTTGAACAACTTTTTGAAAATGAGCAATCAAGACAACTTAGAGAATATGCCAAACCAATGGTTAAAGGTATTTATTGAAGTATAAATAGACCTAACATCCAAGCTAATATTTTTTACTTAAAAATGCCAAATTTTAAATTGTTCAAAACTCTCCATTTTGAGGAATACCAGTATAAGACATTAATTAACACAAAACTTTTTTCCTAAAAATTTATGAAACCCTTAAATATTATGGTGTTAGTGATGATGATATTAGACATAGATTTTTATCATTTTAACTTAGGGAAAAAGATAAAATATGGATAAATTTATGACTTAGCTAAATAATTTCAACCAACTAAAATTAGTAAACTTAAAATGACAAAACATCATTTAAATCATAAAATGACGAGTCTATTTATGAATCATGGAAAATGTTTAAACAATCTTTTAGGAAATTTCCTCATCATTCCTTTTTTGATTGATTAATAATTAAAACTTTTTGTAATGGTCTTATAAGTTTCTTTAGATAAATTATTGATGTCGCTGCTAGTGGTTCTACGATGTTAAATCTTTTTAATAAGGCTTATGCTTTAATTGAGAAATTGGTTACCGATAAATTTTAATGGTTATCCAAAATAATAAATCCTAAGCAAGTTCCTATCATTTATGAATCCAATGTCTTATCAATTTTAAATATCTAAGCACTAAAGGTAAATGCAACATTTTTGGCGGACGAAATCCATTGGTAAAATTAAACTTTTGCTAGAAATTTGGTTTTTCTGACAAATTATAGTAAAAATACATCTGACGGAAAATCACATATCAGAAAATTGGAACTGGCAAAAACTTTTCTTCTTAAAAGTTTCTGGCGTATCTTCTGGCGAACTTCCATATTGCTAATGCTATTTTTGGCGAATTATCTGTCGCAAACATGTAGCATAAAAAAAAAGCCTTATAACATACCAATTTGATTTCTACAAAAACTTGCAAAAAAAAAAAAATCAATACAATATATATTCAAAAAACCACCACTAATCAAGAACATCACCAAACATTGAACATGAACATATAAACAATTACAGAACTAAGAATAATATCATCAAGATATATCCAATAACAAAAACCAACTTCTTAGTCTGATTAAAATCTGCAGGAATTATGTTATCAGCCGAATTAGTTTCCTTAACTAAACCAATGAATTGATTAAAATATTCACGGGAGACATTATATTCTGCCTTGATGCTTAACATCTTAACATCAATGGATAACTCTGAGTGAGTGTTGCACCTCTGACATATTGGTTTTTGGAAAGCATGCAACATATCATAAAAATTTTGTTCCTTGTCATTAGGTGACTCTTCTATATATTGTGCAAATTGTGATCTAGTTGCACCATGAACTAAGTTCTCAATATCATGTTCGATATTATCTTCCACAACCATATAAGAATTGGTCGACGGGCCACTCCGAGAATTGAAATGTGTCTTATACTCACCATGAGAAGTCTAATACCAATATTTAGCATGAAGCCTCTACTACATAGATCAATAATTACATTATGTAGGCTTAGGTGCACTTTATTTTTATATTTAAAACATGGGAAATGAAGCTCAAGGTGACTCTCACTAATTATAATAGGGACTTTCCTATCACACAACAATACCCGATGACTTCCTTTACTTCCACCAACCAACTTGAATTCTACTCATAATGTCCCCATATATTTCACTATAAATAGATAAAAGAAATTAATAAAAATATATATTATAATTAATGATCTCATTGCCCAAAGAATCAATCCCTCAAATATGTCTATTACTATTAAAATTACACTCCATATATTAAGTTTTAGATCTTCTTATGAGGAATATTTTAAACTCTAAGGTTGGCCTATATAATTCAATTTTATGTTCAACTCCCTCTCTAGTATTATCAATAAGAAGAATTTCATCAACAAAAAGCATACAACAAGATACATTTTCTTGCAAATGCCTAGTGATAGCATCAATAGCTAAAGCAAAAACATACACCAAGATACATTCTCTTAGAAATGTGTAGTGAGAACAAACATAACAAAAGTAAGAGCATACACGAAGGTACGTTTTCTTACAGAGGCGGCGAAGGTTGCAAGTTTTGTGACGGAATTCGGCCTGATAGCGAGCGCTACGACCTTCCGTAACAGAATAACGGAGGCTTCTCTTACGAGAGGCAATGACAAACATTGGTGGTGAACGTCAGTGATGAACAATGATGGCAAACATCAACAAACTTTGGTGAGGAATAGGTCATGTTAGGGGAAGCTCTCGGCTGCGAGTGGTGGTAATAGAAATGAAGAGGGAAGAAATAAGGAGGAAGACCGCAGAGAAGCTGAAATAAAGAATTTTTGGACGACTTTTCTGTTGAATATTTTGATGGTATGATTATTGAAATATATTGCATTGGTAAGGTTCCATTGATTTTAAATATGCCGGCATAAATTAAAATGATAATTCCACAGGTAATTATCGATGGATTTTCATCTCAATTATTTAAGAACCGACAAACGAACAGGAGGAAAATACACCAGTAATATATATAAAAGTGGAATGTCCATAAAAAAATTGGCGTTACATTATTGACATTTATTCTGCTGGTTGGGCCAACCCTATTCTGTTGGATACCCATCTACTGGAAAGTTCGTCGGTATTTGGCCATTTTCATGTAGTGAGGAAACTGCCATCTTTAGTAAATTAGGAAACCTTAGAATTAATTCACCTCAAAATTCATGTATAATTTTTGAAAAAATAAATAAATTTGTGGAGTATCTAGTGATCCTAATATTTTTGGGGTAGACTGAATTAATGAAATTACTAATATAACCATTAACACCTACTCTGACATGATAATTATTGCTTGAGAGACCATCTCAATTTTACTTAGAATAATAATCAAAATAATAACACTAATTCGAACTTTCACCACCCAAATTTTTGCTAGCCTAATGTCAAATTATTATTCTGAATGTTTAGGGTAAAATCTTCAAATGCAAAATGTAAATTCACAAATTTTAGAAAATTTTGAACCTATAATTTTTTTTAAAAAGTACATGACTACTTTAAAGATGTTTGATAACTAGTATTGTTGTGAATCAGAGCATAATTACTCTTCTTCTCTACTACTCTTATCGGAACATAAGCTAGGATCCTTTATAACTATAGTTCTTCTATCTCCTTAAGAACCCATAATTCTCACCACTATATATCAATGCTATTGCCGAACTAAGTTTTGAGTTCCCTAATTGCTCTTCTATTCCTCCATCGAGTCTCTAAATCGCACAAAAATTTTTTATTTATGTATGAATAATACATAAACAATTTGAAGCCTGAAGAAGTTAAAGATAGCATGGATTCCTTATATATTAAATATATTATAAGAAATATATGCCTTTCAAATAATTATAGATTTAGAGAAAATGTTTTGCTACAAATGGAGGCATTGTTATACATAACAATCACAACAAACATTTTATTTTGCTAAATGTATAACAAGTTACAAATTGCCAAACACCAAATAATGAGGTAAACAATATAAAAAAGGGTGAAAATGGTCAGAAGTTAGGATTACAACAATCTATCATTTTACAAATCTTCACTTTGCTCCACACCATTAGAGCAATCTAGATACAAGAAGACAATCTACATTCGCCGAAGATAGCCCACACACTCACACACATTCACACAAAAGAACTTCACAATGTCCCAACCTCTTAACACAACTATTAAGGCTACTATTTAAAGTTTTCTAAAGTAAGTGATTGAGCATTGTGATACTAGCATGGTGTCGCTACAGCACTACTAAAAAAAAAATGTATTGGTTCATCATTCATCACTTTGGTTGATTGGTTCAACTAATTCACACCATAGTACTCAAGAATTTAGTGTTAAAATGATAAATTTGGAGTTGTCGTGCTTCCTAGGTGCCACGATGCTGAAATTAGCTTTGACTGTATGGCGCTTATTTAATTTTCTTAAATTCTTTTTATTTTATTAAACAAAATAGAAGGATTACAAGCATAAAATATCATAATAAAGATAATTTGAAATTAAAACTTTTTATCTTATTAGGAAGCTAGATAAGGGGTTTCATTATTATTGGCAGGTGTGGTGAAGGGTATGATTAAGATGAGAGCAATAGAGGTTTGCTAGACAAAATGAGAAGAAAAGGAGATTGTTTATTGCTCCCTTTAGAGGAAGTACCCTGCTTTTTTTGTGGCTTCTACCATAATGAGAGGTGTATGAAGGGTGTGATATGGGTTGGTAGGTAACTGGTTAACAATAATTAGAATCAAAATATGATAAAGTTTCATAGCAAGAAAACGTTAAGGGCCTCCTTTCATAAGTAACTTGGTTTGATTTATCTTCGCCTTAGATAATAGAAACTTTTATAGTAACCATTGCATATTTTTTTTGTTACGTATTAGAGGGTTCAATGCTAAACAAATTCAAATTTTACTAGCAATTTGTGAACCATCTACTTTAGACAAGTAGCATAAAGAAAGATTATGGAGTCAACCCATATCATTACTTCTTTAAAATCTTCCTTTATGTGAAAAACGTGGGTGTCCATTTCTTAAAAATCAATGGCCTCCTATTTAAAAAACCAAGTAACCTCATTATTTATCTTTCCAAGATCTTTAGGACAAGAAATTTTAAAGAGAAAGTATCATTGGTTATAAATCAATGTCGAAGGTACTTTGTGCTTTTTAACTCTATCAATCGCTTGCAAAAAATTGCCATAGAAAGGTCACTTTGTGTCAATGTAGACAATAACAATAAGGTTCAAAGATTTTGAAACCTCATCATTTCAATTATCAGAGAAAAGAACATTGTCTTCAAGACTTGGAACATTATTGACAGGGTTGTTGGTTAAGCTTGGCACTAGTTGGGTAGCAATATGATCTTTCCAATTCATGATAGGAGGCACTCAAATTGGAGCAAGTCTGATGTTTCAATTGTATTGCTAGAGAAATAACGGGATTGGGTGCACCTGCTTTACAGTCCAATTGTGTGGAAGAAATCAAAAGATAGAGTAAGAGAATCAAAGATCAGGCCACCACAAATGTCCTAAGAGAAAAAAATAAAAAATAATAGGTTTTGGATTCAACATGAAATGCCTAATTGTACTTATTAGCTGATTTATATTGATCTTCAGATATGAAAAAGCTTATATATGGGATGATAACTTTAATAAGATCAACTAAGTTGAAAGAATAAAAGGATAGAAAAATTTATATAATTGCAAAGCAAAAATAAAAAATGTTTGAGTTAAATATCATTAAAAGGCTGACAAACATCACTTAAAAGAAGATTAGAACAATGGTAAGAGAGCAATTTGATGTAATTGATGTTCGATAATTTCAATAGTTTAACTTTGGCTATTTAATTAAAATATTTCTTTGATTTCAGATATTATATTACTAAAATAATAAAGCAAAAAAATTATAACACTAATTTATAAATTAATTTTTAAATAATTAATCTAACAATTTAGAACATATGTTTAAGAGTGAAAACCTGCATTAAGAAAAGTTAAAAAAAATTATCAATCTAAGTAGGAAGAAGATATATAAAAAGTATTCTATTCTCCTGTGTACATGTGACAAAATATTCCTGAGGATGCTCTACTGTTCTCATGCGATTTTCTTTATTTGTATTTTAATGGTTTTCTTTCGATTAAATCCACATAGTCGGATATTATACCGCCCCGGGGAGCAGACTAATATCCTTCTATTGATTTTAGGGAAAGAAGACTATAATTCATTCTTCTAATCAGGTGCAGCACAGGGAATATACAAATCATCCCAAAGAATAATTCGTATATTATCCTATCGACCCGATTAGACTAATGAATTATGAATTTATTTCCATTATCAAATACATAAGATATTTGACCTGTCTGTGAGAGTAGATCAATTATCTACCTATCCTTTGATTATGGAAATAAATTTTAAGACATAGATAAAGCAAGGTTTGCATTCACAGATCTTTCCCCTACCTTACAAAGGAAACTAAGATAGGGTTTAGATTATTCTGGGATCTAAACCCCCTATAGGGGCAAGCCCCTATAGTTAATTATATCTCCTAAGAGAATACTCTCGATTTAAATAAAGTCTAATTAATTTCAAAATTATATACAAATTTAACTAAATATTTGGGCTAATCTAAATTTTCATGCTCAGGCTTTAGATTATAATTTCTAATATTGAATTTGAAAGATTTAGTGTTGATTAGAGGAGAGAATGTGCAAAGAGAGAGTGTATACATTCTGGACTTACCACCTGCCTAGAGTGGGCTGCCAGCTAACAATCCTAATCATAATAATTCGGTGATGAATGCAAGATTTAAGGTAGCTCTATCCTAATAATCAAGGAATGGTTAAAGAATTTAACCCAAATGCAATAGAATATGCTTACAAAAATTGAAAATCTACACGAATGCTAATGATGCATGAACAGTTATGCATAAAAGAGCAGATTTTATTAATATAAAATTTACAGGTAACATTCAAGGGTCTGCAATAAAGTAAAGGAGGCCAGGCCCCACCGACAACAAACCTTGGTTCTAAACCTATAAGATAATAGAATTAAATACAACAACTTATGGTCTTCAGGCTCCAAGTCTTCTATGGAATTCCAAAAAGGAACATCCTCCTGTGGGAGGATATTACTTTTTGGAGCTCCATTTGTATATGTATAAGTAGTTGTTTTTTATTTCTTTTACAGACTCTAGACACTTTATAGACTCAATCTATATACAACAAATCTAAGAAAATGAAAACTTTACATTTCCTTTTATAAGTACATCAGATCCTAGGAACATTCTACTTTGCAGGTAATTAAAGTATAGAAAAGTAAAAGCAGTTATATAATTATGCATGCTATGAGTGTATTGTGAATAGTTATATATGCAAGAAAGTAAAAATAGGAAAGTAATGTACACGGCCCTCACTTTGTTCACTCCGCTCTCTGTTACACTGACAGAAAAGTAAATATGCATGCTATGCATTACAGGAAAGTAAGCACACAAACATTGGTGCCCTCTAGGCAAGACACTCGCCAACAAAATCACAACAAACCACCGGCCTAGCCTAGGCTAAAGTTAGTAGTCCTAGCAAGCATCTAAGTGTGTGAAAGAGGTCGTGTGGCTTGGATAGGTCCTATAGGGATTATTGTTTGAATTACGTGTATTATTAATGTTTATTATTAAAGGCTAAAAGGGAATTTGATTAAAGTTTAAGTAGTGTGTATTTGACTTTTAAAATTATTCCACTTTTGGAGGTTAAAATTATTTGATTTAGTTTTAAAGAACTTATAGATTGATAACTCCCTAAGTGCAAGAGATTATCAATTTATAAATCCTAGGACTTTCAGAACGAACACCCACCTTATATGAAAGACAGGTATTCATTTGAGAGTCCCTAAATTCTTTATTAGAGAAGGAGAAAGGGACCTTATGAATGCAATATCACGTTCCCTCCCGAAGGAATCTACCACGTCGTATAAGGTCGGTATGTTATTATATTTGTTTGAAGATCTTGAAATCCAAATATAATAGTGCCTTCTTAAAAGGAGTCGTGCACAATACATAGCAGATATCTTTGTTATTTATGCGTACTAAAGGCTTCTTTAAATCAAAAATGCCTAAAGCCCTCCAACAGGAATCAAGCTTTCGGCATAGAAGCCTTAATTTATTTAATCTAAATTAATAATCAAATTTAATTGATTAAAATAAATTTTAATCAATCAAATTAGCAAATTAATTTAGTTTAAATGAATCAAAATTTAATTTAATTTTTAATGAATTTTAATATAATATTTAGAATTTTTAAAGCATTTATTGAATTCTTAATGATTTAATTAATGATAAATGATTTATTAATGAAATTTGAATTAGAAAATTATTATAATTTTTTTTTAAATTGAATAAATTATTCTCTGAATTTTGTTTGAAATAAAAAATAATTTTAATGAATTTTAGGATTTATTTTTTATTTAATTAATTATTTATAAAGAATGAGTTATTTAATGAATTATTAATGAGTTAATATTTAAGAAATATTTAAAATTTCATGTTTTTAAATCACATCTTAATTCTCAGGATTTTACTTAGTTTTATGAATTTTGGTGAATTTTTAGAATTTATTAAATATTATTGGTTAATTTTGTTTTAAAGGAAATGTCTAATTAATGAATTTATTTTTATAAAATTAATTAAAATTAAAATAAATACATTTCTGGTTTGATTTGATTTTTAATGAGTTTATTTTGTATTTTTGATATTTATTGAAATTTTACATGAATTTTAAGGTATTTGTTTAATTAATGTTATTTAAAGGGCATTTAAGAATTTAGTTAGAATTTAAAAGGGTTTTATGTTCAAATTTGATTTTTTTTATTGATTATTTACTTAATTTAGAGTTCATTAGAATTAATTTGGATTTTTAATGATTTGTTTTTATTTGAATTAATATAATTTATTTAGTTAAAGTTTGATTAAGGATTAATTAAAGATTTAACTAAAACTAATTAAATTTGAGTTTGTATTTTGGTTTTAATAGATTGAATTTTTGGTTTAGTGTTGATTAGGATTAAATGAAATTAATTATAGACTTTCAGGCATTTTATTTGATTTATTTGAATTTATATATTTTTATAGAAAATTAAGACCCATAAAAAGGGGTCACCTAAATCTACTAGTTGTTATAAGATCTATTAATGTCAAATCAAAGTATATTTGATTAAGGAGCTATGACACTAGTTTTCTAAGTTGATGTTTCATACCAAAAGGGATGTATGAAGTGTATCCTAGATTGAACTATGTTAGCTAAGACACTATCCTTAATTATTGTCCTTTGTGTCAGTAGGTTATAGGATTGAAATCAATGTCTCTCTAACCCTTGAACATTAATTACTATCACACCAAATCATAGCAATCTTGTGCAAATAAAGAGAAGTGATTCTAATACTCTATGGAGGGATTTTATAATAAATTATTTTAATCATAGGTTATATGATAACCTATGAATTTAAACGATTTATTATATAAAGGAATAGATGTATGAAATTGGATTAAGGTTATTTAGAGATATATGTAAATATATCCTAATCAAATTTAACCCAATTCCATAATATGATCATGTATAGTTTGTTAATTTTTAAGCTAGATTAACATGACTTTGGAAGTAAATTTCAGTTAAACTATATATGATCATGGATCTAAACTTATTTTCAGTGAAAGATGACTTTACACTGATTCCATAGAACTCTAACACGCAATGATTGAATGATTATTGAGTTTGTAAATGAAATTTCAAATATTTAATCCAAGTAATAGATTAAACATTTAAAATTCATTTGGGATTGAATTCAAACTCTAAAAATTCCCCAATGATCAGATACCAAATATCAAACCCCAGATATCATGCCATTTGATTTTCAATTTAACTAGATATTTAAATAAAATATAATTAAAAGAGATTTAAGAAAATTTTAATGTCTAAAATATAAATTTTAAAACAATTAAAATTAGGCTCTATTTTTATTTTTAGAAAATAGAAAATTTAATTCCGAGAAAAATGAGTGGTTTTACACAAATTTTGGCTTAGTATTCTATTTTTTATGATTTTTACAAGTTCTGTGATAAAAAAATAATTAAAATAAAATATAAACCTGAGATTTACACGCGGCGGCGAGCTATTGGACCAGGCGAAAGGCAACGATCAAGTGTGCCAGCCTTACTTATCCAGCGCGGCAAGGTTTTGAGTCATCGGATCTAGCACAAGCGCGGATCTGATAGCTGGCATCAAACCCGTGTTTGATCTCAACTCTGTAAGATCCGAGGGCCAGGATCGCGCCTACGGTTTGGAATGAACAGACCATATTGAGCTGGATGGATCTGTTCTTCCAATGTCTCGCACGGACTAAAATGAACGAAACAGACCACCAAATCTTAACCGTTGAAATCAAATAGATCAAATCAACGGCCCTGATTTTGTCTTCCTCGCCTAAACACCGTTAACCCTAAATTCAACTTTTTATTTAAACTTCTTATACAATTGATTGAATGGCATGATGACTGAAATTTAGATGACAGTCATGAGTATGAAGAATGGGGGATGGTATTTAGAGCTCAAAATAGATTCCTTAGAAGCCTATTTGAGAACCTATGCATTATCTAGGGTTTAGATTTTACCATGATTTAAATGATGGATTGAGTTGATTTGAAACTCTATGAACTTGTAGACTGTCCTAGCTCAATTCTCCTAAAGAGTTGATGATTGGAGGACGTTTCTACGGAGAGTTGAAGTAGCATGGATGGTGTTAGCTTCGGACCTTCATCAGCTTAATCGCCGGCGACCTCCAAATGACTGGAAGACTATTGTAAAAGGTGTAGGGAGCTCCAAGATTTCAAAACGAAATGCCAGTCGCTCTGGGGAATGAGTTGAAAGAGAGGTAAGTTCCAATGAGCATATCCGCCCCTATTGCCCTATTCCAGCTATGGGAGCTCGCTTGGATGGCTGGGATCATTCAGAAAGGATGCCTGGATAGAGGACAAGTGTCTCATGCGGTTATAAGAGCAGAGGGCGTGCTGCTCAGGTGGCAAGGATGGATGTCCTTCCCACATGGAGGGGGGGACCACAAGCCAGTTGAGACTCTAACCAGGGTTTGAGTTAGGTCAGGTTCGATCCCAGGATGGTTCTGGAGTTGGTTCTATGGATTAGATGGGCCTGATTTATGCTGGGGAGTTGAGTTGATCGGATTTGGTCAAGTGAGCTCATTTGAGCTAATGGGTTGAGCTCAGGAGCACGCCAGGACCTGGACTGAGTTGGGTTAAGTCCAGAGAGGCTTTTGGGATTGATTCAATTGGCTAGAAGGGCCTGGGTCGGAGTGGGAGAGAGAATTCAAGTGGGTTTGATCACTTAGAGCTTGTATGAGCTCTCATTGACCATTTGACCGGTCAATGCTGGTCAATGGAGCTGAGGTGGCCTCTTGCCAAAGCCTAGAATGAACTTAGACTGTTAGGTGAATTTGATTTCAAGAAAATAAATTGAATGGGGGGAATTTGACCATAGAAGTGGTTCTTTAAACATTGAGTTGACTGGTTTGACCAGTCAAGTCAGTCAATGGTTGATGGGGTGGAATTTCAAACAGATGTTGGAGATTAGTGAAGGTATTTGCAAAGGGGTTTGATACGTAAGTTCATTACATGGACGAATGGGACCTTGTATAGTGAAGTTTGACTTTTCTTTATGTGTTGACCGAGTCAACTCAATGATAAGTTAACCCATGGTGAGTTCAGAGAGATAAGATGATGTAATGGAATAGTTTTGAATGCTCAGAGGTGTCTTGTTCAAATCACTTGCAATGGGTTTGATCAAGTGGGTCTGATTTGACCAGGTTTGGATTCAATTGAACCAGTCAACTAGTGACTAGATCAAGATGACCAATCAGGTTCACTTCACTATGAGAAGTACTCAAAGAAGTTTAGTGAGTTTCAGAGATTATTTACTGATGAATTGAAGGTCAATGTTGTATATGATTAGTTGAGCTAGCTTGAGCTAGCTCAACTAGATCATATTGATTTATCATTGGTTCAAGGGTTTGGAAATGATGTATTTGGTACGAGAGACTCCTAATGAAATAATTTGAACTTTGACTGAGGTCAAAGGTAGACAGTGCACTATTCTAGATAGTTTACTAGGATGGGTGATTGCAGTGTGAGGCTGCAATAGCAGGTGATTGAAACTTGAGTGTATGTTGATTGCTGGATTGAGATGATTAAAGTTTGATTGATTGAATAGAATTTATGGTTGATCGATTGATAGATTTTACTGCAGGTTGGTTGAGATCTGACTTGTATTTTATTATAGGTGTGATTAATTTATGGGTTTGATTTCTGGACTGGATGATTGATTTTGATTTCCTTAAGTGATTGACAGTTGGCAGACTATCAACCACTAGATGTATGATGAGGAGTCTGGAAGGTCCTGATGACCTCATACAAAAATGAGGTCAACAAATGGACCCCCAATAGATGTGATGAACTCAAAGAGTAAATCATATGTGTTGGAGTTGACCGAAGTAGATCAACAGAGTTTAGGAACATGACTTGAATGAAAGATCAATTTTTATCAAGTAAAAGATGGATCTAACTGAGAGATTAATTCTTAGAGAGGTGAAATTTAAACCTTAGATGGGAGATTGATTCCCGAGTGAAGGTGAGAGTTTAGACAGGAGATTGATTCTCGAATGAAAGAATTTAGAACCTAACTGATAGATTGATTATCAGAAAGGTGAAATTCAAATTTTGACTGGAAGATCGATTTCCAGACAAAACTGAATACTCAGACGAGAGATCGGTTCTCAAATGAGCGGATTTAGAACCTGACCGATAGATTGATTATCGTACAGGTGAAATTTAAACTTTGACTAGAAGATCGATTTCTAGAAAAAACAGACACCTAGATGAGAGATCGATTCTCGAATGAGCAGATTAAGAATATGACCGATAGATTGATTATCGAAAAGGTGAAATTTAAACTTTGACTGGAAGATCAATTTCCAAAAAAATCAGATACCCAGACGAGAGATCGATTCTTGAATGAGCGGATTTAGAACCTATCTGATAGATTGATTATCGGAAAGGTGAAATTTAAACTTTGACTGGAAGATCGATTTCCAGACAAAGCGGATTCCCAGACGAGAGATCGATTCTCGATTGAGTGGATTTGGAACCTGACCGATAGATCAATTATTGAAAAGGTCAAATTTAAACTTTGACTAGAAGATCGATTTCCAGAAAAAGTGGATACCCAAACGAGAGATCGATTTTCGAATGAGCAGATTTGGAACCAAACTATTTGAATTATACTAGGAGTTTGAGTTATCTTGCTTAAAAGATGATATCAACACTGGAAATTTTAAACTTTAAAATTTTATTTCCTTGCAATGTTTGTTAAATACATCAGCTATCATAATATTTCTTAAGGAATCGTCCAATGATAGACAACATAGGATGATTGCCTTTACAATCTATAAGTTGATAAGATCCTCCTTGGTAGACTTTCTCCACTACAAAAGGTCCTTCCCATGTTTATTCAAACTTGCCTCCTATCTTCCGATGAGGTAGGATGGGTATTCGAAGAACTAAAACCAAGTCTCCTACTTGAAAAGTTCTTCGTCGAACCAATTTATCGTGAGCCTGTATCATTTTAGCTTTATACAACTCGAGGTTCTGTTGACCCTGCAAATGCTTCTCTTCTAAACCTTTGAGTTCTTCTAACCTGAGTTTTGCATTCTGTTCTGTAGTGATGTTGTAGTTTATTGCAACTCTGAGCGAAGGTAGTTGAACTTCTAAAGGAATGACTGCTTCTGCACCAAAGACTAAAGCGAATCGTGTAGATTGAGTTGGAGTTCTATAAGTGGTTTGATATGCCCACAAAGCTTCAACCAACTTCTCGTGCCATTGACGCTTATTATTGTCTAAGGTATTTTTAAAAATCTGAATCAAAGTTTTATTAAAGGCCTCCGCCAATCCATTTGCCCGAGGGTAATAGATGGTGGAGTATCTCCAATCAATGTTGTGTCATCTGGCAAAGTTGTTAATTTTAGTACTGCTGAATGAAGGACCGTTATTTGAGATGATCCGACGAGGGACACCGAATCGGTACATGACATTCTCTTTGAAAATTTTTAAAACTTGCTGAGCTTTGACTTCTCTCAAAGGAAGAGCCTCGGCTCATTTGGAAAAATAATCTGTAGCTGCTAGAATGAATCTGTGGCCTCTGGAGGGTGAAGGATCTATCAGACCGATAATATCGGTGCCCCAGCTTTCGAAAGGCCAAGAAGACATAGTTGGGTGTAGAACATTTGGTGGTTGATGAAGAACTACACCGTGCACCTGGCATTGATGACAGTGACGTGCAATTTTTATGTAGTCATCTATCATTGACGGCCAATAATATTCCATCCGTTTGATTTTCATCTTCATCTTTGGACCGAATTGGTGTGCACCGCATAAACCAGCATGTTCTTCTTCTATAATCTTTTGTGCTTCGAATTTACTTAAACACCGTAACCACATATGATTGAATGATCTTCTGTATAGGGTATTACTAATTAGGGCGTAAGATAATAATCTTCTTTTGATTTGATATGTTGTTGATTTCTACTGAGGGAGCTTATTTTCTCGCAAGTATTCGATGAACGGTTTTCTCCAATCTAACACTTCATCGTTTACTGCTGAAATAATTTTCAACTCAGTTGAACATTCTCTGCTTATGTGTTCATGTTCTATAGGAGAAAGGACTTGTTGACCATGCACTTCTATTGGGATTGAATCTTCTTCAGGGCTCGCAAGTGCTTTAGCTAGTTTAGCAAGAGCATCCGCTGTAGAATTCTTTCCTCGGTTAATTAAATATAATGTGATGTTTGGAATCTTTTCCAAAAGATACATCACATACTGATGGTAAGGGACCAAAGTATCTTTTAATACTTTAAAAATTCCTGCTACCTGATTAATAACAAGTTGCGAATCTCTGAAAATCTTGATTTCTTTGATTCTATTCAAAACAGACAATTCTAAACCGGTTATCAATGCTTTGTATTCAGCTTCATTATTGGTACATGGTTCTTACAGATAATAAGAGTAAAATATGAAACCTCTATCAGGTGTAACGAATACTATACCAATTCCTGCTTGACCGGGCAAAATTTCATCTGAGTCTCCCTGCTGATTAGAAGCAGCACTGTCAAAATAGAATTCCTAGGTGAACTTTTTATTTATCACGAGTTTCATAACTTGTTCATCTGGTAGTTCATCATTTATCGGGCAATCATCCTGAATAGGATGAGCTGCTAAGAAATCTGCTACTGCTTGTCCCTTGACTGCTCGTAAAGGAGTAAATGTGATGTCGAATTGTGATAGTATCATTGACCAGCGGGCTAATCTCCCCGATAATGTTGGTCGAGTCATCAGATACTACAAGGGAATTTTTATGGATATAAGATTTACTTTGTAAGAAAGCATGTAATGCCTTAACTTCTGAGCGGCAAAGATTAAAGCCAAACAATGTTTCTCGATCGGAAGATAATTTACTTCGGTGGGAAGTAAACGTCTACTAAGATAATATAGTGCATTCTCTTTTCCTTCATCATTAGATTGAGCTAATAAGGCGCCAAGAGATTCACTTAGAGCTGTTGTATATAAAATCAGTGGTTTCCCCGGTATAGGAGCTGCAAGCATTGGAGGATTCATAAAATACTGTTTTATGCTGTCAAATGCTTTATGACAGTTTTGATCCCATCTGAATGGAGAATCTTTCTTTCATAATGATGCGAATGGTTGGCATCTACCTGAAAGATTCGATATAATCCTTCTAAGATATGCCAAATGACCTTGGAAGGATCTCAACTGAGTGAGAGTTTTAGGTGGTGGCATCTCTAGTATCGCTTTGATCTTAGTCTGATCAATTTCGATTCCACGGTGTCGAACCACAAAACCTAAGAATTTCCCTGAGGTGACGCCAAAAGCACATTTCAAAGGACTCCTTTTTAGATCATATTGTCGTACTCTTTGAAATATAATTCTCAAATCATATAAATGATCATTTCTTTCAACATTCTTAACGACTAAATCATCGACATAACACTCCACTTGATAGTGGACAAGCTCATCAAAAATCCTCGTCATTGCCCTTTGATAAGTCGCTCCCGCATTCTTTAAACCAAAAGGCATAACCTTATAATAGTAAAATCCTATCGGTGTCCTAAATGCGGTATACTTCTCATCTTCGGGATCCATTCTGATTTGGTTGTATCCAGATGAGCCATCCATAAAGGAGATTATTGCATGAGAAGAAGTGATATCTACCATGAGTTCCGGTATAGGAAGTGGAAACTCATCTTTGGGACATGCTTTGTTTAGATCTCAGAAATCAATACAAATGCGTATCTGACCGTTCTTCTTTTTGACTGGAACGACGCTAGCTAACCAGGTTGGATATTTCTCCTCCCTAATAAAGCCTGCATCTATTGGGATTGGCTGGTAGAAGGTATGAAGTTATTGGCTTTGGTTTCAGGGTTTAGAGGAAGAGAAGCTTTCACTTCCAACCTCTTTACATCGTTATGGGATAAATGGGTTAGGGTAATATTTTTCACATACCTTTTTAATCTCTCAATGGAAGATAAATCCGAATTATCTTCCCTAGTGACTTGGACCCTGTCCTCGTCACTATTAGTTTATATAGAAATCTCAAATTTTGGCTGATTTAAAATTTTCCTTTATTCTACATCCTGTGGGTCTTTCTAGAGCATATATAATTAGTCCTCTGAACTGGATTACAAACCAATATGTATTGCAGGTTCCCTTATTTACTTGTCCTGAGTTATATTCTCACGCATTTCTCTATTTTTCCATCCTCGACATCTTCCTCTAGACCATTGTGCCATTCTACCACCTCTTTATGAGGGAGGAGCAGGTGACCAACGAATGTCGTGTTCGAGATCGGATGTGATTCTTTTTCTTTTTCTTTTTCTTTTTCTTTTTCTTTTCTTTCTTTTACTTCTTTTATTTCTACTTCAGCCAATTTGAGATTTTTAGAGAACGATGTCTGCTTCTTAGGCAGATAGTATGAAGCGTCTTTGTATATACCAACTTTGTGAATCGAAAACAGTTGCAAATCACCTTTGATGCAGTGTTCTACTCCATCTCGGGAGAATTTGATACACTGATGTAAGGAGGAAGGCACCATTCTATATTCATGAAGCCAGGATCTACCCATGAGAGCATTAAAAGAAGTTTCGGAATCTATTATATGGAATTTGGCTTCGATTTTGGAGATTTCTAAATCTAGAAGCAAGGTTATTGAACCTAAGGCTCTCTCTCCCTTCTTATTAAATCCTCGCAACATCATTTTGTCAGAATTGAGTTTGCGAGTATCAACCCTTAGGTATGCGAGAGTTTTGAGAGCCATGATGTTGACCGATGCACCCACATCGACGAGCGCATGGGATACTTTGAAATTGTCAATGTTTACGGAGATATATAATGGACGATTGTGATCCGCTGTTCCTAATAACAAATCTTCATCTGAAAATGTGACACCGGGAACTTATTTAAAATATAACGCTTCTTCGTCAGACTGTGTTGAAGAAAATTGAGCCATACAAATCTCTGGGTCGAGTAAATCTTTAACTAAAGCTTCCTTCATTTCTTTGGAAAGAACCAGAGCGTCATATATGCTCAATTTTGCTGGCAGTTTTCTAAGATGCGCTAAAATGTTGTAGTCAACCTTCGGAATCCTAGTATTTTCTGGTTCCGACTCTTGGCCTTGTTGTGGTTGATTAGAAGTTTCAGTATTATCTGTAACTTGCTTCTCTTTACCAGTAGATGCAACTCATGGAGGTAAAACTTTACCACTACGAAGGTTAACTTGTCCTACTTCTTCAGATGAAGCATTCTCAATGGCCTTTATCTCTTGATCGTCAGTTACTATCTGAGTATCTCCTGGCAGTGTATCTGAATCAGATAGTTCCAATTCTATATTAATAGGATCACCCTCAACATCGAGAATAGGGGAGTCACTATCGTAATAGTATTGAAATTATTCATCCATTTCGTTCACATTTACCTCTTGAGAATTGTTTTTAGTATTATTTAAGTTATGATCAGAATATTCATCAGAAGAAACAAACATGATATACGCGGAATCCTTTTTCATTACTTTCTTAGTCCTAGGAGGGACAAAATAAAAGTCATATAGAGTTAAGGTTTTGAATGACATATGCTCGCCATTTGCAGAAACAACTAACTTATCAGAACTTAACTCCATCTCATTCTTTTGCTCCTTCTTCGGGACTATGGGACCTTAATCAGCTTGTACTTCTTTATACTCTATGATTGGAGCCTTATTCTTCTCCTGCTCACGAGCTACCGAATCAACCTGGATGGGATTCTGGACTCTCAGAGGTTCCTGGAAAGATGAACGATATAATTTATAAAAGAATTTTTTGGATGATTGGGATAAAACTATATCCCATTTATCATCAAATTTTGGAATAGGAGGTTCAGAAGGCTCACCAAATATACACTTGGCAGATCCCTGACTAGGGTCTACCAAGTATTCTTTGGGTATCACGACCGTACTGTCCTTATAATTTCTGTCCAGCCATTCTTTAAAGGTGATACAATCTTCTAACTCATGACCGGACGACCGATGAAATGGATAGAAGTTTGGTTGTCCTACTTCAGCAGCCTCTTCTGATCTCTTGGATTCAGGAAATTTGAATCCTGGTTTCTTCACCAAACTTTTAAACATTTTCTTGATCGCTTCTCGTTTGAAAGGATAAACTTTATTCATAAAGAATTCAAACTTTTCTTTCTGTTGTTCTTGAGTCAGATATGGTCGGGGTCTGGTCTGCTGATCGCCCTGAGGTATATTATAATGTTGATACTGAGGAGGTCGATTAGGATTCTCTGCCTGAATCTACATCGGCTACTTTCCTTTGTCCAATGCAGACATTGTCCCTGACTTCTTTTCTAACACCTTCTGAGGTTTCAATTTCTTTATTTCTAAAGAAGTCGGATCTTTTGAGAAAGGAAGCTGGGAAGCTTCCTCTTGAAGGTTAGAAGCTTTATTTAAAAGCTTCTCAAAGGTTTTAATTGTAAAACCTTTGAGTAGGAAGGCCACTAGACCATGAATATTCTTCAGGAGGAACTCTATAACATGCTGTTCTTGCAGTCGAGGTTCACATCTCATACTAAGATTTCTCCACCTCAAAATATAATCCACCAAACTTTCTCCTGGCTTTTGACTTTCCACTAGTAAATCACCCACAGTAATGTGATGCTTTGCACCAGCAAATCTTTTAACAAACATTGCTTCCAAGTCATTAACGGTATGGACCGACCCATTGGGCAGTTCAGCATACCAATCAAATGCAATCCCAGATAGACTACTGACAAATTGTCTAAACAACAGGGCATCACTACCACCTGCATTTCAACAATTGGCTCTAAAATGAGCTAGATGTTGTTTGGGATTCCCAGTACCATCAAAATTCTTAAAGATAGGAGGGATGAATCCTTTTGGATAGGGGACTAAGTCATATTCTTCCGGGCAAGGCCTACCCTTTGAAATGGATGAGGTATTATGGGCCTTCGCCAATGCTTCCTTTACTTATTGTTTGACCATATTTTTAATGTCTACTGACTGTACTTATGGAGGTTCTATTTTCACCAGTTTCTGTGTTGGTTTCTCAGGTTCTTCTATCCTGACTGCTTTGTTCTTGATGTTTAATTGTACTGATTCATCGGGAGACGATTTAACTTGTGCTTGTGGGGTAGGAGGATTATTGGCATGCTTAATGGAAATCATTGTCATCATTTCTTCCAACTTCTTTTCCATTCTGAGTATCTGTTCATCTTTTTGACTCAGCTGTTCCAATAGATGATGAGTTGAATCTGTCGAATCATCGTCATCATTCTCGGCAACAGTCAGTCCTGCTTCTCCTTTACCTTTCTCCTTCTCCCTTTGTAGAAAAAAATGAGTATCGACCATATTGATGCTACCAGACATTTCCTTATCCATATCTTCATCTTTTGCTGCTTCTTCTTCGTCGATTTGGTAAATATTTTCTTTCAGATGATTCACCATTTCTTCTATTGATTTGCCTCCCACATCATGTGGGTTGACTGGAGTATATTCCCTAGAAGGGGATAGTTCTATGATGAACTTCCCTTTCCTCGATCTTTCTTCTACCACATCTTTCTTCAGCCTCATTAATGCAATTGGAGTTGGAGTCATTTTGGGCCGCCAAACCCTCTTCTAATTTGATAACGAGGACGATTGATTTGGGAATTTTAGTCTCCTCCTATCAAAGCTAGAAGATGATTTGCTATCCTAATGACGATGTGGATCAACTCTTGATGGTTGTCGAACAACTGGATTATCATAGATTCGGAGTGGATGATTTCTAGAATGACGTGGAGAAGGAGGAGATATGGGATTATACCCTTGTCAGGCTAATGCTCCATACCTCAACAATTTGACAGGAGTAAACTGACTGTCTTGATAACCAGAATTCTGATACAGATCACGAGGAGGAAATTTCCTCAGTTCCCCACAGCGATCTGATACAATCGCTGGTCGACCTGGACCCGCTCCTTGAAATTGTACTCTCTTTTTAGTAGGAGGAGATTCTCCTCTCCCTCCCCTTGATTGAGGATGTACTTCAGTGTAAATAACATCCTTGACACTCTTCAAAAATTCTATTTTCGATTGGCCATAACCAGTGGCACAGTCCTGGATCAGCCCATTCAGTAAAGTCTTGAACTTTCTCTTCTGTTCATAAAGAGAAGGTATAATTGGATCATTCCGAAATGGAGTAGGTGGGAAATGTGCTATACACAAAACATTTTCTTCTCCAACAGCAGCATATAATGGGTGAAACCTACTACCAGCTAGCTGAGGAGAATTGACATACTGCTCAGGAATTTCAGCAGTTATATTTTTAGATGCCTCAATAGTGGTAGATATGAGAGGGTTCTTCTTTGATGTTTTAGCTCTTTTTACCCTTCGCCTCATATGACGGATGATATTGCGATGCTGAGACTTAGTAATCTCTGGGATGGCACAGGATGATCCCACTTCAAAATTTCCAAAGACTGGGGAGTCAGCAACGACGGGGGACTTTTCTTTAGCCATGACAGCTGACTGAGGATAAGTCAAACGAGTAAATACCGAGGGTTTAGTAGCTGCAGGTGCAGCCACAGACCCACCCTCAACATTAATCTAGATAAAATTTGATCGAACTTATTCTACTATCGGAGTCACCATTTACGTCTGTGGTGCCCCAAAAGTGACTTGCAGGTTATCGAAACCAGACCCAAACTTGATCTGATTGCCCTCAACAGACTGGGCAGTAGTGATGTTGAAGTTGAAAACTAATTTTCCAGACATTTTCTGTAATTCAAAGGAATCTGAAACAATAACTGATCTTTCTGAGTCTATACATTGAATCTGAATTCGGAAAGTTGTGCTGATTTGAATGTAACTGGAGTTTATTATAAGGGTTGAATATATTGAAGATTTGAGAAGAAATGGTCCAATTAAGGACCCACACCAGAGGGATACAATGGCACGATGAAGATTTGGAATATATATTTGATAGAAAATGAGCATTAGATTAAGAACACATTAAATAAGGACCTCTATCCTTAAGAATTTTGAGTAAACATAAGCAAACACGAGTAGAGGAAATTAGGAAGGGGGAATAGAGTAGAAATTTATAATCTAAAGCTGGTCTCAACGCATTGAGTCAAAAATCGGATACGAATGGAAAAAAAACTCTAAGGCATGCAAATGACACAAAAATGACAGGCAAATGTCAGACGACAAACGGGCAGCATAACCCCTACCAGACCAAGGACCAAACCTCCATTTCCAGGTGGACATCCACTGGGCTTTTAGGATGAAGCCAGGTAACCAAGGGTTATGCTCACTCTCGTGGGCTTGATCATGAAAATAGTGGACTCAAAATAAAGATGCAAATGTCATTCAAATGATAAACAGGCTGGGTTGGCTCGATTTAGGGAATTTATAATTATCCAATTTAAATAAAAGATCAATCAAATCAATATAAAATCAAAGAATCAATACAATTAAATCAAGACAAATCAAAGAAAATTTATTGAAATGATTAAGTCTATAAATAAGAATCGGAGAAACAAAATCGGATACAAGAAAATCAAAATCTATAAAGAAATCTAAAAGAAACTAAACACACAAATGGCACTCAAAATGTCAGACGAGAAACAGACAGCATTTCAGCATGATCTAGGACCTATGCCGGTGCTGACAGTTGGCCCATCTGCTTAGCTTTTAGCAAAAGCTAAGAAAACTAAGACTATCGATAATTATTGATATGATTTCTAAACTAAACAAGCAAATGACAGATAAGGCTTGACTAACTAGACTAGAAAAATACAAAACTATACAAATCAAAGACTCGAGGCAGAAAATCAAATCAAAAAGATTAAATCAAATATAAATCAATCATAAGAACCCAAACCACAAGACTATACCAATCATCTAAGCAGACAGTAAAAGACACAATATATCAAAATTTACATAAAAAATTAATAGCCCAAATATTTAATTAAAGCTATATATAATTTTAGAAAGAATTTAGTCTTCATTTGAAATGGAGAGAGAAGTCTATCCCTAGTGGAGTCACCAGAAAAATCTATGAGAAAATTTTCCTTAGGATGCTCTACTATTCTCACGCGATTTGCTTTATTTGTATTTTAATGGTTTTCTTTTGATTAAATCCACATAGTTGGATATTATACTACCCCGTGGAGCAGATTAATATCCTTCTATTGATTTTAGGGAAAGAAGATTGTAATTCATTCTTCTAATCAGGTGCAGTATAGGGAATATACAAATTTTCCCAAAGAACGATTCGTATATTATCCTATCTACCGGATTAGACTAATGAATTATGAATTTATTTCCATTATCAAATATAGAAGATATTTGACATGTCTGTGAGAACAGATTAATTATCTACCTATCCTTTGATTATGGAAATAAATTTTAAAATATAAATAAAGCGAGGTTTGCGTTCATAGATCTTTCCCCTACTTTAGAAAGGAAGCTAAGATAGAGCTTAGATTATTCTGGGATCCAGACTCCCTATAGGGGCAAGCCCATATAGTTAATAACATCTTCTAAGAGAATACTCTCGATTTAAATGAAGACTAAATAATTTCAAAATTATATATAACTTTAACTAAATATTTGGGCTAATCTAAGTTTTCATGCTCACGCTTTAGATTATAATATTTTATTTTAAATTTGAAAGATTTATAGTTGATTAGAGGAGTGAATGTGTAAAGAGAGAGTGTATACATTCTGGACTTACCATCTGCCTAGAGTGGGCTGCCAGCAAATAATCCTAATCACAACAATTCACCGATGAATGTAAGATTTAAGGTAGCTCTATCCTAAGAATCAAAGAATGGTTAAAAAATTTAATCTAAATGCAATAGAATATGCTTATAAAAACTGAAAATCTACAAGAATGCTAATGATCCATGAACAGTTACGTATAAAAGAGCAGATTTTATTAATATAAAATTTACAGGTTACATCCCAGGGTCTATAGAAAAGTAAAGGTGGCCAGGCCCCATCACAACAAACTTGGGTTCTAAACCTATAAGAGAATAGAATTAAATACAACTACTTATGGGATTCAGGCTCCAAGTCTTCTATGGAATTCCAAAAAGGAACACCCTCCTAGGGGAGGATATTACTTTTTGGAGCCCCATTTGTATATGTATAAGCAGTTATTTTTAATTTCTTTTACAGACTCCAGACACTTTACAGACTCAATCTATATACAACAAATCTAAGAAAATAAAAACTTTACATTTCTTTTTATAAGTACATCGGATCTTAGGAATATTCTAATTTGTAGGTAAGTAAAGTATAGAAAAGTAAAAGCAGTTGTATAATTATGCATGCTATGAGTGCGTTGTGAACAGTTATATATGCAAGAAAGTAAAGTACACAGCCCTCACTTTCTTCACTCCGCTCTCTGGTGCACTGACAGGAAAGTAAATATGCATGCTATGTATTGTAGGAAAGTAAGCAGACAAACATAAGTGCCCTCTAGGCAAGACACCCACAAACTAAATAACAACAAACCACCAGCCTAGCCTAGGCTAACGTTGGTAGTCCTAGCAAGCATCTAAGTGTGTGAAAGAGGTCGTATGGCTTGGGTAGGTCCTATAGGGATTATTATTTGAATTACGTGTATTATTAATGTTTATTATTAAAGGCTAAAAGGGAATTTGATTAAAGTTTAAGTAATATGTATTTGACTTTTAAAATTATTCCACTTTTAGAAGTTAAAGTTATTTGATTTAATTTTAAAGAACTTATAGATTGATAACTCCCTAAGTGCAGAAGGTTATCAATTTATAAGTCCTAGGACTTTCAGAACAAACAACCACCTTATATGGAAGATAGGTATTCATTTGAGTCCCTAAATTCTTTATTAGAGAAGGAGAAAGGGACCTTATGAATGCAATACCATGTGCCATCCCGAAGGAATCTAGCACGTCGTATAAGGTCGGTATGTTATTATATTTGTTTGAAGATCTCCAAATCCAAATATATTAGTGCCTTCTTAAAAGGAGTCATGCACAATTCATAGGAGATCTCTTTGTTATTTATGCGTATTAAAGGCCTCTTTAAATCAAAAATGCCTAAAGCCCTCCAACACGAATCAAGCTTTTGGCATAAAAGCCTTAATTTATTTAATCTAAATTAATAATCAAATTTGATTGATTAAAATAAATTTTAATCAATCAAATTATCAAATTAATTTAGTTTAAATGAATCAAAATTTAATTTAATTTTTAATGAATTTTATTATAATATTTAGAATTTTAAAGCATTTATTGAATTCTTAAAGATTTAATTAATGATAAATGATATATTAATGAAATTAAAATTAGAAAATTATTATGAAATTTTATTTAAATTGAATAAATTAATCTTTAAATTTTGTTTGAATTAAAAAAAAAATTAATTAATTTTAGGATTTATTTATTATTTCATTTATTATTTATAAAGAATGAGTTATTTAATGAATTATTAATGAGTTAATATTTAAAATTTTATTTTTTTAAATCACATCTTAATTCTCTGGTTTTTACTTAGTTTTATTGAATTTTTGTGAACTTTGAGAATTTATTTAGTATTATTGGTTAATTGTTTTTTAAAAGGAAATGTCTAATTAATGAGTTATTAATGAATTTATAATTATAAAATTATTTAAAATTAAAATTAATACATTTCTGGTTTGATTTGATTTTTAATGAGTTTATTTTATATTTTTTATATTTATTGGAAGTTTACATGAATTTTAATGTATTTTTTTAAATAATGCTATTTAAAGGGCATTTAAGTATTTAGTTAGAAATTTAAAAGGGTTTATGTTCAAATTTGATTTTTTTATTGATTATTTACTTAGCTTAGAGTTCATTAGAATTAATTTGGATTTTTAAATATTTTTTTTATTTGAATTATTATAATTTATTTAGGTAAAGTTTGATTAAGGATTAATTAATGATTTAACTAAAACTAATTAAATTTGAGTTTGTATTTTGGTTTTAAAAGATTGAATATTTGGTTTAGTGTTGATTAGGATTAAATGAAATTCATTATAGACATTCAGGCATTTTATTTGATTTATTTGAATTTATATATATTTATAGAAAATTAAGACCCTTAAAGAAGGGTCACCTAAATCTACTAGTTGTTATAAGATCTATGAATGTCAAATCAAAGTATATTTGATTAAGGGGCTATGAAACTAGTTTTCTAAGTTGATGTTTCATCCCAAAAGGGATGTATGAAGTGTATCCTAGATTGATCTAAGTTAGATAAGACACTATCCTTAATTATTGTCCTTAGTGTCACTAGGTTATAGGATTAAAATCAATGTCTCTCTAACCCTTGAAATTTAATTACTATCACACCAAAACATAGCAATCATGAGCAAATAAAGAGAAGTGATTCTAATATTCTATGGAGGGATTTTATAATAAATTATTTTAATCATAGGTTATATGATAATCTATGAACTTAAACGATTTATTATATAAAGGAATAGATATATGAAATTGGATTAAGGTTACTTAGAGATATATGTAAATATATCCTAATCAAATTTAGCCCAATTCCATAATATGATCATGTATAGTTTATTAATTTTTAAGCTAGATTAACATGACTTTGGAAGTAAATTTCAATTACACTATATATGATCATGGATCTAAACTGATTTTTAGTGAAAGATGACTTTACACTGATTCCTTAGGACTCTAACATGCAATGATTGAACGATTATTGAGTTTGTAAATGAAATTTCAAATATTTAATTCAAGTAATGGATTAAACATTTAAAATTCATTTGGGATTGAAATCGAACTCTAAAAATTCCCCAATGATCAGATACCAAACCCTAGATATCATGCCATTTGATTTTGAATTTAACTAGATATTTAAATAAAATATAATTAAAAGAGATTTAAGAAAATTCTAATGTCTAAAATATAAATTTTAAAACAATGAAAATTAGGCTCTGGTTTTATTTTTAGAAAATAGGAAATTTAATTCCGAGAAAAATGAGTGATTGTACACAAATTTTGGCTTAGTATTCTATTTTCTATGATTTTTACAAGTTATGTGATAAAAAAATAATTAAATAAAATATAAACCCGAGATTTACACGCGACGGCGAGCTATTGGACCAGGAGGAAGGCGGCAATCAAGTGGGCCAGCCTTACTTATCTAGCGCGACAAGGTTTTGAGCCGTCGGATCTAGCACAAGCGCGGATTTGACGGCTGGCATGAAACCCATGTTTGATCTCAACTCGGAAGGATCCGTGGGCCAGAATCACGCCCACGGTTTGGAATGAACAGACCAGATTGAGCCGGATGGATTTGTTCTTCCAATGTCTCGCACGGACCGAAATGAACTAAACGAACCACCAAATCTTATCCGTTGAAATCAAATAGATCAAATCAACGGCCCTGATTTCATCTTCCTCGCCCAAACACCGTAAACCCTAAATTCAACTTTTTATTTAAACTTCTTATACAATCGATTGAATGGCATGATGACTGAGATTTGGATGACAGTCATGAGTATGAAGAATGGGGGATGGTTTTTAGAACTTGAAATAGATTCCTTAGAAGCCTATTTGAGAACCTATGTATTATCTAGGGTTTAGATTTTATCGTGATTTAAATGATGGATTGAGTTGATTTGGATCTCTATGAACTTGTAGACTTTCCTAGCTCAGTTCTCCTGAAGAGTTGAAGACTGGAGGACGCTTCTACAGGGAGTTGAAGTAGCTTAGACGGTGTTAGCTTCAAACCTTCGTCAGCTTCGTCTCCGACGAGCTCCAAATGAATGGAAGATTATTGTAAAAGGTGCAGGGAGCTCCAAGATTTCAAAACAAAATCCCAGTCGCTCTGGGGAATGAGTCGAATGAGAGGTAAGTTCCAATGAGCATATCCACCCCTATTTCCCTATTCCAGCTATGGGAGCTTGCTTGGACAGCTGGGATTGTTCAAAAAGGATGCCTGGATGGCAGACAAGTGTCTCATGCGGTTAGAAGAGTAGAGGGCGTGCTTCTCAAGTGGCAAGGAAGGATGTCCTTCCCACATGGAGGGGGAGACCACGAGCCAGTTGAGACTCAAACCAGGGTTTGAGTTAGGTCAGGTTTGCTCACAGGAAGGTTCTAGAGTTGGTTATATGGATTAAATGGGCCTGATTTAGGCTGGGGAGTTGAGTTGATTAAGTTTGGTCAAGTGTGCTCATTTGAGCTAATGGGTTCAGCTAGGGAGCACGCCAGGACCTGGACTGAGTTGGGCTGAGTCCAGAGAGGCTTCTGGAATTGATTGAATTGGCTGGAAGGGCATGGGTCGGAGTGGGAGAGAGAATTCGAGTGGGTTTGATCACTTAGAGCTTGTATGAGCTCTCATTGACCATTTGACCGGTCAATGGAGCTGAGGTGGCCTCCTGACAAAGCCTAGAATGAACTTAGACTGTTAGATGAATTTGATTTCATAAAAATAAATTGAATGGGGGGAATTTGACCATAGAAGTGGTTCTTTAAACCTTGAGTTGACTGGTTTGACCAGTCAACTTAGTCAATGGTTATTCGGGTGGAATTTCAAACAGATGTTGGAGATTAGTGAAGGTATTTGCAAAGGGGTTTGATACGTAGGTTCATTACATGGATGAACGGGACCTTGTATAGTGAAGTTTGACTTTTCTTTATACGTTGACCGTGTCAACTCATTGATAAGTTAACCCATGGTGAGTTCATAGAGATGAGATGATGTAATGGAATAGTTTTGAATGCTAAGAGTTGTCTTGATCAAATCACATGCAATGGGTTTGATCAAGTGGGTCTGATTTCACCACGTTTGGATTCAATTGACCCAATCAACTAGTGACTAGATCAAGATGACCAATCAGGTTCACTTCACTAGGAGAAGTACTCAAAGTAGTTTAGTGAGTTTCAGAGATTATTTAGTGATGAATTGAAGGTCAATGTTGTATATGATCAGTTGAGCTAGCTTGAGCTAGCTCAACTAGATCATATTGATTTATCATTGGTTCAAAGGTTTAGAAATGATGTATTTGGTATGAGAGACTCCTAATGAAAAGATTTGAACTTTGACTGAGGTCAATGGTGGCTAGTGCACTATTCTGGATAGTTTACAAGGCTGGGTGATTCTAATGTGAGGCTGCAATAGTAGGTGATTGAAACTTGAGTGTATGTTGATTACTTGATTGAGATGATTAAAGTTTGATTAATTGATTAGAATTTATGGTTTATCAATTGATAGATTTGACTGCAGGTTTATTGAGATCTGACTTGTATTTGATTGGAGGTGTGATTGATTTATGGGTTTGATTTCTGGACTGGATGATTGATTTGGATTTTCTGAAGTGATTGACAGATGGAAGACTATCAACCACTACATGTATGATCAAGAGTCTAGAAGGTCCTGATGACCTCATACAAAAATGAGGTCAACAGTACACAAAATATATATAGTTATGAAGAGGCAAAGTAGCTTCTGAAAGTGCTCTGATGGCACTTGAAAGTTTGTTAGGGATGTTAAGCCCTAATGAACAAGTCCCAAGGCTAACCAAGAGGGGGGGAAGTTCTTTTAACTGAAATTTTTTTTTTATCTTATAGAAGAAACGAATTAAAATAATAATGAAAAGATTAATCAGAGATTCCATCCAAGCAGTTAATCGTAGTAAAAATAAAGTGCATAAAATAATCAAAAAGAACACACTAGATTTGTAGTGGTTCAGTCAAACAAAGACCTATGTCCACTCCTCGGAGGCACCCTCCGAGTATTGCACTAACCATAATGTCTCCCATTTAGCCCCCACAGCTAGGTGGAGAAGAGCTTACAAAATCACTTCCACCTTCCCCGGTGTGACGGAGTAGCCGGGCCCTATGATATCAAAGAAATCTTCTTCTTTCCAAAACTTCTCTCAAGATGAACCTTGAATCCGATGGTACTAAGGTGAAAGCTCGCCGTAGCAACCATGTGAACTCCCCTCCACACTCCCTTGAAACCCCCTCCAATGATCTTCTCCCTCTTTCAAACTCCACCCTTTCCTCTCTCCCTTTCAAGTTCCCTCTTCAAGTTTCCTCTAGAAGAACAAAGCTACAATTGCAATCAAAGACACTTACCTAGTGCCTTGACAAAGCTTAAATAAAGGGCTTAAAAAACCCTAAAAATTAATCTTGGTGGAAAAAATCATCCATAACGATTGCAGGATCGTCCTGTATGATGTGTCTAAAAAGAGCACTTTTGAAAACCCTAAAAACTCAATTTGGCACCAAATATCATCCAAGGTGATCACAGGATCATCCCGCACGATGCGCTTAAAAAGAGGGCTTTCGAAAATCCTAAAAACTAAATTCTGGTGCCAAAAATCATCATGGACGATAGCAGGATCATCCTGGATGATAGCAGGATTGTCTAGTATGATGTGCAGAATTTGACTTGATAATCCTAGTCATTATTAGGATAGTCCAGGACGATCAGTACAAATTTGTACAGATTGTCCGAGATGATATTATGGATCGTCCGAGATGATTACAAAGAAAAATTATGGTATTTTGTCTTGCACGATTTAGGTAAATTAAGTATGTCATTAAACATTTCCCTGTACAATATATATATATATATATATATATATATATATATATATATATATATATATATATATATATATATATATATATATATATATATATAATATATATATATATATATATATATATATATATATATATATATATATATATATATATATATATATATATATATATAGTTCAGGATGATCAGATTGAAAAATTTTACCATAATTAATCCCCTAATCGCATGATCAATTTAGGCATTATTTGTATTGATCATCCAAGATGATCTAGATCGTTCAGGATGATTAGAGCAAAAATTGAATCTTAAAATCTTATCTAAATTAGCATTGGTGATTGTTTTCCAAGATCATAAAGGATCGTCCTAGACGATCCAAAATTGTCCAGTATAATTAGTTCAAAACATGATCTTCTTGATTTGACAAGATCTCACTCCCTTGAGTGTGTGTGTGTGTATGGTAACCAAGCAAGCATACTCCCTTACAGGACTTGACTCAAGAAATCAAAATTACATCAATGAAAAATACAGACCCTATACAACATAACATTATTCAACCCAATCTTGAGCTCTGATTCTTTGTTTGAGGTTACATAATATTCCTGAAATGTTAGTATACACATAAACAAATATATAATGAAAAATATTATGAGATATAAAGATGTTTGTTATCATCAAAAATATAAAACTCATGAGCTCGAGTCACAATAATCTCTCTTTTTGATGATTGCAAACATTACTGGTGAAGGTACAAACTAAAAGTATTTTCTCATAAACTCCCCCTCACTAAGATAAAAATTTTAAAATGGGGGAAAACAAAACTTTAATTTTTTTTGTTTTAAATTTTTATTTGAAAATAAAATAAGTAAAATAAAATAAATAACTAAATTAAATAAAAAAAGAATAGTACATTCTCCCCCTTTGTCATTATCAAAAAGAAGAGAAGCACAGAAAATAAAAATAGTAAAAAAACTGACTAACAAAACATCACGATCTCTAATCTTGTGAAGAAGATGTTTTTAGAAGAATCAATTTGAAAATTCAAATTTTCTTAAAATGAGAAAGTTACCTCTTGATTTTATTCAAAACTTTGTAAGGAATGTATTGACAACATATAACCCAAAAAGGTTAGAAATTCATAAATTGTTAATCCAAGCTCAAGTTCTTTTAAAGGTTAAAAAACTTTTTAATCCAATATCTAAATCAAGGAACAAATTAGAAAAAGAAACAATAATCTTTTCAAAACACCTTTAATGAAATATATCTAATAGATGATTAATGCAAAAATTGGTGAATAAAAAATCATGATTTTCAAACTTAAGTATCAAATATATCAATAGTAAAATGGTTTTCTTAAGACTTAAGAATAACAAGAAAGGTAAGCTTATTTTCTATGGGCTCATTTTATGCCTCTTGTGAGTTGTTTGGCACACTTTGCGCATCTTCTAATTTTTGATACACTTTGTGTATCTTTCTTAATTTGGTGTCATTGCGTATCTTTTGATTTTGCGTCATTGGCACTTTTTTTCAATAAAAATTGCTACCTTTCTTAAATTTTAAAAACTAAAGCAAACCCATCCTATTAACAAAACGAATGACTAGATTAAGAAAATTATGAGGTGGATTCAACAACTTGCAAAAAATCCCTATGCATTAGAAAAAATATAGGGAGATGAAAAAGTTCAATTTCAAAATCTAATTTATAATTTGATAAAGATTTTGAATAAAAAGTTAAATAGCATCTTTAAGTAAAATGATAGAAAGACAAAATCATAAGTTTCCTTTCTTCGACTGTTTTTAGAGAAGTCAACCATAACTTACATAATAATTCATAAAAAATAGGGGGTAAATTTTTCAATTTTTTTGAAAAAAAGATCTTTTAAAATTTGATTTTCTAAACTGTATATGAAAAAAAAGTGAAATGTGTGTGTTGATAAAAAAAAAACTTCACAAAAAAAGACTTATTTATAATTTTAATGAGATAGAAAATGAAAAAAGGATAAAATAAAAAAAAATAAAAAAAAACTAAGAATAAAAATTTAACCTAGAGAAAATACAAAAAATAAACAAATACACAACGAACAAGAACATGCATACACAAAAAAAATAAACATACAAACAACGCTTTAAATATTATCTTACTTCATTGAATGAAAGGAATATCAATTTTAATTCCATCAATAACATGTGATGGTATAGAATAACCAGTAAGAATCATATGACATATTCGATAATTAATTGATTGTAAGAAAGTAGACATGAAAATTTTCCAAAAATTTAAATTAATATTTTCAAACAAAGGTGGTCGGGTTATTGAATAACCTTCCGTAATATTACAATTAAAAAAATTAGCCATGGATCAAAATTTAAAAGTTTTCAAAAACACATTTTTATGAATCCCGCTCTGATACCAATTGAAAGTGCTCTGATGACACTTAAAAAGTTCATCAGGGATGTTAAGCCGTAATGAACTAGTCTCAAGGCTAACCAAGAGGCGGGGGAGTTCTTTTAACTAAAAGAAAAATCTTTTTATTTCTTGCAACGAAAATGAATTAAAATAATAATAAAAAAGATTAATTAGAGATTCCACCCAAGTAGTTAATCAAATTACAAATAAAGTGCAAAAAATAATCAGAAAGAATGCACCAGATTTATAGTAGTTCGGTAAAACCTTGACCTACATCCACTCCTCGGAGGCACCCTCTGAGTATTGCACTAACCTTAGTAGCTCTCTTTTAGCCCCCACACCTAGGCAGAGAAGCCCTTATAAAATTACTTCCACCTTCCCCGATGTGGCGGAGTAGCCGGGCCCTTCGACACCAAAGAAATATTCTTCTTCCTAAAACTTCCCTCAAGATGAACCTTGAATTTGATGATACTAAGGTGAAAGCTCGTCGGAGCAAGCGTGTGGACTCCCCTCCACACTCTCTTGAAACCCCCTCTAAGGAGCTTCTCCCTCTCTCAAACTCGACCCTTTCCTCTCTCCCTTTCAAGTTCTCTTTTTAAGTTTCCTCTAGAAGAACGAAGCTATAATGGCTGCCAAAGACACTTACCAAGTGCCTTGACAAAGCTTAAATAGAGGGCTTTGAAATACCCTAAAAATTAATCTTGGTGAAAAAAATCATCCTGTACGATGTGTTTAAAAAGAGCGCTTCCGAAAATCCTAAAAACTCAATTTTTGTGCCAAATATTATCCAGGACAATCCTAGGATCATCCCATATGATGCGCTTAAAAAGAGGGCTTCCAAAAACCCAAAAAACTCAATTTCAGTGCCAAAAATCATCCTTGATGATAGCAGGATCGTGCAGTACGATGTGCAGAATTTAACCTGATAGTCCCGAATTATATTAGGATTGTCTAGGACGATCAGTACAAATTTATATAGATCATCCGAGATGATATTGTGGATCGTCTGGGGAAATTAGAAGAAAAATTATGGTATTTCATCTTACACGATTTAACCAAATCAAGTATGTCAGCAAATATTATCTTGTATGATATACAGATCATCCAAGACAATCGGATTGAAATTTTTTACCATAATTAATCCCCTAATCACATTATCAATTTAGGCATGATTTGTATTTATCATCCAAAATAATCCCGATCGTCGAGGATGATTAGAACAAAAATTGAATCTTAAAATCTTGCCTAAATTATTATTGGCTACTATTTTCCAAGATCATAAATGATCGTCCATTATGATTAGTTCAAAACTTGATCTTCTGGATTTGACTAGATCTCACTCCCTTGAGTGTGTGTGTGTGTATGGTCTCCAAGCAAGCATACTCCATTACAGGACTTGACTCAAGAAATTAAAATTACATCAATGAAAAATATAAACCCTTTACAACATAGCATTATTCAACCCAATCTTGAACTCTGATTCTTTGTTTGAGATTGCATGGTATTCCTGAATTGTTAGTATAGACATAAACAAATATATAATGAAAAATACTATGAGTTATAAAGATGTTTATTATCATCAAAAACAAAAAACTCGTGAGCTCGAGTCACAAAAACTTCAAATCTATAGTCCAGATGAGAGGGATAAATGGATAGATTAAAATATAACTGCATTGTAGATTTAAACTGCACCACTATCCCTATATTATGTTTCCTGTTGTGAATCTATTTTTAGGGAATATAATTTTGATGATAGCAAACATTTCTGTTTTCCTATGACTGCCTTGTCTACTAACATTTCAGGTCCACAAGATCAAATTACGTATCGAACCAACTCAAGTTTGAGTAGATTAGGGAAGAGTCAGCTTGTAATGTCTTTTATCTTTTCTTAAGTCAATTATAAATAATGTGGATCGTGATGCTATGTAACCTTGCACACACACACTTGGGGGAAAACTTTCTGACTGTTTTAGAGTTTTTTTTGTCACATCATCTGGGATGATCCAAACATCATCCTGGAGGATTAATTAAAAACAAAAATCCTAATTAGGGCATCCTGGTTAAGGTCGCCATCATTAAGTAAATCATCCTAGACGATATTGACATCGTTTAGGACGATAGGCTCAAATCAGAAAGAATAAGCCACCCGATTTATTTAGGATAATCTATTATTTTTGGACATCATCCAGGACATCATCCTGGATGATGCAGCATAATTATGCCTAAATTAATCTAGTAATTTAGGAAAGTAATTTAGGACATCATCCTAGATGATCATATAATCAAACCTTAGGTTCATCCTGGTCTACCAGTGCGATGCTCTGGATGATATATATTGAACTTAATTAATCATCCTAGACAATCGCAGATCAGCTTGGATGATCAATGTATTTTTCCATCATCCAGACCTCCATCAAGGATGTGTTCTAGACGATATGCAACATTTTTTGCTGATAAACTCGGATGATCAAACTATTTTTTCATCGTCCAGACATCCATCAAGGGTGATGTGCTTGATAATATTCAACAACTTGAACTAATAGTATAGGATGATATATTATCATCCTGATGATCTGAACAAATTACCTTCTCATTGTCTAGACTTTCCCAAATTGTCCTGATTGATTGGGCTAATTTTGTACAGCTTGTATAGGACGATTAGCCGATCGTCCTGGATGATAAAGTCAGTTTATTGCAATTAAGAGCTATTTTGAAGCTCTTCTATTTAAGATCTCTTTTTTTACTCAAAAAGATTATCTTTTATTGTTGTCTTAACCTGAGAGAGCCTAGAGGAGAGGGAGAGAGAGAGAGAGGATCTTATGAGGGGAAGTTTATGAGGGGTTTCACAAAGGTTGCTCCAAGAAAGGATTTGAGTCATCTTCTCTGATTGTTAACCCTTGGTCCTTTGAGGTTCGAGAGAGGTCAGCTTTAGCAATTGATCAAGGTTCTCTGCCTACTTCTAGAGAAAGTGCTTGCTTCTAGAAGAAGCTAAAGGAGTTAAGATTCTCTGCATGCTTCTAGAGGAAGTAAAAGGAGTTGATGTTCTCTGTCTGTTTTAGGAGAAAGAAAAAGGAGTTAAGATTCTCTGGCTACTTCAAGAGGAAGCAAAAGGAGTTGAGATTTTCTTCCTTCTTCAAGAGGAAGCAAAAGTGGATGAGGTTCTCAGCCTGCTTCAGGAGGAAGCAAAAGGAGTTGGGTTCTCTATCTCACCAGAATTGGTGAAAAGGAGGTTTGTACAGGCTTCTCTGCCTTGATGTGGGGGAAAAAGGAGACTCATTGAGTTTAGTGCAATACTTGGAGGGCGCCTCGAGGGAGTGAACGTAGGTAGAGTTTACTGAAGCACTATAAATATGGTGTGTTCTTTCTTATAGTTTCCGTATATAATTTCCACACTTAGTTTCTTTTGTGATGATTATTGGTTTGTTTTGAGTTTGTGTTTTGATTAGAAGTTTTTAAAAATACAAATTCACCCCCCCCCCCTCTTAATTTTCCTTGAGCTAATTAATAAGGGCATAACATCCCTAACAAACTTTCAAGTGGTATCAGGGTGGGATTCATAAAACCCAATTTTTGAAAACTTTTTAATTTTGATTCATGACTAACTTTGGAAATCGTAATAATGTGAAAGGATACTATATAACCTGGCCACCTTTATTTTATAATATTCCTTTTGATTTTTGGAAAACTCACATGTCTAAATTTTTACAATTGATTGATTATCGTATGTGGATGTATGTTAAAGATGGTTATTCACCTCCTCATGAAATTAATGGAATTAAAACTAAACTTTCTTTCAATGAATGGACTTTTGATGAACGAGATTTAGCGCAACTTAATGCCAAATGTTTGAACTATTTTTTTTCTTTGAAATCTGAAGATTATATGCATGTTTCAACTTGTGCAACTGGTAAACAAATTTGGGATAGATTGTGTATTACTTATAAAGGCACACATTAGGTTAAGCAATCTAGGTTAAATATTTTATTGCATGACTATGAACTTTTTTATATGAAACCTTATGAATTGATTTATTACATGTATACTAGGTTTACTCAAATTTTCACCTCATTGCATTCTTTAGAAAGAGAACTATCTAACTATGAAAAAGTAAATAAGATTTTAAGATGCTTGCCTTCTTCTTTTGATGCTAATATTACTGCAATTACTGAATATAAAGATTTGAATACTTATTTTATTGATAACTTACTTGGGTCACTCATTACTTACGAGTAAGGGGTGAACCAAAGACAACTTGATGTAGATGAGAAGATGAAGGAGAAAATTGTGGCGCTAAAGGCTAATGATACAGATACATATTCTTCCATGTCTGAAAGCGATGATGTTGACTTCATCACTGGGTAATTCAAAAGCTTTCTAAGGAAGAATAACAAGTACCATCAGAAGTGGAAAAAAGTAAGGATAGCAAAAAATTTAAAAGTTCTTCTGATCTTGTTTGCTATGAATACATGAAGCATGGACATATTAAAGTTGATTGTCCTACACTTAAGGATCACTCCAGCAAGGAGAAGTGTGAGGAGAAACCTAAATATAGGAAGGACAAGAAGCAGTACCAAAAGGCGTTTTGGGCAGATTCTACATCTAACTCCTCTAAGATTGAAGCAGAGGAGGAGACATTATACTTGTGCTTGATGGCGGGTGATCACCTTAGTCAATCTGACCAAGAAGAGGTTTGTGAACCAACCTATGATCAATTACTTAAAATTTGTGAGAAAATTCATGTATCATATAAGAAACTGAAGAAATCGCATGCTAGTTTAAAATTGATATTTTTTAATTTACAAAAAGAGCATGAAGTTTTATTGAAATATCACTTTCAAAATGATAACTTGATGAGTTTGATGAATTTAATAAAAGCATTCTAATTTAATAATTGAGCACTATTCACTAAAAGCAAATCTCAAAGCATTTGAAAATAACAAACCAATATTGCATGCATCACATAATGTTAAAAGGAAGCATCACCACCCAAGTAGATTAGTAAATCCTTTACCTGGTGTTAAATGTTTTTCATGTGGCATGCTAGGGCACATTTCACACACTTGCATTGTTTGTCATAGTACACATTAAATGTGGAGACCCAAACTGCATGATCCACAGCATAATACATATGTATTACATTCTTCTTTTCATAAGAAGGAATCCAATCCTATTTGGGTTTCTAAATATGACATTTAATATTTTATAGGCAAACTCTCACAAAAAGGCCTCATGAGAGCATATGGTACCTGGATAGAAGATACTCATGACGTATGACTGGAGATGCCAATCAATTCATTTTGCAAAAGACCCAGACTAGAGGAAAGGTTACTCTTGGAGACAACACCACTAGGAAAGTTATGGGCTCAAGTATAATCGAAAATTCCAATAACCTTTTGATTGAAAATATTTTTTTGTAGATGGACAGAAACACAACTTACTCAGCATTAGTCAGCTTTGCGATAAAGGCTTCATCATAAAATTCTTTGGCAAATACTTATATTATCAGCTTTAATAACAACACTGTTTTACAGGGAAAGTCGATCAACAATATTTATATGTTTGACTTAAATAATATTTAATATGCTGCTTCCTTTGCTTAAAAACTTTTGTTGATGATTCATGATTGTGACATTGGAGGTTATGACATGTAAGTATGAAAACCCTTAGGAGAGTGACCTAGAAAAACCTAGTTAGAGGTGTCCCCAAGCTTATGTTCTCTAAAGACCACCTTTGTGATGCTTGCCAACTAGGGAAGCAAGTTCAATCCTCTTTCCATTCCATTATGAAAATTAGCACCTTTATACCTTTAGAAGTCCTTCAAATGGATTTATTTGGACCCATTAGCACTGCTATCTTTGGGGGGAATGTCTATGATTTTATGATTGTCGATGACTACTCGAGGTTCACTTGGATTAAATTTTTGTCTCATAAGAGTGAGTCTTTTTATGAGTTTAGATCCATCTCCACTTGGATTCAGAAAAAATTAGGTTGTGAGATCTTGACCATTTATAGTGACCATGGGAGAGAGTTTAAAAATTAGATATTTAGAGACTTTTATGAGGATAAAGGGATTAGCCATAACTTCTCAGCTCCTATGATCCCTCAGCAGAACAGGGTAGCTAAAGGGAAGAATAGGACCTTAGTGGAAGCCGTTAGAGCCATGCTTATTAAGTGTTCACTTCTAAAATACTTTTGAGCTAAAGCGATAAACACAGCTTGTTATGTGTTGAATAGGATGAATGCTAGAGTCAAACTAAATAAGACACCCTATGAGATCCTTAAGGGTAGAACACCTAATCTTTTCCACCTCCATATCTTTGATTATAAGGTTTTCATTCATAATAATGAGAAGTCACACTTAGGGAAATTTAACTTAAAATCTGATGAAGGAGTATTCTTAAGATATTCAAGTGTTGGGAAATCCTTTAGGGTGTTTAATAAGAGGACTTTGGTGGTGGTGGAGACTACTCATGTAGTGTTTGATGAATCTGATCTTAAGGAGTCTAGAGTTGAGAATGAAGATGGTGTTAGAGAGATTTCCAAAGGAGTTAAAATTTTGGAGAAGAGGGTAGAGTCCCAAATCACTGAAGGAGTAGGTGAGATTATCCAAGGAGTAGAAAATTCAAATCTAGAGGAAGGGGTTCATCCTATATACACTTTGCCTAGGGATTTGAGATATTCTTTGAGTCATCCTAAAGAACTGATCTTAGGAGACCCTTTTGAAGGTGTTAGGACTAGGCATGGACTTAGGAAGGAAGTGAACCACTCTGCCTTTATCCCTATGACTGAACCCACCAATATTAATCAAGCCTTATCTAATAAGTTTTGGATCTTAGCTATGTAAGAGAAATTAAATCAATTTGTTAGGAATGATGTTTAGGAGCTTGTAGAAAGACCAAAAGGATATAGTGTAGTTTGAACCAAATGGGTCTTTAAGAATAAAATGAATGATTTTTGTGTGGTGATTATGAATAATGCAAGAGTGGTGGCTAAGGGGTATAATCAAACAAAATGGATTGATTTTGAGGAGACTTTTGCCCCTGTAGCTAAATTCGAAGCCATTAGAGTTATATAACCTTTGCCTATTATAAGGGATTTAAGCTTTACAAAATGGATGTTAAGAGTGAATTTTCAAATGGGATACTAAAAGAGGATATGTTTGTAGAGCAACTCCAAGGTTTTGAGAGTTCCCAATTTCCAAATCATGTTTTCATATTAAAAAATGTCTTATATGAATTAAAACAGGCACCTAGAGATTGGTATGAGAGGCTTAACACATTCTTACTAGAGAGAGAGTTTGTTAAGGGAGCGTAGACATTACCCTTTTTCTTAGAAAAGTAGGAGATGAGTTACTCATTATTCAGATCTACATTGATGATATACTTTTTAGATCATTTGATAAAAAGTTATGTGATGAATTTTCTAAAATAATGAGTAAGGAGTTTGAGATGAGTATGATGGGAGGGTTGTCCAACTTTTCGGGATTTAGCATAAGACAACTGGATGATGGAATCTTTTTAAATCAATCAAAGTACATAAATAACATCTTGAAGAAATATGAAATGGATAAAGCAAAACAAATGAATACTCCAATGACCTCCAGTGGACAGTTAGATAAGGACTCAATTGGATAATTTGTGGATCAAAAGAAGTACATAGGGATGATTGGATATTTACTTTACCTGACTGCTAGGCGACCTGATCTTATGTTTAGTGTTTTTCTCTGTGCTAGATTTCAAGTTGATTTTAAAGAATCTCACCTAACTGTTGTTAAGAAAATTTTTAGATACTTTCCAGGGACCCAAAACTTAGGACTTTGGTATCCTAGGCTTAGCAGTTCTTTTAAGATTATTGGATATTTTGATTCTCATTTTGTAGGATTTATGATGGATAGAAAGAGCACTTCTGGGACTTGCCAATTCATAAGACAATCTTTGGTCTCCTAGTCTAGTAGAAAATAAAACTCTGTTGCACTGTCCATTGTTGAAGCTAAGTACATTGCCTTAGAGAGTTATGTGGCCCAATTCCTTTGGTTGAAGCAACAAATTTTGGATTTAAGATTATCTATAAGCACATTTTCAATCCTTTGTGAGAACACAAGTATCATTTTCATCTCTAAAAATCCTATCCAACATTCAAGGACCAAACATATTAACATAAGGCACCACTTTATTAGAGACCATGAGACTAAAAGAGACATTGAGTTCTATCATGTGAAAACTGAGAATCAACTGGCTGACATCTTTACTGAACCACTGGCTTTCAACACCTTCAACATCTTAAGAACCAGATTGGGGTGATTGACCTAAATGCATGAACTTGATAAAAAATTCTAATTTTTATGTTTTGTTATTTTTTTTCTCTTTCTTTATTTCAGTTTGTTTTATTTTTACTTGCTTTTATTTTTTCATGTTTATTATTTTAATCTTTTCTTCTTTTTTTGAATCATAACTGAAATGATATTTTATGCCTTATTTTTGTTTTTGAAAATTTGTAGTTAATGTTTTGACATCTCTAAATTAGTTAGAGGGAAAAACATTGTGATTATTTCCCTTCCTCTAAACTTCTTTTAGTGGTGTAATTTTCTTTTCTAAATAAAAGTCCATCTTAAATTAACAACTGATCTTTGCAATTGTAATCTTTTCAATCTTGCTACAATAATCTATCCTATATATATAATGTTCAAAGTCTTTATATTACTTTCAAAAAATTTGTAATCTTGTCGTTATTCTTATCATATGATTTTGATTATGTTTTGTGGTTTATTCTTTCCTATATTAGAGAGTGAGTTTTTATTCTCTAAATATCTGGAAGATATACTCGCAACTAAGAGTATTTAAGATTTTTTATAGGTATAGTGCTTGGAAAAATGGCAAGGGCATAAAACGAGCCTAAAAGAAAAACTGAAAAAACAAAAAAAATCTGTCCAATGATGTCAAATCAAAAGATTTGCAACGACGCCAAATTATAAAGTGTATACAAAGTGTATCAAAAATCTAAAGACGCGCAAAGTGTGCCAATCAAAAAGCAAGCTTTCTTCTCTTTCAAACTTTTAAATCTTAGAAGAATTCATGTGTCACTTAATATTTTCAAAGTCTTGATTTAAAAATTCGAGATTGTGACTAATTACTTTGATATATTTTTCTATAAAATATTTTTTTTTGGAATCAAGTTTTGAATGAATCTCTTTTTTTTTTTTATCCAATTAATTTTTTCTAAGTTAGATCATTGTATTTAAAAGATTGTTTGCCCCGTGAGAAGTCCGAGCTAGGGCTAACAGAATTGGTTGTTCTACCATTTTTCAGATTTTGGCGATGTTAAATCATTGTTCTTATAATTTTTTAATTTCAATCTTATGGAGAATTTATCATTTTTATTCCTTGATTAAAAAAACCTTTTACTTTTATTCTTTCTTTTCATCTTTAGTTTTTTCCGCCTCTATTTTTTTGATGTCAAAAAAGGGAGTAATGTTTGTCTGAGTTAGTTAGTACTTATCTGAGTTTCGTCATACTTATTTGTGCTTTATTCTATCTTGATTGTTTTCCATCATAAAAAAGGGGGAAATTATTACGAATCTATTTTTAGGGAATATAATTTTGATGATAGCAAATATTTTTGTTTTCCTACGACTGCCTTGCCTACTAACTTTTCAGGTCCACAAGATCAAATTGCAAATCGAACCAGGTCAAGATTGGGTAGATTAAGGGATGAGTTTGGTTGTAATGTCTTTTATCTTTTCTTGAGTCAATTGTAAATAATGTGGATCCTAATGCTAAGTAACCTTGTACACACACACTTGGGTGAAAAATTTCTGACTATTTTAGAGTTTTTTTTATTTTTTATCACATCATCTGGGATAATCCTAACATCATCTTGGATGATTTTTTTAAAATAGAAACCATAATTAGGGCATCCTACTTAAGGCAGTCATCATTAAGCAAATCGTCCGAGACAATATTGACATTGTTCGGGATGATAGACTCAAATTAGAAAGAATTAACCGCTAGATCAATTTAGCCATCTATTATTTTTGGACATCATGCAGGACATCATCCTAGATGATGAAGTATAATTATGCCTAAATTAATTTGGTAATTAAGGAAAGCAATTAAAGTTTGATTGCTCAATCATATCATCCTGGACGATTACATGATCGTCCGGGACGATCATGTAATCAAACCTTAGATTTGACCTAGACTACCAGTGTGATGATCTTGATGAATATGTTGAACTTAACTAATCGTCTGGGACAATCCTTTCTGTCTAGATGATCAATATATTTTTCCATCTTCTAGACCTCCATCCAAGGTGATGTTCTGGATGATATGCAATATTTTATGCTGACCAGCCCGGACGATCGTAAGATCATCCTGGACGATCAAGATATTTTTTCATCGTCCAGATATCCATCTAGGGTGATGTGTTAGATGATATTCAATGACTTCAACTAATCATACAGAATAATATATTATCATTTTTGGTGATCTTAACAAACTACATTCTAATAATTCAGGCTTTCTCAAATCGTCCTGATTGATTGGGCTGATTTTGTACTGATCATACAGAACAATCAGCCTATCATCCTAGATGATAAAGTCAATTTTTTGTAATTAAGAGCTATTCTGAAGCTCTTCTATTTAAGAACTTTTGTTTACTCAAAGAGATTATCTTTTACTATAGTTTTGACCTGAGAGAGCCTAGAGGAGAGGGAGAGAGAGAGAGAGGATTTTGTGAGGGATAATTTGTGAAGGGTTTCACAAAGGTTGCTCCAAGCAAGCACCTGAGTCATCTTCTCCGATCATCATCCTTTAGTCCTTGGAGGTTTGAGAGAGGTCAGCTTTAGTAACTGGTCAACGTTCTCTGCCTGCTTCTAGAGGAAGTAAATGGGGTTGAGGTTCTCTGCCTGCTTCTGGAGGAAGAAAAAGGAGTTGAGGTTCTCTATCTATTACAGGAGGAAGCAAAAAGAGTTAAGGTTCTCTGCCTACTTCAGGAGGAAGCAAAAGGAGTTGAGGTTTTGTGTCTGCTTTAGGAGGAAGCAAAATGAGTTGAGGTTTTCTGCCTGCTTTAGGAGGAAGCAAAAGGAGTTGGGTTCTCTGCCTCACCGAGGTTTGTGAGAAGGAGGTTTGTACAAGTTTCTCCGCCTTGCTTTGGGAGCAAAAGGAGAGTCACTGAGTTTAGTGCAACACTCAGAGGGCACCTCCGGGGAGTGGACATAGGTCGAGTTGACCGAACCCCTATAAATTTAATGTGTTCTTTCTTATTATTGCTTCCGCATTTAATGTCTACACTTAGTTTCTTTTATGGTGATTATTGGTTTGGTTTGAGTTTGTGTTTTAATTGAGAAGTTTTTAAAAATATCAATTCACCCCCCTCTTGGTTAGCCTCGGGCTAGTTCATAAGGGCATAACATCCCTAACGAACTTTCATTTCTACAGTCTCTGCTCAAGGAGTGTTGCATTAGCATGCCTTCTCAAACTATTATATCAGATGACCTGATTAATATGCCTCCTCCCATGCCCTATATTATGTAACACCATTATTTCAAGCGCCATAGTGCCAATTGCCTCTTTATATTTTTCTATAAGTAGTTGAAATATTATGTTTGTAAGCAAGTTCAATCACTTGTGTAATTTCGGTACTTTTTAGAGTACTTCTCTAGTTCTCATTTAGAGTAAAATCTAAAGGAGGCTAAGGAATTTTAAGATATAGTCATTTGGAGCATTTAACTTGTGTTTTTTGAAGCAACTCTATAAGATAAAGGGAGATGGAGTGTAAAGGAGATACTTTGATCCTTTATGTTAATAGCACTTCTTATATTTTTATTCCTCAATGAGTTTGCATATTATTCATTTTTTTGTCTGGCTAATTCTATTATTTTGGATTGATAAAGTAAAATGCATATTGAATACAAATGTAGACTCTTATTCTAAAATAGTTAAAAGATGTTTTAAATATTATCCCATTCTTTATTTAATGCACAAAGTGGTCATATGTGTAGTTAAAATTTAGTGTGATGTGTAGCCTCGATGGAGGAAGGCAAGAACAACCAAGAGTATTGACATAGGATGATTACATACCAAGACATAACATGAAAAATATTTTAGGTTCTTAAGGAGATATTATAATTATAGGAGGTTAGCATATATACTTTTCACCCCTACAGGTTCGACGAAGATCTAGGGATTCATATGCTCTAAATAACATTACTTTGAAGAGTTTCATTAAGAAAGATATGCAATTTATACTCATCAATCCAAAACACTTTAGTTAAATATTATATCAAATAATTTAATATTTCATTCAATGATAGAATCTCCAAAAATATTATGTTTATTTCAGCAGGATAATTATTACAATTAGAGTAAACAATAGTAGTTTGTTTCAAGTAAGTATACTTCCTAGTGGGTTTGACACTCTACTCTACACTTTATTACTTGATTCAACATGTATAATTGCATATATTAAGTGGGTTTGTTATTATTTATATCAAAGAAAACCTAAACATTATTTAGGGGTGATAGAGCCTTAAATTTTTATACAATTCAAAATTTAACTCCATAGCACCCATCACCATTACCTAGAACAATCTGATTTGTTCTAGAGTACTTTTTAGTGGAGCTATGTTAGGACTAATTGGAAGTTAGATGAGTTAAGGGACCAATGTCAAGACACAAGTATGGTTGTATTGGAAAATCAAATGGAGAAAAAAGTACTGGTTTTTAAGTTTCATCAATGTATGTCTTATCATGATGATATCGGTATGGAAGAGCAAAGTGGCCTAGCCTGGCACATATTTGCCATATGAGATTATGAGTGATAGATTTATCACCACGACCCAAGGAGGAAGTAGTCCTGACATTTCTAAGGATGTAGGGAGGATGATCTTGAGAGGTCTTTTCCACCACTTCCCGGTGTGGTAGAGAATCGTCATCCTTTTACACTCTCCAAGTGTTGGCAGAGAACCGTTCATCCTTTCACACTCTCCCAATGTAGGCAGAGAACCCTTCATCCTTTCACACTCTCCAAGTGTGGGCATAGAACCCTTCAGGTCTTCACACTCTCCAAGTGTAGGTAGAGAACTCTTCATCTGTTCACACTCTCCAAGTGTCGGCAGAGAACTTGAACTCCTTGACAGATCTTTTCACAAGAAATCTAGAAGGACGAGAGAAAAAGAGTGAAGTAATCACAAACCACAAGTGGAGACTCTTACTTTTGAGTACCAAGTGTATCCTTCACACTCAAGTAGTAAGAATCCTCCTTCAAACACTCTCTCACACTCTCTCCTTGACTCTCCCTTCAATTGGCACGAAGATCAGTAGGAAAAAAGATTAAGAGACAGTTTTATTTGGACTTTATATAGGAAAGACACGAAAAATCGTCCAAAGACAGTTGATTTTCAAGTTTGTACATAGTGAATCGTCCTGTACAATCGTCATATCGTCCCGTACAAATCTACTTATCAGTTGCATACAAACCCAATGTGTATAGGAACGAACTGACTTCATACCCGATCATCATCCCGTACGAACTATGTTCGTTTGGGACGAACAGTTACTTCATGGGTTGGTTTTAACAAACTGCAAGACGTTACCAAAATTATAAAAGACAGAGCATTTCGTCCTGGGATGAATGGGAGTTCGTCTGGACGAAAATTTTACAGAGAGCATTTTGTTCTGGGACTAACAGGAGCTCATCTGGACAAAAATTTTCCAGAGAGCATTTCATCCTAGGACGAATAGGATTTCATCTAGACGAAAATTTTCCAGAGAGAATTTCATCCTGGGACTAATAGGAGCTCGTCTGGACAAAAAATTTTTAGAGAGCATTTCATCCTAAGACGAATAGGATTTTTTCTGAACGAAAATTTTCTAGAGAGCATTTCATACTAGCACGAACAGGATGAATCGTCTAGACTATTCAGCACAAAGTGATAATCCAGAGCAGATCGTCCCGGGACAAATTGAGAAATTTGTCTGGATGATCAGGACTTGTAAAAATTTTCTCACTTCCTAGTCGTTGCATTGCTCTTCCGAGGTGATAACTGACTTGATTGTCCCGTACGAACAAGGTTCATCCCGTACGATCAGTGTGATTTTAAAGCTCTCCCCAAGTGTGTGTCCTAAGATTATTCAATTAAAATCATATTTTCTCAAACTCAATTACAATAAAAATTACAAACTTCAACTTACAAATTATCTCATGGTGAATTTTGATTTGAAATCTTCATTAGTATGGAGTTTGATTATCCTGAAATATTAGTCTACACAAGAGGAAAAATAATTTTTTCCAAAAAGTGTTAGGAGAAAACAAAGCTTAAAACAATAATATTTGTAATCATTAAAACTATACAAGTTGCAAGAAGATAAAATATTCAAACAGCAGCTGTCTTAACAATCTCCCCCTTTTTGATGATGGCAAAACAGTTATTGTTTGTATAATTTTCAAAGTATAAGAATCTCCTAAACTCCCCCTGAATTGATGAACGTATGAAAATAAGAAGGCATTGCACAACAAATGTATCTCTCTTTTTTTTTTTAAATATGATATGAAAACAATACGATAACAGAAAACAATACAAACATATGAAAATAATACGATAACAGAAAACAATACAACATACGAAAATAATACAATTACAGAAAACAATGCAAATATTATTTTCTCCCCCTTTTTGACAACAACAAAAAGAGAAGAAGAAAAAGAACAGAAATGTAAGCAATCATATGATAATCCTTTCATCATTGATCCTTGAAACTATTTGAAATAAATTTTTCAAATAAAATCAAATTATTAGTTAAATAAAAATGATTCATAGAATTTAAGAAGAGATGTAACATCGATAATAAAAAGGATATATCAAAAATATGAATCAATTTAGACATTAAGATAAAGAATATCTTTGCATAAAGGATTTATATAAAATTTGTATATTTCAAATTTCAATACGAAATAGAGATGCACAGAAGATCAATTTGAATTAAGAGATTGAAAGATTGTGGAAAGAAATAACTACCACATGTGGCGCTTTGCGCATCCTTTTCAATAATTTGTGGCACATTTTTGTGCATCTTTTTACTTGTGGGCTTATTTTCTACCTCTTTTTCAAATTGCGAACCATTGTGCATTTCTTTTGATTTTTGTATATTTGTACATTTTTCAAGAGTAATCTTAATCTTTTCAAAATCAATAATTAAAAATTTCAAATATTTCTAAGTACATCAATATTTATTGATAAGTAAAATATAAATTAAGAAAATATCACAATTGCAATAATAATATTAAATATTAATGTAGTCTAATAAGAGACATGAAATTGAAAATATTAATTACATCAAGTTATAAGTAAAACTTAAATTTAGAAAAATTGGATTTTTCTAATGAATTTAATTTTGTATTGCACTTCAAGATATATCACTCTTAAGATCAAAAAATTTAAAGATTATCATTTAGGCTAACACACATTTTAAAATAAGATTAAAACCAAGACAAGATAACTTATATTGATATCATAAAATAAAATATTACATTCAGTGAAATTTGATATCAATACTACATAAAACATAAAGGCTAAAACATAAAATAAAACTAACACATAACTAAAACATATCGCATCACAATCTACTACATCACAATCACATCAACTAAATAAATTATAAGCAAGTACCAGAGTCACTCTAATGGGCCCTGATCTGGAGGAGATGGAGGAGGTACAGTACTGAAGAAACTAAAATAACTGCTTATCATGAGCATATTTGAACTTATATCATTTATCAATTCTCGCATATATCCCATGTCTTGATTGTACTAAACATTCTGCTGCTATAAGCGAGTTTCAATTTGATCAAATCTTTGATCAAAATGAGACTCTAAGTGATCAAATCTCTGGAGTGAATAGTTGGAATTGAAGAGAGAGAGAAGCTATGGTTTTCCTAGAGAGAGAAAGTATATTTTTTGAATTTTGCACAGGCAAACACTGGTGGCGGGTTTGAAGTTCGTTGATCGGAGGAAGGTTTTCCTGCCTTCTTCCAGCATTGCTATGGTGTCGATACGATCAACTGGATCCGACCGTGGTGGAAATAAGGGTATTGTGATCAAGGAGGGATTCCAATCTCTCCCTCATCAAGATATGGTTTCTTAAGGCAAAGGTAAGAAACCTTTGATCGAACGTGATGATGCTAGAATTACTACGAAAACTAGTACACAATTGGCTTCTAAGAATCTGGATTTGGATATGTCTTCGTCAGCGGGACTGGTTTTGAAAGTAAACAAATCTTTATGTAACAAGAAAGCCTTGATGGGTCGGAATTTAATGTCTGGCGGTGAAAACTTGGATCAAGAAGCAACTACTGAGGCTGATTCGGTACATGAACAAGTAATTAATGAGGGGAACGATGAAAATGTTAATCCGAAGGTTGAATTTGAGGAAGCGTGGAAGAAACCTCAACACATCAGAATTTCTTTCAACAATGACATGGTTGAAATGTCGGATGATGGAATTGCAGTTAAGTTGAATGCGGAGAAGGAGATCCTGAATTCCAATGTGCTAAAATTCTCCCTGGTTGTTAAAATTTTGGGAAATAAGATCTCATTTCCTATGTGTAGTATTAAATTGAGAAAACAGTGGGGCAAATTTGGCAAATTCCATATGACATCACTAGGCATGAATTGGATCCTGTGCTCCTTTAAGAGCAAGGAGGCTATGGAGGAAGTTTACAATGGTGGTCCATGGTATGTTGGAGGGTTTATTGTAGGAATGGATAAATAGAATCCATCTTTTAATCCAAATTCACTCAAGGGGATTACTGCACCTGTTTGGATACGGTTCCCCTGTTTGCCTCTCTATTGTTGGGATGAAGAAAACATTGCACGTATTGCGTCTAGAATTGGAGTTCCTATGTATGTGGACAGAAATTCGTTTAGATGGGGCAAACGGGAGTTTGCCAGGGTTTGTATAAGACTTAATCTCGAAAATAGCCTCCCTAAAGGTGTATGGATTGACGGCATGGCCGGAAGATTTTTTCAGCAGGTTGAATATGAGGAGATTTATAAGCTATGTTTCCACTGTGGGAAGGTAGGACATGATAAGGTGATATGTCCTGTGATAAAAAAAGATGAGGAAGTCTTAAAGGTGAAGAACAAACAGGATGATGTAAGTAATACAATAGAGGAGAAGAATTCAGAACCTAATTATGGTCCGTGGATTCACGTTTGTTTCAAAAACAGAGCTTTCAGAAATAACAGAGTCTATAAAGAAAACAGATCCACTCGAGTAGACAGCAAGGTAGCAACGGCTAAGCAGCAGGAGAATGTGGAAGTGACTTCAAATAATAATCAGGAGGTTGTCCAAAAGGTCATGGAATCTGAGTTGATTGACATTGGTAAAGACAAAAAGATCAATGTTGAAGTGGAAAATAAATTCCAAATTCTTATGACTGAGTCTGCTGATGTTGAAGAGGGAGAAGTGACGGATCAACTTTGTGGTATTAATAATGCTGATTCAAGATTAATAGATAGCAATGGCAATGAACAGACATTTGATGAAGCTTCCAAAAGTAATTCAGTTAAGATCAAATTGGCTAAGGAGCTAAGGTCCTTGGGTCCGGTTGAGCGTGAGCACAGGAAGAAGAGAAGGGATGGAAAGGGGAATTCTACTGGCGGGGACGGTTCCCCTTCGGTTGATCAATGTCAGCATTAATGTTCTGGAATTGCAGGGGAGCCAGAAAGAGAGAGGCTTCACTGTATCTGAAGGAGGTGGTACGGGACCATAAGGTAGTGTTCATTGGCATTTTGGAAACAAAAATTAATAGTATTGACATATATGATGTGGATTGTCTAATTGGTAAAGAGTGGGATTTCTTTCATCAGCCAACAGTGGGATTATCTGGTGGTATTCTTACTCTTTGGAACAAAAATAAAGTTTCTTTTATTGTCCAAAAGAGTTCATCTCAAGTTCTGATTGGAGTTCTTACTACTCCTTCTTTAGGAGAGTGGAAAGTGGCTACGGTATATGGTAGTAGATGTTGTGTGGAAAGAAGAGATCTTTGGTGTATTCTTGAAGAGAATATGATAAGCAACGATCCTTCTATAATTGGGGGGGATTTTAATTGCATACATAAGAAGGAGGAGAAGAAGGGTGGGAAGAGATTTATCTTCTCTAGAGGACCCAAAGAGATGAAGAGCTTTATGACTAATGCTGATTTTTATGATGTAGGTTTTATTGGACCAAGTTATACTTGGTGTAATAATAAGGAAGGTTCATCAAGGATATGGGAGAGACTTGATAGATGCTTAGTAAATTCAGCTTCATTGCATTTGGTTCCTGCAGGTAGAGCTAGACATTTAGCTCGTGTGGCATCGGATCATTGTCCGATTGAATATAGGATGGAAGCCTGACAGTTTAATAAAGAAAAACATTTTAGATTTGAGGATACATGGAGATCTTATCCAGCTGCAAGAGGTATAGTTTACAAGTCATGGATGAAGGAGTTTGGGGATGAGGTGGAAATTCTACATAGGAAGATTAAAAGAACTTTGAAGGCCCTTTTCTTTTAGAATAAAAATAAGTGCATTGATCTGTGCAAGAATAAAGATGAATTGAAGAGGGATATTATTGATTTACAAATGAAAGAGATGTCTGATGATGGTCTTTCGGTTGATGAATTGTGTCTCCTTAGGCATAAGGTCCATGAATTGAATGTTACCTTAAAAAGAATTGCAACATGGTGGAACCAAAGGGCCAAAACTAGATGGATGGAGGAGGGAGATGTGAATTCATCTTTCTTCCATAATTTTGCTTCGGCTAGGAGGAGTTCAAATCTAATCAAGCATATTAGAAATGCTGATAATAGAATGGTGGATGATGAAGAACAGATAGAGCAGATTTTTCTGAGTTTTTTTGAAGACAAGTGGAAACATAGAAGATGTATCCTGCAGGATTGACCGAAGATTGAAGCTTCTCAACGGCTCAGTGAATTGGATAGGAAGATGTTGACTAAGGAATTTGTTATGGAGGAGTGTAGGTGGCAGTTTTCCAGCAAGGCAATAACAGATCTCCAGGATTTGATGGGGTTACCTCTTCTTTTTTCAAAAGTTATTGGAATATTGTTGGTGAGACAACATGGAATGCTACAAAAAAGTTTTCTAGCAATGGAATTATGCATAAAAATTGGAAGGACACTTTGATTGTGTTGATCCCCAAGGTAAATAATCTACTTCTCCTACCAACTTCCGCCTCATTAGCCTTTGCCAAACCACATACAAGATTGTTGCCTCAATGCTAGTGAGTAGATTAAAGAACCTCATGAATAAGATGATTTCAGAGGAACAACTTGCCTTCATTCCAAGAAGATCAATGTCTGATCATTGTATTCTTGCCCAAGAAATATTTCACAAATTTAAAGTTTCAAATAATAAGAAAGGATTAATGGCAGCCAAGCTTGATATGGAGCAGGCATATGACAGTATGGGGTGGAGTACTCTGCAGCAAATTTTAGTATGGTATGGCTTTCCTTCAGTTTTTTCTAAGTTTGTGATGGAATGTGTATTGAATGTGAGGTTTGCTATTATCATGAATGGGAAAAAAACTTAGATGGATTGATGCCTGTAGTGGATTTCGTCAAGGGTGCCCATTGTCACCTTACTTGTTCATCATGTGTGCTCAACTCCTTTCTAATGCTATCATGCAAAGGGGTCATAGTTTGGGTATTCAATTGGCTTCTAGAGGCCCTCGAATAACCCATTTGTTGTATGCTGATCATGTTCTCGTATTCTCTCAAGCAAATTATGGGATGGCGAGACAAATGCTGAAAACCATGGAGGAGTTTGGTAAATGGACAGGTTTGAAGGTAAATGCCAATAAGTCTCAAATATTATTTGGCAAAAGTGTTGGTAAAACATGTAAGAAGAAACTTACCAGAATTCTTGGGTTTAAGGCTGTCAATGAATGGAAATACTTGGGGATCAAAATGTCTATTAGCAGACTAAATGCGGCAGACTATCAAGATCTATTGTCTCAGGTTTTGGAGAAACTCAATGTTTTGGGAAGAAGAAATATTTCTTTGGGTGGTAGAATCATGTTGTTAAAGTCTTCCTTATTAAATTTGCCAAACTTTGTTATTACTCATTCGATGGTTCCGAAAAAAATTCTGCAGGAAATTGAGAGGTTATGCAAGAATTTTATTTGGCACAAATCTAATATGGATAGAGGATTACATTACGTTGCTTGGGATGAATTATGTAAGCCCAGAAGTGCTGGTGGTCTTGGTTTACAGTCTTGTATCATTAAAAGTGGTACAATGAAAGCTATGAAAGTTCGATGGGGATGTTAAGCCCTATGAACTTAGTCCCAAACTAACCAAGAGGGGGGGTGAATTGGTATTTTAAAAACTTCGTTTTTTAAACAAAGAAATAAAGTTGCATAAACCAAATCACACAACGGAAATAATGCGGAATTTTAAACGTGCGGAAGCAAGAAAAGAAACACAGAGATTTATAGTGGTTCGGTCGACTCGACCTACGTCCACTCCTTGGAGGCACCCTCCAAGTATTGCACTACACAAAAAGTGACTCTCCTTTAGCCCCCACGGCTAGGTGGAGAAACCCTTACAAGAACCTCCTTTTTGCCACCCCGGCAAGGCAGAGAACCTCTCTCCTTTTGCTTCCTCCTGAAGCTGGCAGAGAACCAGAACCAAAAGCACAACTCCTTACCTCTACCGACCCTTCCACGGACGAGAAACTCTAGACGAAGACGACGCAAAGAGATCCTTGAAGCAACCCTTGTGAAACCCCTCACAAGCTCCCCCTCACAAGATCCTCTCTCTCTCTTCTCTCTCTCTTTCTCTCCTCAAGGTCTTCTTAGGTCAAGGCAGCAGCCAAAGGTCATTTAAAAAACGTTGAACAAGAGCTCTTTAAATAGAAGAGCTTCAAAAGAGCTCATTAATTGCAAGTTGCCGACTTTATCGTCCAGGCCGATATGGACATCGGCCTGGCCGATCAGTACAAATTAATGAAGATCGGCCAGAGCATAGCCCTGGATGCCAGATTGGACGATTGAAAATTAGCTTGATCGTCCAGGCCGATATCACGATCGTCCTGGCCGATCAGTTCAAATCAGACGAAAATCGTCCTGACAATAGCTCTGAATATGGGCTGGCCGATATTGATCGTCCTGAAGTAACTTAAGGTTTTTGACTAGATCGTCCTGGCCGATCCTGCGATCGTCCAAGACGATATGATCGTATCAATCATCCTTAATTACTTCCTTGATTTCCTGAACAATTATGGCATAATCTGTTAATATCGTCCAGGCCGATCCGAGGATCGTCCTGGCCGATAATTTAAAGATATGCTATACCATACCTGTCTATGGCGGCTACTTCTTTCTGTTTTGAGCTTATCGTCCTGGCCGATACACGTATCGTCCAGGCCGATCGGTTAACGTTGGCTGCCTTAATCAAGAACCCTTAATTAGACTTTCTGTTTTACGCTGATCGTCCAGGCCGATATAAGATATCGTCCTGGCCGATATGAGTAAAAACAGAATTTCTAATTCTCTCAAGTGTGTGTGTGAAGGGTTACAAAGTATCAGTCTTTTTGACTATTACAAGTGGACTCAAAAGGTAAAAATAAAAGTACAGACTGACTCAACCCTAACCCTACGCATTCCTGAACTTGGCTCCTTTTTGATTGTCCGATCGTCGATTCCTGAAAAGTTAGAAGCAACAAGCTGTCCAAGAAAAGCAGTGTTTGTCAATCATCAAAACATAAGACATGAAAAAAAGATTTGCAACAATCTCCCCCTTTTTGATGATGACAAAACACAAATAAAAAAGAAAAAAAAGGTTACAACATCAACTTTTCCTTACCACATCCTATCCTACTCCCCCTTTTTGTCATCACAAAAAAAGAGTCCAGAAACAGTAAAAAAAGAACAACAAACATCACGAAAGACTACTACAGAAAGACAAGAAACAATAACTCAAAGTACAAACTAAAAGAACGAGGGATCCTGATCATCAGATGGAGGAGGTGGAGGTGGCTGCTGAGAGTAACTGGCAAGGGTAGTAAACTGAGCATTGAACCAGGCGATGTCCTGGTCATGCTGCTGCTGCTGGTGAGTGAGAAAACTGTCAAAACGAGCTAGGTCCTCAGCACGGTGATGCTCGTAGCGGGCGATGTCCTCAGAGTGTTGTTGCTCTTGGGCAGCAATATATGCATCAAACCTGGTCTCCCAACGATCAAATCTTGCAATCAACTGATCTACCGGAGAATGTTGGTGAAGAGGGACAGGGTCAGGAAAGGGAGCTGGAGCGGGAGCCTCCTCCTCTCTAGCCTCCCGTGGTTCATCCGGGTGGAGACGAGTACTGTGCAGGGTGCTGAAGGAATTGTTTGAGTAGAAGAGAGTTGGGAGATCTGGTGGATTGGGATATTGAATTTGGTATTTGGTTTCTAGAACATAGGCTATGATATGTCCTAAGGCTAGATTTGGCTTTCTTCTGTGGCCTGGGTTGCGAATTGTTGTGAGGTGATCAATGTAACGAAAAAATAGATCTGCAGTGTTAAATTCCCTATGTGCCATGATGTAGAAGGTAGTGAGGGAAAGTAGAGGGGTAATGTGGACACGGTCGCCGGCTTTTGGAATGACAGATGTGCGAAGGACATGTTGGATTGTCCTAGCATCTCTGACTAAAGAGCTAGTCTCTCCAACATGGTAACGGGCATTGGTCTGGCGAAGAAAGTGGTTTGCCGTGGACCAGTCAAAATCAGGGTCAGAGGCAATAAGGTGCAGCTTATCTCCGGTGGTGGATAGCTGTAAAAGTTCAACACAGTCCTGATATGTGATTTCGACAGGGCGTCGATTCACATAGGAGGACAGGGCTGTGAAGGTAGAGTTTATGCGGAGGTTTGCAAAGAATTCTAATAGGAACTCAGAATTGAAAGGAAAAACAAGTGATAGAATGAAACAAAAGGAAGTGTGTGCGAAGAGATCCATTACCGGGTAGGAAATGTGGGTCGGATTGATAATTCTGGAGACCGTAATTCCACAATCTTTATAGCGATGATAAGCAGCTTCATCTTCTGCTTCACGGAACCGAGGGTCAACCCTTGCCCTCGAGGAACTTCCAGAGGTCTGACGGACGCGCTTCCCACCAGCCATACGAGAGAGCTTTAAGCAGAAAATCAAAGGAGAAAGGATAAGGTGTGAGAAAACATGGCTGGATCGGCCTGAATTTAAAGAAACGTTCATATCGTCCTGGGCGATCGCAGAATCGTCCAGGCCGATATGTGTCAATAATTACGTACAGGCCGATTGGTCAAAAAGGCGGTCCAATCGTCCGGGCCGATCCGATATCGGCCAGGCCGATGAGACACAGGCTATCGGCCCGAGGAGTCAGTCTGGACGACCGTTGAAAAAGCATATCGTCCGGGCCGATTAGGTGTATCGTCCAGGACGATGCACAATAATTGATCGTACCGGCCGAAGTTAAAACGTTTTAAATGCTTGCCACGTGTATCGTCCGGGACGAACAGTGGATCGGCCCGGCCGATGGTCCAATAATGGATCGTCCGGGGCCGAATTTAAAGATCAAAACGTACTGACACGTGGATCGTCCGGGACGGTCCAGTGTATCGGCCAGGACGATGTACATAGAATGCATCGGCCAGACAAATATACTATCGGCCAGGACTATTATCATGAGTTTTGATCAAATCGTCCAGGACGATAATGTATCGTCCAGGACGATGATTTTCATTAAGCACAGAAAAAGGTCAGCAGATGGATTTTGGAAAGAATTTGTCCTATCGGCCAGGACGATAGAAATATCGGCCAGGCCGATGTGACTTGAAATTGAAATCAAGAAAGGAATGGTAATGATCAAGACCCTCAAAAATAAAACAAAAGAAAAGACAGTCAAAGACACAAAAAGAAAAAAATAAAACAAACATCGAATATTTTTGGATTTTAATTTTTCTACATTTTTTTTGTTTTATGAAGGCATCATATGAGAATTCTTTTCATGAATTTAAACATTTAAGGTTTTTTTAGGAGATCAAGAGGTTTAACAAAATCTAATTAGAAGAAGATTGAAAAACTGATTCTATTAACCCTAGATCGGACATTCTTCATGGTACAAAAAATCTTTTAAAAACAACAGAGTCCTAACATGAAATAACACAAGAGGTTTTAAGAAGATCCAATCAAGACTTGTTAACAACTAAAGAATCTTATAAATAAACCAAAATAGTTTTTCTCAATCATGGAATTTGAAATCAAATCTTTGAACGTATCACCTAATCAATGAGTTTTTTAAGTTTTAAGAGTTTTATCAAAGAGATGATAGCTTGCAATTAGTGGGCTAATTTTATGCCTATTTTCACTTTTATTGGCTCTTTGAGCATCTTTTGATTTTTAATACACTTTTGTGTATTTTTCTTTTCAATTTGGCTTCATTGGCCTCTTTCCTTTTTATCTTTTGCAAGCTAATAACTCTTTTAATATACCCTTAAGGAAAATACTTAGTTGTGAGTATATCCTCCAAATATTAGAGAATAGGGGCTCTCTCTCTAACATAGGGAAGAACAATCCACAACACAAAATCAAGATCACGTGATGACAGAAATGGTAAGATTTCAAAAGCTTGAATGATATCAAAGAATTTTGACAATTATGCATAAGATGTCTTAATGTAGCAAGATTAGAAGGATATCTTAAAAAGTCATTGGTTAAACTGAGTTTAGACTTTTTGTTTTATAAAAGAAAAATCATGCCACTAAACAAAGTCAGAAGAGGAAAAACATCACCAGTTTACTCTCTTTAACCAATTTAGAAAAGCTAAACCCTATCAAAACAAAAAAAACTCTAATATTTAAAAGCTTGAGAAGTTTTATCATATGGAAGCCCAAAAAATAAATAAAGACCAAAATGAAAAACAAAAACAAACAATAAGCAAACTAAAGACAACAAAAAAAAATAAACACAAAAACTAAAAATAAAAGTCACACAAGAAAACTAAAGATATCAAGCAAGTGATAAAACAATAGATTTTAGCAATTGAGCTGTAAGCCTCCTTATGTTCAGTTATCCTATGTTCCCACGAGGTCTTTGGTGAGAGCACTCCTGCAAAATTCAACAACAGTTAGTTTTAGGAACCCAAACAGATTTGGGCTCCTTCTTAGGAAATGTAGAGTGCAATGCAGATGTGGTATGTATTGAATCATGCATCTTAGGTCTCCATACCCAATGTGTACTGCGGTGAACTGTGCAAGTGTGTGAGATGTGTCCTAACATGCCACAAGAAAAACATTGAATTCCAGGAAAAGGTTTTCTTAAATGGTTTGAGTAAAAATGCCTCTTCCTAGGTTCTGGCCTTTGATTAAACATTGGTGTCATCCTAGCTTTCTTACATGTTTCCAAATTATTTTGAATTCTCAAGTTAGTTCTCTTTAATGCATCATTCTCAATCCTCAGATTTTTCTCAATCTCTTTAGATTTCTTAAGATCATCATTAAGTGAGGTGTGTGAAGCTTTTAATGCATTACTTTTATCAATTACTTCCAAATGCGTCTTGTTTAATTCATCAAATTCATCGAGTAGAGCCATGTGATTTGAATCAATCGTTGCATGATCTTTGAGAAAAACTTCATGCTCTTTTTGTAGATTAAAAAATTCTAATTTCAAGCTAGCATGAGTTTTCTTAAGGTTTTTGTATGATGTATGGATTTTTTCACATATTTCAAACAATTCATCATATGTTGGTTTACATACCTCTTCCTCATCACTTTGGTTTTCTCCCATGAAACACAAGTTTGTTGTTTCTTCCTCTGCTTCAGTCTCAGAGGAATCAGTGCCAGATTCTGCCCAGAAGCTTCTTTGGATTTTCTTCTTGTCCTTCCTAGACTTTGCTTTCTCATCACCTTTTTCCTTTTCTTTGCTTGAATGATCTTGAAGTGTAGGACAATCGGCTCTTACATGTCCAGGTTTCCTGCATTCAAAACAAACAACATCAGAAGATCCTTTAATATGTTTATGATCCTTACCTTTTCTCCAACTTTGATGATGCTTTTGTTTCTTCCTTAGAAAGCTTTTGAATTGCCTTGTGATGAAGGCAACTCCATCGCTTTCAGACCCAGAAGATTCAGAATCCGATTTGTGTGCCTTCAATGCAATTGTTTTCTCCTTTTTCTTTTCACCTGTATCAAGATTTCTTTGATTCACCCCTTGCTCGTAAGCAATGAGTGAGCCAAGCAAGTTGTCAATAGAATAGGTGTTTAAATCTTTAGATTCAGTAATTGCAGTAATTTTTGCATCATAGGTTGAAGGCAAGCATCTCAAAATCTTGTTAACTTTTTCATAGTTCGAAAGCTCTTTTCCTAGTGCATGTAATGAGGTAGCAATCTGAGTAAACCTAGTGTACATGTCAGAAATCGATTCATGAGGTTTCATACGAAAAAGTTCGTAGTCATGCAAGAGAATGTTTAAACGGGATTGTTTGACTTCATTAGTGCCTTCATAAGTAATGCACAATTTATCCCAAATTTCTTTACCAGTTTTGCAAGTTGAAACACGCATGTAATCCTCAGATTTTAATGCACAGAAAAAACAATTCAAACATTTAGCATTTAGTTGAGCTAAATCTCGTTCATCAAAAGTCCATTCGGTAAAAGCAACTTCCGTTTTAAAACCGTTAATTTCACGAGAAGGTGGAGAATACCCTTCTTGTATAAGCATCCACATGCGATAATCAGTAGATTGTAAAAAAGTTGACATGCGAGTTTTCCAGAAATCAAAAGGTAGGTTATCGAACAGAGGAGGTCGGGTAATAGAATACCCTTCCGTAGTGTTGCGATTCCCAAAGTTAGACATGGATCAAATTCAAAAAGTTTTTAAACTTTAATTTTCGAATCAGGAGCTCTGATACCACTTGAAAGTTCGATGGGGATGTTAAGCCCTATGAACTTAGTCCCAAACTAACCAAGAGGGGGGGTGAATTGGTATTTTAAAAACTTCGTTTTTTAAACAAAGAAATAAAGTTGCATAAACCAAATCACACAACGGAAATAATGCGGAATTTTAAACGTGCGGAAGCAAGAAAAGAAACACAGAGATTTATAGTGGTTCGGTCGACTCGACCTACGTCCACTCCTTGGAGGCACCCTCCAAGTATTGCACTACACAAAAAGTGACTCTCCTTTAGCCCCCACGGCTAGGTGGAGAAACCCTTACAAGAACCTCCTTTTTGCCACCCCGGCAAGGCAGAGAACCTCTCTCCTTTTGCTTCCTCCTGAAGCTGGCAGAGAACCAGAACCAAAAGCACAACTCCTTACCTCTACCGACCCTTCCACGGACGAGAAACTCTAGACGAAGATGACGCAAAGAGATCCTTGAAGCAACCCTTGTGAAACCCCTCACAAGCTCCCCCTCACAAGATCCTCTCTCTCTCTTCTCTCTCTCTTTCTCTCCTCAAGGTCTTCTTAGGTCAAGGCAGCAGCCAAAGGTCATTTAAAAAACGTTGAACAAGAGCTCTTTAAATAGAAGAGCTTCAAAAGAGCTCATTAATTGCAAGTTGCCGACTTTATCGTCCAGGCCGATATGGACATCGGCCTGGCCGATCAGTACAAATTAATGAAGATCGGCCAGAGCATAGCCCTGGATGCCAGATTGGACGATTGAAAATTAGCTTGATCGTCCAGGCCGATATCACGATCGTCCTGGCCGATCAGTTCAAATCAGACGAAAATCGTCCTGACAATAGCTCTGAATATGGGCTGGCCGATATTGATCGTCCTGAAGTAACTTAAGGTTTTTGACTAGATCGTCCTGGCCGATCCTGCGATCGTCCAAGACGATATGATCGTATCAATCATCCTTAATTACTTCCTTGATTTCCTGAACAATTATGGCATAATCTGTTAATATCGTCCAGGCCGATCCGAGGATCGTCCTGGCCGATAATTTAAAGATATGCTATACCATACCTGTCTATGGCGGCTACTTCTTTCTGTTTTGAGCTTATCGTCCTGGCCGATACACGTATCGTCCAGGCCGATCGGTTAACGTTGGCTGCCTTAATCAAAAACCCTTAATTAGACTTTCTGTTTTACGCTGATCGTCCAGGCCGATATAAGATATCGTCCTGGCCGATATGAGTAAAAACAGAATTTCTAATTCTCTCAAGTGTGTGTGTGAAGGGTTACAAAGTATCAGTCTTTTTGACTATTACAAGTGGACTCAAAAGGTAAAAATAAAAGTACAGACTGACTCAACCCTAACCCTACGCATTCCTGAACTTGGCTCCTTTTTGATTGTCCGATCGTCGATTCCTGAAAAGTTAGAAGCAACAAGCTGTCCAAGAAAAGCAGTGTTTGTCAATCATCAAAACATAAGACATGAAAAAAAGATTTGCAACAAGCTAGAATTGCATTGAATTACATCCAAAACCCGGATTTCCTTCTACATCGTTCTCTTAATACCAGATACTCAAATAACATTTTTGAAGGGAAATGTAAGGAAAATTCTTCTATTGCTTGGAAAATTTTAGTTGAGGGAGGCAAGTATCTCAAGGAGGTGGTTAAATGGAAAGTGTGCAATGGTAAAGACATTGATGTTCTCAATGACATTTGGGTCCTGGATAGACGATTCAACTCATGGCCGACATATATCAATTCTACAGATATAGATGGTGTTAAAGTTGAACAGCTTTTGACATATGAAGAAAGGTGGGATGAGCTGAAGCTGAGAAAGTTTTTTCATGAGGATTTGGTTGGGTTAATCAAGCAAGTATAGGTGGACAAAGAAGGTGGAAAGGATATGCTGGAGCCTATTAAGAAATTGACGGGTTGCTCTGTTTCAGCCTTAGCCTTTGAAGCTGTAATGAACAAGAGACACAATGACATTGATGATGGCTATGTGAATTGGCTTAAGAAGCTTAAACTTAATACTAAGGTAGAATTGCTCTGGTGGAGACTTGGTAAGTTTGCAATTCCAACCAATTCTTACCTTAAATTTAGAAGACTGGCAACAAATGATTATTGTAGTAGAGGCTGTGGAATGACTGAGAATTATGCTCATATTGTTGTGCATTGCAAGCATATTAGTGATATTATTAATATAATCAGAGAATGGGGATTTGTTATCAATATTTTCCATTCTCTTGATGAATGTCTGGTGGAACTTAGACATCAATCAAGTTGTAATCCTGGTATGGTTAGACTGTATTGCACGACTATTTTCTGGAATTGGAAAAATTGCAACTTGATCAAGCATGGCAAACCTGCTGTATCTGCTTCTGTGGCTGCTGCTAATGTAATTGTGTTAGCTTCATCTAACCTTCATCCTCTTCTAGATATCTAGGGTGCTAACCTCTCTTGGGAGTATTTGAATTCTTGTCACCCTCCACCGCTAGATTGGATTAAGGTGAATGTTGATTCTTCCTTGCTTTCTAATTACCGGGCGGGTATAGGAGGCATATTCAGAGATAATTTTGGTAGAATGCTCTTAGCCTTTGGAAGGTATTCAATACATTGGGACAGTGGTCAACTGGAACTGAAATCAATTCTTGCTCTTCGGGATTTCATTCAAGGTTGGATGCTTGAATATGTTGGTGTCATCATAGAGAGTGACAACCTTGATGTGATTAACTACATTCAACAATCTATGAAGAAGACCAATTGGCAGACGGAGAAGAACTTGGGTAATCAACTTCACTTCCTAAATGATTTTAATGAAGTTGTTTTTCATCATGTGAATAGGAATTGTAACAAAGTAGCAGATTTTTGTGCTACTTTGGCTTAAGATGGTAATTTTTTGTTTGATAGCTTTTCTTTTGGTAGTATTCCATCTACCTTGATGAAGTTGATCAAGGAAGATGGCTACACATTTATCAACTGTAATTAGTGCTTCTAGTTCCCTTTAATGCAATTTTCAATTTTCAAAAAAAAAAGCTATCAAATCTCTGAACCAAATCTTGGTAATTTGGTTCACTAGCAGGTGAAGGTTCAGGTTCCTCCTCTGAGTCACTAATAACATGTGTTTTACGTGGTTCATCTTTATTGAAGATTGCTCTAAAAGATCCGTCATTGTAGTAGAGAGGTTCTTCAAAATCTTGAACTTGATGAACAAATTCATACTTCTTCTCCAAAATGTAGGCAAGAAGATGTCCTAAGGCAATGTTCTTCTTTCTTTTATGGGCGACATGGCCAATTTCAGAAAGCCATAAAGATAGTCAATGATTAGTTGGGCTTCATCTATAGGTTGGTTAGTCATAATCAAGTAGGTTATTATTGAAATAAGATGAGTAATGTTGACTCTATCACCAGCTTTAGGAATTATGAAAGTTTGAAGAACATGCTGGATGATACGAGCATTGTGAACAAGAGATGACACTTTAGGCATATGCTCCTTAAATATAATTTCTCAAATCACTTCATTAATTTCAGTCCAGTCAAAATCAGAAGTATTGGTTAAGGTATGGGCTCAAATCCCTTCAGTCTTAAGTTCAGAAAAATTCCTAAGTCTTCCTTTGTGATTTCTACTTTCTTTTTAAAATCATATGACGTAATCACAGAATAGTTAGAATTGAAAGACATGTTTGCTAGGAAGTAGTGAAAGATCTCTTTATTATAGAAGTGGACTAGTGTGAGAATGAGACCAAATTGAGTGGAAGCAAACAAGTTCATTACCTGAAAGGTCAGTTGTTCTTGAATAAGAACTCTAGAAGGGGTGATCTTAGTAGAGGCAAATCTAGGAAATGACTCTTCATTCGCTTTGGACAGAAAATTATCACTTGAGTTCTTGGGTGGACCCTTGACTAGAACCTTTTGTCATTTGCTTGAGCTTGCCATGGATAAGATCTAAAAGAAAAAAGCGGTCTGAAAGAGATTTGTGAGTGATGACTGTTGAGTTCAAAGCCTGTCAATTTAATGAAATAAGAATGTTTGTATAGACAAAATTACTTTCATCCCATATGAAATTTAGTTCGTCTCGTACGAAAAAATTTTGTATGGACGAACGAATGAGTCCAAAAAAGAAACGTCTTTTCGTAATCACACAAGTAACGATGCGTCGATTCGTACAGACTTTTGACCAAACGATCATACAGACGAACATGTGTTCATCCTGGACGATTAGAATTTTAAGATCGTTTTTATGGCAGTTGAACCCGTCCCCAACATCGAATCACCAAATGTTCGTCCGGACGAACCAAAGGTTCGTACGTATGAATATAATATTAAAATGACCTTATTGGTTTAACTGTCAATCAATCGTATAGACATTTGAAAATTTCATTCAGACGATCGTGATGATCGTACAGATAATGTGAAAAATAAAAATTGAAAAATTGTACGCAAACCATTCAAATCCGACAGTTAACACACTACACAATTCGTCTCGTATGAAAATAATTTTGTTCTGGACGATTTTCACTCAATTTTTCAAAAACATGCAAATCAAAAGTCTATATGTGAGAATTTTATAAAACTAAAACACAAATTCAATCAAAAATTTGAAAAATAAAAACACAAACTCAATAAAAACACAATAGAAAAACACATAAAAATCATAAAATCACAAATACACATAAAAATACTAACTAGAAAAACAAAAATCAATATTGCAAAAATATTTTAATTAAGAATTCAAATCGATCACACCAAACCTTGTTTTTAATGCACTGAAAGTATCAAAGGCTAATGGTTTTGCAAAAATGTTTGCCAGTTGATTTTCTATAGAAACATGAGTGAGTTCAATTTCTCCTTTGGATACATGATCCCTTATGAAATGATGCCTACTGTCTATATGTTTGATTCTTGAATGTTGAATAGAATTTTTAGAAATGCAAATAACACTAGTGATATCACAATAAATTAGTATAGTGCATATAGTTAATCTTAAATCAATCAACTGTTGTTTCAACCAAAGTACTTGTGCCACACAACTTTTTAATGCAATGTATTCAGCTTCAGTAGTAGATAAGACTATTGAATTTTGTTTACTACTGGACCAAGAGACTAAAGAATTTCTAATAAACTGACATATTCCATAAATGCTCTTTCTATCCACCCAACAACCTGCAAAGTCAGAATCAGAATAATCAATTATTTCAAATGAAGATCTAAACTTAGGATACCAAATTCCTAAGTTCCGAGTTCCTAATAGATATATTAAAATCCTTTTTACTACTGTCAAATGTGATTCTTTTGGATCTGATTGAAATCTAGCACACAAATAAACACTAAATATGATATCGAGCCATCTAGCTGTCAAGTAAAATAAAGATCCAATTATCCCTCTAAATTTCTTTTGATCAATAGACTTTCCCTTTAGGTCCTTATCCAACTGAACTGAGGAACTCATAGGTGTACTAACAAGTTTAGCATTATCCATTTCATACTTTTTGAGGATGTGCTTAACATACTTTGACTGACTAAGAAATGTACCCTCCTCAATTTGCTTAATACAAAGGCCTAGAAAGTAACTTAAATATCTCATTAAACTCATTTTAAATTCACTACTCATTGTTTTAGAAAAATCATCATAAAGATTTTTATTTGAAGTTCCAAAGATGATGTCATCAACATAAATTTGTACAATGAGTATATCCTTTCCAAATTTCTTTAAAAAGAGAGTTGTATCCACACTTCCTTTTTCAAATGATCATTCAAGTATGAAGGTGCTCAATCTCTCATACCAAGTCCTAGGTATCTGTTTCAATCCATATAATGCCTTTTTTTATTTGAATACATGATTTGGGTATACAGAATTTTCAAAACCTGGAGGTTGTTCTATAAAAACATCCTCTTGAATTACTTCATTTATAAAGGAAATTTTTACATACATTTGATACAGTTTAAATTCTCTAAAATAGGCAAAGGCTAAAAAAACCCTAATTGCTTCAAGTCTAGCTACAGGGGCAATAGTCTCCTCAAAATCAATCCCTTCAATCTGATTATACCCATTAGCAACTAATCTTGTCTTATTTCTAATGACTACTCCTGAGTCATTCATTTTATTTTTAAATACCCACTTAGTTCCAACTACACTTTGATCCTTTAGCCTTGTAGTCAATTCCTAAACTTTATTTCTTACAAATTGATTTAACTATTCTTGCATAGCCAAAATCCAAAATTCATCCGAAAGTGCTTGATCAATATTTGTTGGTTCTATGATTGAAATGAAAGCTGAATGATTGACTTCCTTATTTAGTCCATGCCTAGTCCTTGCACCCTCACTAGGTTCACCTATTATCAACTCCTTTGGGTGATTTTTAGAAAATCTCAAATCTCTAGGCAAAGGATTTTCTATCTCCAAATTTTCTTCCACTTTTCTTTCAAATTTATTTTATCAATCTTTTGGGAGTTAATCTTTATCTCTTCTTCTACAACATTTGGCTCTTCCAAAATTCTAGATTCATCAAATACAATATGTGTGGTCTCCTCAATTACCAAAGTTCTTTTATTGAATACTCTATAAGATTTTCCAACACTTGAGTATCCCACAAAAATTCCTTCATCTGATTTTGGATCAAATTTTTCTAAGGAAGATTTTCATTATTATGAATAAACACCTTTCATCCAAAAACTTGCAAATGTGACAAATTAGGTGTTCTTCATTTTAGCAACTCATAGGATGTTTTATTTAATTTAGATCTCACATTCAACTTATTCAGAACATAACATGCAGTGCTAACCGCCTCAGCCCAAAAATATTTAAGAAGTGAGTATTTTCCCAACATGGCTCGGGCGGCTTTTATTAATGTTCTATTTTTCCTTTCGACTATCCCATTCTGCTGAGGGGTTCTAAATGCAGAAAAGTTGTGATCAATTCCTTTTTCCTTACAAAACTCTTTAAATCTTTCATTCTCAAATTCTCATCCATGATCACTTTGTATAGTCATAATTTCACATCCTAGCTTTCTTTGAATCCAAGTCAAAAAGTTTCTAAATTCCTCAAATGATTCACTCTTATGAAATAGAAATCTAACCCATGTGAATCTAGATTAATCATCCACAATCACAAATCTATATACCTTCCCTCTTAGACTTACAGTTCCAACTAGTCTAAAAAGATCCTTATGTAAAATCTCTAATGATTTACTAGTTCTAAGATCCTCCTAAAGTTTTTCATACTAGAGTGACAAAGTCTCCTATGCCGAAGCCATGACTCAACAGAAATAACTTTTAAATAAAAAGCAGGAGTTTTAATGTAATTCAAATCTAGCATATACACGTTGTTTGCCCTTATACCATTCAAAACATCATTTCCATTTAGGCTTAATATGCAACTAGTAGGAAAAAATTTTACACAATATCCTTTGTTACATAGCTGGCTTATACTTAACAAATTATGCTTTAAGTCTTCTACCAATAATACATTTTCAATGTAAAAATTCTTAAGATTTCCAATCATACCTGACCCAATCACCTTCCTTATGGTGTTATCTCCAAGTGTAATCTTGCCTCCACTCCTGGCTTCCAGCGATATGAATTGTGCAGTATCTCCAGTCATATGCTTTGAGCATCCGCTGTCCATGTACCATATGCTCTCACGAGATTTTGTGTGAGAGCGACCCTGCAAAAATATCAAACGTTAGACCTGGGAACCAAAACAAGTTTGGGTTCTCGTTTTGGCAATTTATAAAGAGATACATGTACGATATTCCTAGGTTTATGCATCTTAGGTTTCCACACCAAATAAGTTTTCTTCTTTAACGTACAGGTTTGAGCTATGTGTCCAATCAATCCACATTTATTACATTTGACTTTTAGAAAAGGATTCCTAAGACTTTTATTATTCATTTATCTATTTAGGGATTGTATAAATTTAGGATACAAAATAGGATTAGTGAAATATTCAAGTTTAGGGTGTATCCTATTATCCTTGAGAGCTTTTACCTTGAATCTGTAAAATGAATTCATATCTTCCAAAATTTTATTTGTATAATTGATTCTATATATTTTGCTCTCTGATACATCCTTATTATTCTTGATTTCAATTTGAAGATCTGCAAAGGATGTCTTTAACATTTCATTATTTTTATTCAAGTCATCAATTTCATCAAGTAATTTCATATTGTTTTCATCAATTAAAGTATGATCTTTCCTAAGAATTTCATATTGCTTTTGTAGTTCTTAAAATTCTAAGCTTAGACTAGTATGCATTTTCTTTAATTTCCTATATGCATTATGCATATGTTCAAAAAGTTCAAAAAGTTCATCATAAGTCAAGTCAAATACCTCGTCTTGATCTGACTGATCAAGATTATCAGCCATTAAGCACATATTAGTGACTTCCTCTTCCTTTTCCGTCTCTGACGAGTTCGAAGCTGAGTCCACCTAGAAAGCTCTTTGAAATTTCTTCTTGCCCTTCTTCACAATTGGTTTCTCCTCTACCTTCTCCTTGTTAGGAGTGGCTTTGAATTTTGGGTAATCTATCTTAATATGTCCAGGTTTCCAGCACTCATAGCAAATAACATCATTTGAAACCTTGACATTCCTATTAAATTTACCTTGATTCCATTGTTGGCGTCTCTTCTGCTTCCTCTTCAGAAAGCTTCTAAATTGTCTAGTCATTAGTGCGATGTCGTCTTCATCCTCAGGTTGTGAGTGTTCACTCTTAGATTCCTCCACTTTTAGTGCTATGTTCTTCTCCCTTTGAGGTTTACCTACATCAAACTTTCTTTGGCTAACTCCTTGCTCATAAGCAATTAGCAAACCAAGAAGATTATCAATAGAGTAAATGTTTAGATTTTTAGACTTTATAATTGCAGTAATCTTAGGATCATAAGCAGTAGGCAAATAACGAAGAATCTTATTAACCATTTCAACATTTTTTAGTTTCCTATCCAATGCATGTAAAGAGGTGACTATTTGTGTGAATCTTGTGTATATATAAGAAATGGATTCATTTGGTTTCATGCAAAACAATTCATAATCATGCAACAAGATATTAAGCATAGATTGCTTAACCTCATAGTCCCCTCATAAGTTATACAAAGTCTATCCCATATATCCTTTCCACTCTTGCAAGTAAAACCCGCATGTAGTCTTCTAATTTAAGATCACAAAAGAAATTATTCAAGCATTTGGTGTTTTGTTGTGCTAAGTCACATTCTTCTACTCTCCAGTCCACAAAAAGTGTTTCAATTCAAACTCCGTCAACTAGTCTAGTTGATTTTGTATACCCTTCCTGAACTAAGATCCACATACGGTAATCAAGAGACTGTAAAAATATAGACAAGCGTGTTTTCAAAAAATCAATAGGAATATTATCGAACAATGGAGGTCTAGTTATAGAGTAACCCTCCAGTGTATTTTGGTTTCCAAATTTAGTCATCTACATTAATAAAAAAGTAGTCTAAACTTATGATATTGAAATAAAGCTCTGATACCACTTGTTGAAACTTGTTCAATATGAATTAGGTTGTTAAACATAAGCTTATGTTCCAACGGCTAACCAAGACGGGGGTGAATTGGTAATTAAAAATTTATCCCTCTTTTAAAAAAATTTATATCGAAAATAACTTTAGTGAATTTTGTAGAAAATATTTTTCAACCACAAGTTAAAACAGTAAAAACAAAAGCAGCAGAAAAAATTAAAAGACACAAGTTTTATAGTGGTTTGGTCAAACACGACCTACATCCACTCCCTGGAGGCACCCTCCGAGTACTGCACTAATACAATTAGTGACTCTCCTTTTGCACCCACAGCAAGGCGAAGAAGACTTTACAAAACTCTCTTCCACCAATACCCGATGTGATAGAGAACCGTCGTCCTTTTACACTCTCCAAGTGTTGGCAGAGAACTGTCCGTCCTTCCACACTCTCCCAGTGTAGGCAGAGAACCCTTCGTCCTTTCACACTCTCCAAGTATGGGCAGAGAACCCTTCAGTTGTTCACACTCTCCAAGTGTAGGCAGAGAACCCTTCATCTATTCACACTCTCCAAGTGTCGACAAAGAACCGGATCTTGTTGATAGATCTTCTTACAAGAAATCTAGAAGGATAAAAAGAGTGAAGTAATCAATAACAACAAGTGGAGACTCTTACCTTTGAGTACCAAGTGCATCCTTCACGCTCCAGTAGTAAGAATCCTCCTTCAAACTCTCTCTCACACTCTCTCCTTGACTCTCCCTTCAATTGGCATGAAGATTAGTAGGAAAAAATATTAAGAGACAGTTTTATTTGGACTTTATATAGGAAACACACAAAAACCATCCAAAGACTGCTGATTTTCAAGTCTGTACATAGTGGATCGTCTCGTACGATTGTCAGATCATCCCGTACGAATCTACTTAAATCAGTTGCATACAAAGCCAATGTATATAGGCACGAACTGACTTCATACCCGATCATCGTCCCGTATGAACTATGTTCGTCCGGTACGAACAGTTATTTCATGGGGTGGTTTCGACAAAATGCTGGACGTTACCAAAATTAAAAAAGACAGAGCATTTCGTCCTAGGATGAATGGGAGTTCATCTGGACAAAAATTTTCCAGAGAGCATTTCATTCTGGGACTAATAGGAGCTCGTTTGGATGAAAATTTTCTAGATCGCATTTCATCTTAGGATGAATAGGATTTTGTCTGGACCAAAATTGTTCAGAGAGCATTTCATCCTGTGACTAATAGGAGCTCGTTTGGACGAAAATTTTCCATAGAGCATTTTATCCTGGGACGAATAGGATTTTGTCTGGATGAAAATTTTGTAGACAGCATTTCATCCTGGCACGAACAGGATGAATCGTCTAGACTATTCAGCATAAAGTGAAAATCCAGAGCAGATCGTCACGGGATGAATTGAGAAGTTTGTCTGGACGATCAGGACTTAGAAACATTTTCTTACTTCCTATTTGTTCCATTGCTCTTCTAAGGGGATAACTGACTTGGTCGTCCCGTACTACCATGGTTTGTCCCGTACAATCAGTGTGATTTTAAAGATCTCCCCAAGTGTGTGTGTGTTAAGCTTATTCAATTAAAATCATATTTTCTCAAACTCAATTACAATAAAAATTACAAACTTCAATTTACAAACTTTCTCATACTAAATTTTGATTTGAAGTCTTCATTCGTCTGGAGTTCGATTATCCTGAAATATTAGTCCACACAAGAGCAAAAACAATTTTTCCAAAAAGTGTTAGGAGAAAATAAAGCTTAAAACAATAATATTTGGAATCATCAAAACTATACAAGTTTCAAGAAGATAAAATATGCAAATAACAACTCTCTTAATAATCTTCCCCTTTTTGATGATGGCAAAATAATTATTATTTGTATAATTTTCAAATTCTAAGAATCTCCTAAACTCCCCCTGAATTGATGAACGTATGAAAATAAGGAGGCATTGCACAACAAATGTATCTCTCTTTTCTTTTTTTTTTTTAAATACGATACGAAAACAATACGATAACAGAAAACAATAAAAACATACGAAGATAATACGATAACAGAAAATAATACAAACATAAGAAAACAATATGATAATAGAAAATAATACAAATATTTTTTATCCCCCTTTTTGACAACAGCAAAAAGTGAAGAAAAAAAAGAACAGAAATGTAAGCAGTCATATGACAATATTTTGATAATTGATCCTTGAAAGTGTTTGAAATAAATTTTGCAAATAAAATCAAATCATTAGGTAAATAAAAATGATTCATAGAATTTAAGAACAGATATAACATCGATAACAAAAAAAATATATCAAAAACATGAATCAATTTAGACATTAAGATAAAGAATATCATTGCATAAAAGATGAATATAAAATTTGTATATTTCAAATTTCAATATGAAATAGGGATCTACAGAAGATCAATTTGAATTAAGAGATTGAAAGATTGTGAAAAGAAATAACTACCACATGTGACGCTTTGCGTGTCTTTTTCAATAGTTTGTGACACATTTTTGTGCATCTTTTTACTTGTGGGCTTATTTTGTGCCTTTTTTTTCAAATTACGAATCATTTTGCATTCCTTTTGATTTTTGTACATTTGTATATTTTTCAAGAGTAATCTTGATCTTTCCAAAATCAATAATAAAAAATTTGAAATATTTCTAAGTACATCAAAATTTATTGATAAGTGAAATATAAAATAAGAAAACATCACAATTGCAATAATAATATTAAACATTAATGTAGTCTAATAAGAGACATGAAATTGACAATCTTAATTACATCAAGTTATAAGCAAAACTTAAATTTAGAAAAAATAGATTTTTCTAATGAATTTTATTTTGTATTGCACTTCAAGGTAGCACTCTTAAGATAAAAATTTTTAAAGATTGTCATATAGGCTAACACACATTTCAAAAAGATTAAAACCACGACAAGATAACTTATGTTGAGATCATAAAAGAGAATATTACATTTAGTGAAATTTGATATCAATACCACATAAAAAATAAAAGCTAAAACATAAAATAAAACTAACACATAACTAAAACATATCACATCACAATCTACTACATCACAATCACATCAACTAAAGAAATCATAAGCAAGTACAAGAGTCACTCTTATAGGCCCTGATCTGGAGGAGGAGGAGGAGGAGGTACAGTACTGAAGAAATTAAAATAACTATTTATCATGAGCATATTTGAGCTTATATCAATCATCTGTTCTAGTATATATCCCATATCTTGATTGTACTGAACATCCTGCTGCTGTAAGTGAGTTTTAATTTGATCAAATCTTTGATCAAAATGAGACTCTCAACGATCAAATCACTGAACCAAATCTTAGTAATTTGGTTCACTAGCATGTGCATGTTCAGGTTCCTCCTCTAAGTCACTAATAACATGTGTTTTACGTGGTTCATCTTTATTGAAGATTGCTCTAAAAGATCCGTCATTGTAGTAGAGAGGTTCTTTAAAATCTTGAACTGGATGAACCAATTCATTCTTCTTCTCCAAAATGTAGGCAACAAGAAGTCCTAAGGCAATATTCTTCTTTCTTTTATGGGCGACATGACCAATTTCAAAAAGTTTATAAAGATAGTCAATGATTAGTTGGGCTTGATCTATTGGTTGGTCAGTCATAATCAAGTAGGTTACTATTGAAAGAAGAGGAGTAATGTTGACTCTATCACTAGCTTTAGGAATTATGAAAGTTCAAAGAACTTGCTGGATGATATGAGCATTGCAAACAAGAGAGGACACTTTAGGCATATGCTCCTTAAATATAATTCCTCTAATCACTTCATTAATTTCAGTCCAGTTAAAATCAGAAGTAGTGGTTAAGGTATGGGCTCTAATCTCTTCAATCCTTAAGTTCAGAAAAATTCCTAAGTCTACCTTTGTGATCTCTACTTTCTTTTTAAAAACATATGACCTAATCACAGAATGGTTAGAATTGAAAGACATGTTTGCTAGGAAGTAGTGAAAGATCTCTTTGTTGTAGAAGTGGACTAATGTGAGAATGAGACCAAATTGAGTGGAAGTAAACAAGTTCATTACCTGAAAGGTCAATTGTTTTTGAATAAGAACTCTAGAAGGGGTGATCTTATCAGAGGGAAACTTAGGAAATGACTCTTTATTGGCTTTGGATAGAAAATTATCACTTGTGTTCTTAGATGGACCCTTGGCTAGAATCTTTTGTCGTTTGCTTGAGCTTGCCATGGATAAGATCTAAAAGAAAAAAGGGGTCTAAAAGGGATGTGTGAGTGATAACGGTTGAGTTTAAAGCCTGTCAATTTAATGAAATATGACTGTTCGTACAAACGAAATTACTTTCATCCCGTACGAAATTTAGTTCATCCCATACAAAAATATTTCTTATGGACAAAAAAATGAGTCCAAAAAAGAAATGGCTTTTCATAATCACACAAGTAACGATGCATCGATTCATACAGACTTTTGACGAAATGATCGTATAGACGAACAGGATCATTTGGATGGCAGTTGAACCCGTCCCCCACATTGAATCGCCAAATGTTCGTCCGGACGAACCAAAGGTTCGTACGTACGAATATAATATTAAAAATGACCTTATCCGTTAAACTGTCAATCAATCATACCTACATTTGAAAATTTTGTCAAGACGATCATACATACGAAGTGAAAAATAAAAATTGAAAAACTGTATGAAAACTGTTCAAATCCGACAGTTAATACACTACATAATTCGTCCTGTACGAAAATAATTTTGTCCTAAACAATTTTCACTCAATTTTTCAAAAACATGCAAATCAAAAGTCTATATGTGAGAATTTTATAAAACTAAAACACAAACTTAGTCAAAAAAATGAAAAATAAAAATACAAACTCAATAAAAACATAATAGAAAAACACATAAAAATTACAAAATCACAAATACACATAAAAATACTAACTAGAAAAACACACATCAATGTTGCAGAAATATTTTAATTAAGCATTCAAATCGATCACACCAGGCCTTATTCTTAATGCACTGAAAGTATCAAATGCTAATGATTTTGTAAAAATGTCTGCAAGTTGATTTTCTGTAGAAACATGAGTGATTTCAATTTCTCCTTTGGATACATGATTTCTTATGAAATGATGCCTGAGGTCTATATATTTGGTTCTTGAATGTTGAATAGGATTTTTAAAAATGCAAATAGCACTAGTGTTATCACAATAAATTGGTATAGTGCCTATAGTTAATCCTAAATCAATCAAATGTTGTTTCAACTAAAGTACTTGTGCCACACAACTTCTTAATGCAATGTATTCAGCTTTAGTAGTAGATTGGGCTACTGATTTTTTTTTTCTACTGGACCAAGAGACTAAAGAATTTCCAATAAACTGACATGTTTCAGAAATACTCTTTCTATCTACCCTACAACCTGCAAAGTCAGAATCTGAATAATCAATTATTTTAAATGAATAGCTAAACTAAGGATACCAAAGTCCTAAGTTCTAAGTTCCTAACAGATATCTTAAAACCCTTTTTACTGCTATTAAATGTGGTTCTTTTGGATCTGATTGAAATCTAGTACACAAATAAATACTAAACATCATATCGGGCCGGCTAGCTATCAAGTAAAGTAAAGATCCAATTATCCCTCTAAATTTCTTTTGATCAACAGATTTTCCCTTAGAGTTCTTATCCAACTAAACTGAAGAACTCATAGGTGTACTAACAGGTTTAACCTTGTCCATTTCATACTTTTTGAGGATGTCCTTAACACACTTCGACTGACTAAGAAATTCACCCTCTTCAATTTGCTTAATACTACAGCCTAAAAAGTAACTTAAATCTCCCATTAAACTCATTTTAAATTCACTACTCATTTTTTTAGAAAATCATTCCAAAGATTTTTATTTGAAGATCCAAAGATGATGTCATCAACATAAATTTGTACAATGAGTATATCCTTTCCAAATTTCTTCAAAAAGAGATTTGTATCCACACTTCCTTTTTAAAATGATCTTTCAAGTATGAAGGTGCTTAATCTCTCATACTAAGCCCTAGGTGCCTATTTCAATCCATATATTGCCTTTTTTAATTTGAATACATGATTTGGGTATTTAGAATTTTTAAATCTTGGAGGTTGTTCTACAAAAATATCCTCTTGAATTACCCCATTTAAAAAGACACTTTTTACATCCATTTGATACAGTTTAAATCCTCTAAAACAGGAAAAGGCTAACAAAATCCTAAATGCTTCAAGTTTAGCTACAGGGGCAAAAGTCTCCTCAAAATGAATCTGTTCAATCTAATTATACCCCTTAGCAACTAATCATTCCTTATTTCTAATGATTACTCCTGAGTCATTCATTTTATTTTTGAATACCCACTTAGTTCCAACTACACTTTGATCCTTCGGCCTTGCAGTCAATTCATAAACTTTATTTCTTACAAATTAATTTAACACTTCTTGCATAGCCAAACTCCAAAATTCATCCGAAAGTGTTTGATCAATATTTATGGATTCTATAGTTGAAATGAAGGCTGAATGATTGACTTCTTTATTTAGTCCACACCTAGTTCTTACATCCTCACTAGGTTCACCTATTATCAACTCCTTTGGAAGGTTTTTAGAAAATCTCAAATCTCTAGGCAAAGGGTTTTCTATCTCTAAATTTTCTTCCAAATTTATTTTATCAATCTTTTGGGAGTTAATCTAAATCTCTTCTTCTACAATATTTGGCTCTTCCAAAATTCCAGATTCATCAAATACAATATGTGCGGTATCCCCAATTACCAAAAATCTTTTGTTGAATACTTTATAAGATTTTCCAACAGTTGAGTATCGTACAAAAATTCCTTCATTTGATTTTGGATCAAATTTTTCTTAGGCACATTTTCCATTGTTATGAATAAACACCTTACAACAAAAAACATACAAATATGACAAATTAGGTTTTCTTCCTTTTAGCAACTCGTAGGGTATTTTATTTAATTTTGATCTCACATTCACCCTATTCAGAACATAACATGCAATGCTAACTATCTCAGCCCAAAAATATTTAAGAAGTGAGTATTCTGCCAACATGGCTCGGGCGGCTTCTATTAATGTTATATTTTTCTTTTTGACTACCCCGTTCTGCTGAGGGGTTTTTAGATGCAAAAAAGTTGTGATCAATTTCTTTTTTCTTATAAAAATCCTCAAATCTTTCATTCTCAAATTCTCCTCCATGATTAATTTGTATAGTCATAATTTCGCATCCAAGCTTTCTTTGAATCCAAGTCAAAAAGTTTCTAAATTTCTCAAATGATTCACTATTATGAAATAAAAATCTAACCCATGTGAATCTAGAGTAATCATCCACAATCACAAATCCGTATACTTTCTCTCCTAGACTTATAGTTCCAACTGGTCCAAAAAAATTCATATGCAAAATCTCCAATGATTTACTAGTTCTAAGATCCTTATTAGACTGAAAAGGGGACTTCACTTATTTTCCTAATCGACATGCATCACAAAGGTGGTCCTTAGTAAAGTCTAGTTTTGGTATCCTCTCACTAGGTTCTTTTGGGTAATCCTCTTAAAATTTTTCATGCTAGAGTGACAAAGTCTTCTATGCCAAAGCCATGACTCATCAGAAATGGTTTTTAAACAAAAAGTAGTAGAAGTTTTAATGCAATTCAAATCTAGCATATACACGTTGTTTACCCTTATACCATTCAAAACATCATTTTCATTTAGGCTTAATATGCAGCTAGTAGGAAAAAATTTTATACAATATCCTTTGTCACATAGCTGACTTATACTTAACAAATTATGATTTAATCCTTCTACCAATAACACATTTTCAATGTAAAAATTCTTAATATTTCCAATCATACCTGACCCAACCACCTTCCTTGTGGTGTTGTCTCCATGTGTAACCTTCCCTCCACTCCTATCTTCCAGTGATATGAATTATACAGTATCTCTCGTCATGTGCTTTGAGCATCTGCTGTCCAGGTACCATATGCTCTCACGAGGTCTTGTGTGAGAGCGACCCTGCAAAAAAATCAAACGTTAGACCTAGGAACCCAAACAAGTTTGGGTGCTCCTTTTGACAATTTATAAAGAGATGCATGTAAGAAATGTCTAGGTTTATGCATCTTAGGTTTCCACACAAAATAAGTTTTCTTCTTCAACATATAGGTGTGAGCTATGTGTCCAATCAATTCATAATTATTACATTTGACTTTAGAAAAGGATTCCTTAGTCTTTTACTATTAATTTGTCTATTTAGGGATTACATAAATTTAGGATACAAAATAGGATTAGTGAAATCTTCATGTTTTGGGGATATCCTTTTATCCTCGAGAGCTTTTATCTTTAACCTGTAAAATGAATTCATATCTTCTAAAATTTGATTCGTATAATTGATTCTATATATTTTGCTCTCTAATACATCCGTATTATTCTTGATTTCAATTTGAAGTTCTACAAAGGATGTCTTTAACATTTCATAATTTTTATTCAAGTCATCAAATTCATCAAATAATTTTATGTGGATGTCATCAATTAAAGCATGATCTTTCCTAAGAATTTCATGTTGCTTTATAATTCTTGAAATTCTAAGCTTAGACTAGTATGCATTTTATTTAATTTCCTATATGCATCATGCATGTGTTTAGAAACTTAAAAAAGTTCATCAAAAGTAAAATCACATACCTCTTTTTTTATCTGACTAATCAAGAATATTGGCCTTCAAGCACAGATTAGTGACTTCCTTTTTCCTTTTCCGTCTCTAACGAGTCCGAAGCTGAGTCCACCCAGAAAGCTCTTTGGAATTTCTTCTTACCCTTCTTCACAAATGGTTTCTCCTCTACCTTCTCCTTTCTAGGAGTGGCTTTGAATTTTGGGCAATCTGTCTTAATATGTCCAGGTTTCCTGCACTCATAGCAAATAACATCATTTGAAATCTTGATATTCCTATTAAATTTACCTTGATTCCATTGCTGGCATCTCTTCTGCTTCCTCTTCAGAAAACTTCTGAATTGTTTAGTCATTAGTGCGATGTCGTCTTCATCCTCAGGTTGTGAGTGTTCACTCTCAGATTCCTCCACTTTTAGTGCTATGTTCTTCTCCCATCGTGGTTCACCTGCATCAATCTTTCTTTGGCTAGCTCGTAAGTAATTAGCGAACCAAGAATATTATCAATAGAGTAAATGTTTAGATCTTTAGACTCTATAATTACAGTAATTTTAACATCATAAGCAGTAGGAAAATAATAAAGAATATTATTAACCATTTCAGCATTCGTTAGTTCCCTACCTAATGCATGTAAAGAGGTGACTATTTGTGTGAATCTTATGTACATATCAGAAATGGATTTATTTGGTTTCACGCAAAATAATTCTTAATAATGCGACAAGATTTTAAGTTTAGACTGTTTAACCTCATTAGTTCCTTCATAAGTTATACAAAGTGTATCTCATATGTCCTTTCCACTCTTGGAAGTAGAAACTCGCATGTAGTCTTCTGATTTAAGAGCACAAAAAGAAACTATTCAAGCATTTAGAATTTAGTTGTGCTAAGTCACATTCTTCTACTGTCCCATCCATAAAAGGTGATTCAATTCTAACTCCATCAACTAGTCTATTTGGTTTTGTATACCCTTCTTGAACTAAGATCCACATATGGTAATCAAGTGACTGTAAAAATATAGATATGCGTGTTTTCCAATCAAATGGAATATTGTCAAATAATGGAGGTCTAGTTATAGAGTAACCCTCAAGTGTATTTCGGTTACCAAATGTAGCCATCTATGTTAATCAAAAAGTAGTATAAACTTATGATTTATAAATAAATCTCTGATATCATTTGTATAAACTTGTTCAATATGAATTAGGTTATTAAACCTAAGCTTATGTCCTAGCGGCTAACCAAGAGCGGGGTGAATTGGTAATTAAAAATTTATCCCTCTTTTAAAAAAATTTATACCTAAAAAAACTTTAGTGAATTTTATAGAAAATGTTTTTCAACCCCAAGTTAAAATAGTAAAAATAAAAGCAGCGAAAAAAATTAAAAGACATAAGTTTTATAGTGGTTCGGTCAAACATGACCTACATCTACTCCCCGGATGCACCCTCCGAGTATTGCACTAATACCACTAGTGACTCTCCTTTTGCACCCACAGCAAGGCAGAGAAACCTTTACAAAACTCTCTTCCATAATACCCGATGCGGTAGAGAACCGTGGTTCTTTTACACTCTCCATGTGTTGGCAGAGAACCATCCGTCCTTTCACACTCTTCCAGTGTAGGCAGAGAACCCTTCGTCCATTCACATTCTCGAAGTGTGGGCAGAGAACCCTTCAGCTGTTCACACTCTCCAAGTGTAGGTAGAGAACCCTTCGTCTGTTCACACTCTCAACCTGTCGGTAGAGAACCGGATCTCCTTGACAGATCTTCTAACAAGAAATCTAGAAAGACGAGAGAAAAAAAGTGAAGTAATCACAAACCACAAGTGGAGACTCTTACCTTTGAGTACCAAGTGTATCCTTCACGCTCCAGTAGTAAGAATTTTCCTTCAAACACTCTCTCACACTCTCTCCTTGACTCTCCCTTCAATTGGCATGAAGATCAGAAGGCAAGAAGATTAAGAGAGTTTTATTTGGACTTTATATAGGAAAGACACGAAAAATTGTCCAAAGACTGCTGATTTTCAAGTCAGTACATAGTGGATCGTCCCGTACGATCGTTTGATCGTCCTGTAAGAATCTACTTAAATCAGTTGCATACGAACCCAATGTATATAGGTACAAACTGACTTCGTACCTGATCATCGTCCCGTACAAACTATGTTCGTCCGATACGAACAGTTATTTCATGGGTTGGTTTCGACAAACTGCAGGATGTTACCAAAATTACAAAAGACAAAGCATTTCATCCTGGGACGAATGGGAGTTCGTCTGGACAAATATTTTTCAGAGAGCATTTCATTTTGGGACTAATAGGAGCTCGTCTGGACAAAAATTTTCTAGAGAGCATTTCATCCTGGGATGAATAGGATTTTGTCTAGACTAAAATTTTCCAACGAGTATTTCGTCCTGGAACTAATAGGAGCTCGTCAGGAGAAAAATTTTCCACAGAGCATTTCGTCCTGGGACGAATAGGATTTTGTCTAGATGAAAATTTTTCAGAGAGCATTTTGTTCTGGCACGAACAGGATGAATCGTCTCATTTATTCAACACAAAGTGAGAATCAAGAGCAGATCGTCCCGGGACGAATTGAGAAATTTGTCTAGACGATCAGGACTTAGAAAAATTTTCTCACTTCCTGTTCGTTCCATTGCTCTTCCAAGGGGATAACTGATTTGATCGTCCCATACGAACAAGGTTCGTGCCGTATGATCAGTGTGATTTTAAAGATTTCCCCTAGTGTGTGTGTGCTAAGCTTATTCAATTAAAATTATATTTTCTCAAACTCAATTACAATAAAAATTACAAACTTTGATTTACAAACTATCTCTTGCTGAATTTTGATTTGAAGTCTTCATTAGTCTGGAGTTCGATTATCCTCAAATGTTAGTCCACACAAAAGCAAAAATAATTTTTCCAAAAAGTGTTACTAGAAAACAAAGCTTAAAATAATAATATTTGGAATCATCAAAACTATACAAGTTGCAAGAAGATAAAATATGCAAATAGCAACTGTCTTAACAATATTGTGTCAAGGTTTGATCTCTCATAGAAAGGTGATGGAGTTCATTCTTGAGTTGGATTACAATGAACTCGTAGAAGACTGAAGTCGCCAAGCAATAGTTTCCCAAATGTCAGCACAATGTTCTAAGGAGAGAATGTAAGGAAGAAGTCTAGGAGAAGTGATTGAGTATAAGGAAGTAGCATGATTTTGGTCCATGAAAATCTATGTATGATATGATGAAGTGCGTTATGGAGTATGAGACATAGGGGATTGACTGGATAAACTTTTTGGTGGGCAAATGGAGGATCCATCTAAGAAACCTTCAAATCCATTTGCTCAAAATACTTTCAGTACTTGAGAGCATCAGATCAGAAATTTGTCGGAGGTTACTGCAGTGGAGATAATATATTTTTTGTTTCCCATCAAAATTTTAAGTTGGGGAGGGATAGAGTAGTGTTCCAAAGAGGAACCAAAGTTGATAGCTGACTTAGTTGTTTCTCCAAGAGAGCCTGAGGAGGCGACCATAGTTGGAGAAGATAATAGGATAATGTTTTACACTACAGGAAAAGCAGTGAAAACCGGCGGTTTTTACCGGCGGTTAGTGTAAAATTACCGGCGGTTTGTCAAATTACCGGCGGTCTAACGGCGGTTAAGTGACCGCCGGTAAAAACGGCGTAGGAAACAAATTCCGACGGCCTTTTACCGGCGGTTTATTTTTGCGGCGGTTTTCCGGCGGCCCATACCGCCGGTGATCACCGGAATTTCAATCGTCGGTCTTTCGGCGGTTGGGCCGCCGGTAATTTAACCGCCGGAAAACCGCCGGTCAGAGTACCGGCGGTGTTCCGGCGGGTAAACCTGGCGTCGTCTGGTTCATTAGACCGCCGGACGGCGCCGTTAGACCGCCGGTACCGTACCGGCGGTTGACGGCGGTTATAGCCGTCGGTATTACCGACGGTTTAAACCGTCGTGCGTCCATTGTAGCACCGCCGGTGACCGTCGGTAAGCCGCCGGTATTCACCGGCGGTTTAATAATAACACCGGCGGCTTTATCTTGCCCGTCCTGTATCGTAGTTTCCGGCGGCCAAACCGCCGGTTAGCCGCCGGAAACCTGTAGCACCTGAAAAAAAAAATTGACAGCATCCCCTCTATTTGAGGGAGGTTCACCCTAAAGTCTAAACCTGCAGAAAAAGCATATATATGTTGGGCAACACGCCGCTATATTCATCACAACCAGAAAATACAAAATTCATCACAACATTACAATCACAAGTTCACAAAATAGTTCATGATAATGCTACAATCACCAGTTCAGAAGTTCACAAGTTCTAATTAATACATTCATCAAACATAATAAACATCTAATCATCATCGGTATCCTCACTGTCTGCAGATGGCTGCTCCTGTTGGTCCTTCTTCCTTTGTTTTCCAGCTCTGTAGGATTGCAACTCTGCTTGCATTTCATTCTGAGCCTTCCTCATTTCTTCAATTTCTCTAGCTTGAACCCTTTTCATCTCTTCAATCTCTCTAGTAAGTGCTGCAACCCTCTCACTTACAGATTCTTCAGCTCCACTTGGATCATGGAATGCAGAGGTGTATGAACTGCCCTCAATAGCAAAAGCTTGTGAACCCATGCCATATACCCTCCCCCTCTGTCTTCCACCAACAACTTCTGACCATGTGTGATACTCAGAAGTATGGGCCGATCCAGAAGATGATCCCTCGCCAGTGGACTGCCTACTTTCTCTAACTCGTAAGAAATCATCCTGCAAGTTACAAATAGTTTTATTAAAATAAATTTTTATTTTAAAAATCCAAAAAATTTTACTCACATGAGCCTTCTTAGATTTCTCATCAACCCACTGCTGGTCAGCTTGATGTTGATGAGTTCTTGTATGCAGCTCCAATGGTGTTGGCTCCCGACCCAGGTGCGCTTTCTGAAAATTTGATGCTTAGTTATACTAACATAAATATATGTAATAAACAAATTCAAAACACTTACCAGTCGCCGCCTATGTTCTGTATGTGGTACAGATCCACCAGTATGAAGAGAGCTTCCTAAACCGCCGCAGTGAGAGGCTCTGTTCTGTTTATTCTGCTCTCTCATTTTTATAAACTCCGGGGTAGCCCAAGCACTACTCAAATCTGCCCAAACGCCCTCTCCAATCCAATTAGGCCTCTGCCCGGACTTTCTAATGTCCGTGAACATGTCTCTGAGACGGGTCGCTCCTCTCCTCTCAAAATTAGATCTGATCCTCGTGCTGTACTCAGGCAACCTCCTAAATTCTTTCTGTACAAATTTAGGCAATATCAAAAAGATTAGTACAAATTAAATCATATATTTGAAATCATACAAAAAAAAATATACCTGAAATTCTCCAAACCACATATCTCTAACAGGCTTTGGGATCTTCTTCCAGGATAAGTAAGGAGCATCATACTTATTCTTTATTATATCCCGGATCATATGTATAGGTGGCCTTGAAGGATTGAAGCTGCAAGTGACTTTGTTTATCAATAATATGTAATATATCAAAATAAAAACAACTGAATAACTTAAATTGAACTTACTTATCGCCGTCAGGCTCGATGTATTGACGCTTATCTGTTGCTGTTGCAGGATCGGTAGCGCCAACCTCTGGTGGTCGTGATGGTCCACCCTGTTCATGCTGCACCGGATAGGGGTAGTAATATGGGTAAGGGTAAGGAGGGTGAGGACCAGTGGATGGACCAGCAGCCTGTGATGATGGTGGGGGGTAATATGGATAGAATGGAGAAGCATGTGTCTGATCTGGAGAGGGGAAGCGAGGACTCGTCGAGCTGGGAGGGAAGTGGCCAGGGAAGTATGGAGGTGCAACAAGAGGTGGATCTAACTGTCCCTGACCCTGCTCTGGTGAAGGCTGCTGGCTCCTGGCAGGTGGTGGCGGTGGTGGTGTAGGTAGATCTGGTGCAACTGAAGGCCCCTCACCTACCTCAGTCTGTGTGGGTACTCTGCTAGTCGTAATCTTCTTCCGGCGGAACTTTGAGGCAAATGATTTACGAGGAGGATCGTCGCCTGAAGCCATCTGCAATATTAAAACAAAAATATTTAAGAAACAGTTAATAAAACAGTTAATAAAGCAGTTAATAAAGCAGTTAATGAAGCAGTTAATGAAGCAGGTAATGAATTACGAGAAGCAGTTAATAAAGCAGTTAATGAAGCAGTTAATAAAAGACAAGGTGGCAAAATACAATATCATTTCTAAGCAGTAATAAAAATTACATAACATTTAAATTCTACAATTCTAAATTACAGAAACTAATCAGAATCATCAAAACTATTATCATCACTCTCAAGAGTATCATCACTTTCATCCTGGTTCTCTTCTTCTTCTGAACTAGTTGAACTATTGACATCTTCTAACTCCATTTCAATAGTAGAGGTTGTAGTTGGCATATCCTCAATTTCAACAGGCATATAACTTGACATCTCATCCTCTTGATGTGCAGTTGCTACAATGTATTGTTGATCAATTATTCCCCGTGCTTTTGTTTTTATGACAGCTAGCCAATCTTGTTTGTCTCTGCGACCACTGGGATATTTGCTGAAATAAACTTGAATAGCTTGGCTTGCTAACACAAATGGATCAAACTTTCCGTATCTTCTACTATATTTAACATCTACTAAACCATACACAGGATGAACCCTTGTGCCTCTATTTTGTACTGGATCATACCACTGACAGTTAAATAAGCATACAAAGCTCTCATCTTCCCCTGGGTACTCCAAGTCAAGGACCTCATTCAAAATACCATAATAATCACACTCATCTTCTTCATGAGTGTTTCCTCTAACACATACTCCACAATTTTCAGTTTTTCTTCCTTCACTCCACGATTTGGTATGAAATCTGAAACCATTCACTATATATATTGGCCAAGTTTTTACTTTTCGCATTGGACCCCATGCTAATGCTTGCAAACCTTTATCGAAACATTTGTTATCAGGATTTTGTACCTAAAAATATTTTCAAATTTTAGTAATTTTGATAATAAATAAGATTTAAATTTATAAAAAAAAATGTACTCACATATGATCTGAACCAAGTTGGAAATTCATTTGCAACAGCTTGCTCAATTTCCCTTGAATCTGTCAAAGGCAAATTGCTTACGAAATACCTGTTGACAAATAATACATAAGTATTTTAAATAAACATTACTAATTTATTATTAACATTATGTAAGAACTTACTCTAAGATTGGCTCAACTTCTTCACAGTTCAGTAGTACATACAAATTCGCTGTATTTATTTCTAAATCGTTGAGATATCTTTCAACACATTTGCCACTAGGCTTTCCTTGCCTTCTAAATACTGTTAGTGTAGCATGTGATTGTTCTTCTACATCGAAGTCCATGTTACGACCCATTTTTGTTCTTGTACTCCTTACATGTGGCTCGAAATAGTAGGAGCAAAAGTGTGTTGTTTCTTGAGATAAATATGCTTCACATATCGATCCTTCTGGTCGTGCTTTATTCTTAACATATTTCTTCAACTTGTTCAGATATCTATTAATCAAATAAAAATATGTTATCTTAACTGATTCAAAAATATTGAGTAATTAATAAAAATCTTAACACATTTACCTTTCGAAAGGATACATCCAACGATATTGTACAGGTCCACCAACTCTAGCTTCGTAAGGTAGATGGACTGGAAGATGTTCCATAGAATCAAAAAAACCCGGGGGAAATATCTTCTCTAACTTGCATAGGATGATTGGTATGTTATCCTCGTACCTCCGTAAAGCATTTTCACTTAGTTTAGATGAACATAAATCTTTGAAGAAAATGCTAAGCTCAATCAACGGATTTGATATGTAATCGGGTAACATACTGACTATGATCGGAAGAAGAACCTCCATAATTATGTGACAATCATGACTTTTGAGTCCAAATAACCTTGCAGATTTCAAGTCAACACATCGGCTTATATTTGATCCATAACCATCCGGCATTTTTAAACCTTTAAACCACTGACATATCATTCTTTTTTGCTCTAACATGAACGAGTAAGGAGCTTTGGGCTTCATTAGTTTACCGTCAGTTGTTGTTACTAACTCCAAATTTTTTCGCCGACAAAACTCTTTAATGTCCATCCTTGCTTTGACATTATCTTTACTCTTGCCTTTAACATCCATAATTGTATTAAAAATATTATCCAGAAAGTTCTTCTCAATGTGCATAACATCCAAGTTATGTCTTATCAAATTAGTTCTCCAATAAGGTAATGTCCAGAAAATACTTTTTTTAATCTAATTATGTTGAACACCATAACCCGGAAATTTAGATTCTGATAGCATTGGATACTCAATAATTGTTGGAATGTTGGAAAGTCTCTGGAGTATCTCATCACCACTTAATCTGGGTGGAGGAGGTGATCGCTCAATTCTGTTTTTAACAAATGCTTCTTTATTTCTTCGAAACTGATGATTAGCATGTAGAAACATACGATGACAATCAAACCAAGTATTTTTCCCTCCATGTTTTAATGTGAAAGCTTTACTGTTCTCCATGCAGTAAGGACATGCTAATTTCCCTGCTGTGCTCCAACCAGACAACATACCATAAGCTGGAAAATCACCGATAGTCCACAGCAAAGCAGCTCGAAGGAGAAAATTTTGTTTTATTGATATGTCATATGTGAGCACTCCTTCTTCCCATAATAATTTGAGGTCATCAATTAATGGCTGCAAATAGATATCAATCTTTGTCTTCGGATTATGTGGTCCAGGTATAATCAGAGTTAAGAACATGAACGGAGTAGTCATACACATCTCTGGTGGCAGGTTGTATGGTGTTAATATAACTGGCCAACAAGAATACGGTGTAGCTGTTTGACTATAAGGAGTAAAACCATCAGTACATAATCCCAATCTTATGTTGCGGGGATCAGCAGCAAATGAAGGATGCACTCGATCAAAATGTTTCCACGCTTCAGCATCTGATGGATGAGAAAGAACATCACTTTTTGCTATTTTTTTCTTATGCCATCTCATATGGCCTGCTAAACTCATTGATGCATAGAGCCGCTGAAGTCTTGGAATGATTGGTAAATAAAACAAACGGGAATATGGCACATCTTTCTTTGGACGACGTTGTTTTCCCGAGTTCTGCTTAAAACGAGGAGCATTGCAGATATGACAAGTAACTTCTGCTGCATCATCTTTATAGTATAACATACATCCATTGATACAACAATCAATCTTTGTAGCAGTGAGACCCAGCTTGGATACTAATTTCTTTGTTCGGTACAAGTCTGAGGGAATTATATTGTCAGCCGGATTAGTTTCCTTCATAAGACCAATAACGTCATTAAAACACTCACGGGGAATATTATACTCAGTTTTAATACTTAACATCCTCACTGCAATGGATAATTCTGAATGCGTACTGCAACCTTCCCAAATTAGCTTTTAGGCTGAATGTAATAACTCAAAGAATTTTTGTGTCTCTGCATTTGGTGGCTCTTCCACATTAGACCTTAAATTATGACCTGCTACATCAAAAATAAGGTCTTCATAGGGTCTACTCATTTGATTTTCATGAAATATTTCATAAGCTGTAGATGAACCAGCATGAGCATCTCTATGTGGCTCGTACTCGCCATGTGATGTCCAAATCCAATAGTTTGGAAGAAATCCCCTACGATATAAATCAAGCTTCACATCATCGGGCTTTAGGAATGCTAGATTTTTATGCTTCGAACACGGACATCTAAACATTTTATCAAGCTGAAAGGAAGGCAGTTGAGATGCAACTTGAATGAAAGTTTCAACTCCCTGTATAAATTCAACTGTCAATCCTTTTCGACCCGGCAACAATCTATTATACATCCAATATCTCTCTTCTTGGATAGTCATTTGCACGTTGAAGTAAACGTACCCTACATGTTGGAGGCATAAACAATCTGTTATACATCGAAATAGATTTTTATGCTTTGAAGGACTTAATCATGTTTATAATTTATATGAAGATTCACCAGTAGGTAATGCAGATTGTAACTATCTCATATATCCTTCTACTTTCATAGGTGAATCAGCTATAATGACTTCCAGAATTACACTAGTGAATTTCTTTATAAAATCCTCCACAACTAGATGAATTTTTTGTCTAAGCCGTCGCGAAGTTTAGCGTATTATTTAAAAGCTACTCCTTGCAATAATATTTCAATCACCCTGCTACACTAGGGATAAAAACTTAACAAACAAAACAGGATGATGAACTAAAGCAATAATAATGTGTCATTTTCCCCAAAATCATAGGTCATCTTAAATTTCATAATTCAACTTGGGTAACTTTAATATGTACGATCAAAGCAAACTCCCTAACCTAGTTAAATCTATGATCAAAGCAATCTATTATAAATATTAAAAATAGAGAAGTTGCAATGAATAATTTGATCAAAATCATCAATACTAGTTAAATTAATATCACTTTTACAAAAAACCCAAATTTTACTGGAACAATTAGCGAAGGAAAAAATCAAATGTTCCTTGCTACAATTATAAGGTTGAGCGATATCCAAGTCACACCTTCTTTACCCCATAAAAATATTCTTGATATGCCACCAGTTAAGAGATCATGAAAATGCATCTCAACACATATGAGACGATTGGTTGTCCGACCATGGAAGGACGGTATCCTCTTGCTTTTGACAGACTAAAAGTAAACAATCAACTATTGATTTTTTTTTTATTACATAGTAGGCCATGCCAAAAATACATATATAATTATAGAATAGCTCCTTGTTGTAAATTTTTATATAAATGTTTTAGCGTATAACATGTCCAACTTCTATTCAATTCTCGATGGACTCTAATATGTTTCTTTGCTTTGAGAAGTAGCTTTTCACCAAACCTATAAAATAAATAACTTCTAAAATTTATGCCAATTTCATACATTCCAAATCTAACAAATTGTTCATGTACTAAAAAATATGAGATAAAACAACCTCTATGCAATACCCTAAATATTTATTTTTTTCTTAAAAAGTGTGATGCAGCTCCAAACAATTCAAAAGGTGTTCAAGGGAAAAAGAAGCATCATGCGCATACCTAGCGTTTGCACCGGAGTAAAGGGGTCGGCGGCGGTCGGACTGGGGACGGCGGCGGTGGGACAGGGGTCGGCGGCGGTCGGAATGGGGTCGGAGGCCGGAGTTCCTTCGTCGGGGGCTGATCGGACGAGCGAAGGAGCGATATGAGCGAGCGGCCGAGAGAGAGAAGGAAACAGGGAAAATGAAATGAGCGGAGCGAAGGGGCTCGTATTAGGGCTTTTACCGGCGGTTTTCCGGCGGTTTCGACCGCCGGTAAAAAATCACTTATCACCGTCGATTAAGACGGCCGGAAAACCGCCGGTTCACGTCTATATCCGGCGGTTTTCCGGCGGTTTAGACACCGTCGGTAATACCGACGGTGTATCGTAGCTAAGCCGTCGATTAAGCCGTCGTTAGCGTCCGACGGCGTAACCGCCGGCTTAGCCGTCGGTAATACCGACGGCCTCTAAACCGCCGGTTCAAACCGCCGGTTTTCACTGTTTTTCCTGTAGTGTTATGATAGAATTAGAATAGTCACATGAGCACTATGCTTTGATACCATGAAAACCTAAATTAACGACATATGGAAAAAGAAACCTATATAAGCAGGAAGAAGACATGTAAAAAGAATTCTATTCTCCCTTGCACGCATATAGCCTTTATACAGTATAAATAGTTATAAAGAGATAAAATAGCTTAATCTCTTCAGTCCAGATGAGAGCAATAAATGGTTCACACTCAACCATAACTGCCTTGCAGCTTTACACTGCGCCACCTACGCTATTTGTGCATCCATTTTCTCTGCTCCACGAGTGTCATATTAACAGAGAGGAGTCATTAATTAAGATAAACATTAAAATTATAATTAAAAAATTAGTATACATAGTTAAAAAATGTTCTCATTTAAACTACTTTAAATTTTACTGTTTTAAAAATGATATATCGAACAATAAACTTCGGCAAAAATAACTTAGAATTATCATTTGATACTATAATAACATCATTATTTTATAAAATCTTATATTTAAGCTTAGAAATAAAAGCAGAATAGCTATATTCTTTAAAACATAATAAGCATTTTACCTCAAATCGTTGTGCCAATCCATATGACCAAGCAATAGTTCGGTTTACAAAAAAAAAAAAAAAAAAATAAGCTGTTATTCTTGTTGGTTTGAGAGATCTTAGGTTTTCTTCTGAATAAACTGCACATGATCTCTTATTCTAGTTTGATCCTTTTGAAAGCTAGTACAATTGAATTGACAGATGAAGAATTCTAGTTCAAGTCACCAGGAAGCATGCTTCGCAATAGCTAAATAATATTTGTTGTTAAAATGATGTAAGTTCTGTTGGCTGTTGAATGTTCAAAAATTTGATCAACTCTTAAGGATTTTAAAGTAAAGGTTTACAGCTGGATGAAGAATTTTTCCTACCGAGTCCTCTGTCCGTTCATTCAAATGTTTCCTAAATTATAAGTAATATTTGGAGTTCAAATTCGATTATTGATTTTCATTGACGTCTCTGATTTGATAGTTTTTAATCTAGTCATTACCAAAATTAAGATGATTTCAGCGAATTAATATATAATCAAAAAAATCAAGCTGACATTTTATTATAATATTTAGAACAACCAACTGGCATGCGGCCTCTGCAATACACTACTAATTTAAGGTTATATTAAGCTCTTATTCTCTACCTAACATCGTACGCAAAAGGCCAACATCCTCTACCCCAACTTAGAGATTAGTTGTAACATCAATAATGTTCTGCTCGACACCAAAGTGCGCCTTGCGGTTGCACTCGGCAACAACAACAGCAGTAGAACCGAACCTATTGGTGTCGGTTGCAAAGATTGGTTTACTATATAAGACCAAAATTCCATCTTTCTAGAGGATGATAACATAGTTTCCATTTTCTCCATCGATCTTACTGGCCCAAATAGCATAGTTACGCCCCATGTGCTCGTCATAGATGACAAAGTTGCCATCATATTGCAAGGTGATGAAACAACATGAGCTTTATTTATCTATGTTCGTTGCCCACTCTAGTTCTTTGAGATTGTAGAGGATGAGGTTGCAGTCTTCCTGCATGACCAACATGTATCGATCTTGCTTCAAGAAATTACATGGGTTCAGCTTCTCGCCAGGGAGTAAATGATTGTCGGTAGAAACCAGTGTGCTAAAGAGAGCAAGAGAGAGGAGGAAGATCATTGCCGAGCTGATGGAGAAAGCCATGGCTTGTTGGGAAGATATCTAGCTTGTTCTTGGTTGCACTCTACTTGGGTGATGCTCTAAGTGTGGGTGCATTGTCCTCTATTTATAGTAAAATAAGAAGCCAAAGGTTGATGCAAGTCTCCAATGTCCTAAAATAATAATAATAATAATAATAATATATATATATATATATATATATATATATTCTTAAGATATTGATATGTTGATTTGTCATCAAACATTTCCCTTGATCGGGCACATATCTAAAAGAATATATAAGTTGGGAGCATCAAAAAATAAATCAAGATCATCTGAACTTCGATTTTAGCAAATTGATAGTAAAATTGAACATCTCAAGGAGAAGAAGCCAATAATACCAAATTAGGTCCAATTCGAGCCCAAATGAGTACAAATCAAATGACGAAAGGCTATTTGAGAGCTTTAAAGCATTAATTAGGACAAATGGTATACAAATATGACATGCTTAGAGTCGAATAAAGAGGCTTGATGAGATGAATCCAACCAACCCAAAATCGCCAATTATGACATCTCTAAGTCATTTAAAGGTTTGATAGATGCTCAATGAATGAAAGATCACTTTGAGCAGTCCGATGGAACACTCCAAAATGCCCTTGATCTTCTCCATATTCACTAGGCATACTAATCCCAAAAACTATAAATAGACCCCTATATAGCCTCTTGAGGGGGAGTCGTGTGGTGAAGCTATGGAACTCACTTGAATTCTCCAGTCAGTAAATAAAAGAATCCCGCCATTTTATATTGATTAAATTCATTAAATTGACATTCAACTCTAGTTTAAATAAAATAAAACAAACAAAAGATGCAGATTTTACATTGTGGCGTAATGGTTAGGGGGCATGCTGGCGGGGTGTCCCAAGTTCGAATCCCGCCAAAGGCAGGCTGTCATGCAGGTCGGTGGGCCATGAGAGGGCTCACATGGTTGCGTTTGGTGGACGATTGGTTGGCTTGGAGTCTCTTGAGCTGGGCGTTTTGGTGCAAACCTGTGGGTTGTCAGGCTGCAGGTTTGTCGACCAGTTTTTTCTAATTTTCTTATTTATTTCTGACGCCAAATAGTCCCCAAAAATTGTACGGGTGGAATTATTCCGTCAGAAAGCTGCCAAAAATATTTCCGACGGCCTATATTGTGTCGGAATGGCTTTTCCGATGCGTGTTTTACCCTCGAAAAAAAATTTTTCAGAAATCCATCGAAAATACTAATTTCCAACGGATTTTGGGCCTTTTTTTATGGATTTTTACTGCCAGTAGCACGTGATTTTCCTGTACTGACTTCCAAGAATCATCTCCACTTACGCACAATTTTCTCCAACACCCTATTGCAATAGGGTTCAATTTACATGTCATTGATCATTATGATGGGTCATCTAATCCATATGAGCACATTGATAATTATAGAACAATTATGTATAGAGAGTGAGCCTCTGATGCACTTCTTTGTCATATTCTTTGTTAACCCTCAAGCTTGAAGCTCACATTTGGTTCTATGATCTCCCTAGAAATCCATTCTACAATTTTTCTCACCATACAAGGATCTTTGTTAAACAGTCCATTACTAATTGAAGAATTATTAATGATTCATCGCATCTTTGTTGAATCCATCAAAATGTAGAAGAATCATTAAAAGACTATTTTAAAAAAATTTGATGATGTCAAATAATGTTTTTGATAGGTAAGTTAGCTCTGATACCAACTAAAAGTATGAGATGCGCCAAGAGGGGGGGTTAATTGAATATTTTAAAATCTCTTTAACGAAAAGAAATATCTTTTTAAAAATTGATACATAAGCAAAATACATTCATGTTAAAAATATAAATTATTAATTTCACCCACACTGTTAATTGTAACAAAAATAAATGCAGAAATAATAAAGGAAAGAACACACAAGATTTATAGTGGTTCTATCAAAATTTGACCTATGTCCACTCCCTGGAGACACCCTCCGAGTATTGCACTAAACCTTTAGCGACTCTTCTAGCTTTAGCCCCCACAGTTAGGCGGAGAAGCCTTTATAAAATCACTTCCACCTTCCTCGATGCGGCGGAGGAGCCGGGTCCTTTGACACCAAAGAGATCTTCTTCTTCCAAAAACTTCCCTCAAGATGAACCTTAAATTCGATGGTACTTAGTTGCAAGCTTTCCAGAGCAATCATATAAAATCCCCTCCATACTCCCTTGAAATTCCCTCCATGGATTTTCTCCCTCTCTCAAACTCCATCCTTTTCTATCTCCCTTTCAAGTTCTCTCTTCAAGTTTTCTCCAGAAAAATGAAGCTTCAATGGCTGCCAAAGACTCTTATAAAGTCTTTTGAGAAAGCATAAATAGAGGACTTAAAAAACCCCTAAAACATCATATTAACCATCAAAGACCATATAGCACGATCGCCAATCAATAATTAATCCTTGATTTAATTGACTAATTATAGGGGTTAATTTAAGTAAGTATTCAAATATTCATATTGTACGATCATATCGTATGGTACAATTACTTCAAAATTTAAGATTTAAAAAATTACTTATAATAATCTGGTGGCTAGGGTTTCAAATTAAAAATATATCGTACAGTACAATTATGATTGTACAGTACGATTAGTTCATGAAAATTAGCCGTTGAGTTATAACAATTCATACATTATGATTTAAAATGGTACAGTACAATCTACAGAGAGTAAAAAAAATATTCACTTAAAAAAAATCTCCCCATGTGTGTGTCCATGATTGCTCAGTTTGTATACACTTTATGGCCAGACTCAAGTAAAATTATATATATATATATATATATATATATATATATATATATATATATATATAGTTACAGATTTCATAACCTATTCTACCCAGTCTTGAGTCTTCTATTGTCTTGATCAATATGTGATCTCCCTGAAATGTTAATACTCATAGACAAGTGCAATATCAAAAATATATTCAATAAATAATGAAATAATTCAATCGACATTATTTGTCATCATTAAAGTCTTAGGCTAGGGGTCATAGACTGCAACAACATGATTGGTTGTTCAACCATTTTTTTTTATTTCGATGATGTTAATCCATTTTCTTATAAATTTTTAATACAATCACATAAAAAAATTATCATATTCTTGCTTTGATAAAAAAAATTTAATTTTCATTCTTTTTGTCATTTTTGTCATCTTTTCATTATTTTCTATTTTGTTTTTACTGATTTTTTATATTTTTGGGGCACCTTCTATTCACCTCCCTCCATCATCAAAAATTTAATTTTTTTAGATCACATTGTCTTAGACGATATTCCTATCATCCTCGATGATATCATCAATCCACCCTTCAATTTTTTTAAATCTGACTCAATCATTTGAGATCATCCTGGACGATACCCATCATCCTGGATGATCTAATCAAATTCTGCTTCAATTATTTGAGATTTTCCAGGACGATTCACCTGTTCAGTCTGGATGATCCACGTGGCCAAAGACATTACACTATCTAAATTTAGCCAGTATGTTCCATTATTATTGATCTTTCTAGACGATCTACTTAATCATCCTAGAATATCCACTTTTTCAATGGTCGTCCGGCAAGACTTCTCATAATGATTGCCTGAGTCTAATCATCCCGGATGATGTCTAATCATCTTGGATCTCGGGATGATCACCTGAGTCTAATCATCCCGAATGATGTCTGATCATCCTGGATGATATAACCACCTTTTTGACCAATCATTCCAGACACCATAATTTTGCCAGATTGTCCTGGATGATGTGAAATATTCTTTATAAATAGCCAAATTTAACCAATTTTTTCACCCTCAACCATTCATTTCTTCATTCCTCTTGCTCAAGCTCTAATATTCTTATCAATGAAAAGTGGAAAACTATCTAAAATGATGACAGAAGTTCCTCGAGGGCCATTATCGACCCTCATTTCACTAAGGTGGCTGACCAAGCCACCTATCTTTGCTACAAGACAGACGGGATCACACTGTCCAGGACCATCAACTCTTATACGCTCACTTACCATATTCTAAATATGTTTGCTCACACCTCCCTCACTTTCATTCTTACACTCTCCTTCCCTTTCAATTCTGAACTTTTTTATGAGTTTTTGTGAGCTTTAGGATTAACTCCACTTATACTGCCTGTCAATCCTATGTAAACAGACAACCTGTAGAAATTACCTATCAGGACTGCCACAAACTCCTTCAACTTTTTACTACAAGAGACAAGATTCACCTATTATCTTAAGATCCTGATTACTTCTGGGCTCTTGCTAATCGCCTTTTAAAAACACTCTTGTCTCCTATCATGATGGGTCATCAAGCATCTTAATCAAAGATGTTAAAACAATCCAACATATATTTGCACCTTAGTAATCCTTAAGGTTAGTGATCGTGTCCAATTCACTCCTCTCATTTTAATCATCACCTTATATATAATAGCTCATAGAGAATTTAATGTCATTGATCTTCTTTTTCGATACATTAGGCATTTGACTAGTATTAGGGATCCATGGCACAAAAGAAAGCCTAATAATATCTTAGGACACATCATAGCCTAAGTCTTGGAAGACAAATATAACCTTTATTATCTCACCTCACCTAATTTTTAGCCTGTCTTCTTCACAAATAGCTCTGTCCATGTTCTTCATAGCACTCGTCTCCATCTAGAGCACGAGGAAGCTGAGGGAGCTGTGCGGGAAGTTTCTTCTGCACCCTTTCCTGCACCTGTTTTGATCTGCCAGCAGTTACAGCTGGATCAGCTAGTAGAGCGGTTTGACTTTTGGGAGGTAAGGTTTGATTCTTACATTGTTGCACAAGAGCAACAACATGAGGTAGATATGGCTAGATTTGATGTGTACGTAGCACAGTAGCAGCAACATCACGATTGTTTTCTTGTGTTATATTTTTTGTGATGTTGATTAGTTTCTATTTTCTATTCTTTTTTTCTTTTATGTTTTCCTCATCCTTTTTGTGACGTCAAAAGGGGGAGTAGTGGTAGTGTTTGTGTTTTTTTGTTGCAATTTTTTTTAATCCTATTTTTTAGTGTTTGTACAATCTATTTGATTTTAGTAAAATTTGTATTGCTTGGTTCACACAGTTTTCCTTTACATTATCTTTCATTTAACTACTTAAGTTGAATTTTCTACAAATATTTGTCATCATAAAAAAGAAGAAGATTGTTGCAAATTTGGATTCACGAATTATAATTTTGATGATAGCAAATATTTCTAACATTTCTATTTTTCTACTATTACCCATCATACGAACGTTTCAGGTCCATAAGGTCAATTTCAAATCAAGGCAACACAAGATTTGGTAGATTATGACTGATTCAATCTATAAGTGTACTTCAATTATTTTTATCTCTTCTTGAGTCAAATATAACATACTGGATCCTAATGCTAATAACCTTGCACATACAGACTAAGGAGAAATTTTTTATCTATTTTAAAGTTTTTTTTATCATATTATCCAGGATGATCCCAAAATCATCTTGGATGATTAGTTAAAATAGAAATCCTAATTAGGGCTTCCTAGTTAAGGCAGATGAATTAAATAAATCATCCTAGATGATATTATCAACCTCCTAGACGATACTCTCAAATCAGAAAGAATCAGCCGCCAACCCTTTTAGGCATGTTATTATTTTTAGACATCGTACATGACATAGTATTGGACGATGCATATAATTATCCCTAAATTAGTCCAATGATTAAGGAAAGAAATTAAGATTTGATTGATCAATTATATCGTCTTGGATGATCGCAAGATCATCCGGAATGATCAGTTAAACAAATCTTTCTTTCTTCCTGAATCATCCTCGTCGAACAAAACGATGTTCTAGACGATATGTATTGATTAGAACTAATCGTATAGGATGATCCAAGAATCATCTATGATAATAAGTTATTTTTTCATTATCCAACATAAAAAGTTTGACCGAACAGAGAGATGCATTAGACTATATTTAATTATTTGAACTAATCATACATGATGATATACCCATCATCCTGGATGATCAGAAAAAACAAATCTTCTGATCTTCCAACCTCCCAAGATAGTCCTAGCTGATTGAGCTAAATTTGTACAGATCTACATGATGATCTGATCTGTCGATCATCCTGGATGATCTTTATCGGTTTGTTATAATTTAGTGTAAATATGAAGCCCTTCTATATAACATCTCTTGTTTGCTAAAGATCAGATATTTTGCTACTATCTTAACCTAAGAGAGCCAAGTGAAGGAGAGGGAGAGCTTGGGAGAGAGAGAAAAAGGATCTTGTGTGGGGCCGTTTGTGAGAGGTTCACAAAGGTTGCTCCAAGAAAGTATCCGAGTCATCTTCTCTAGTCATCGTCCTTGGTTCGTTGGAGGTTCTAGAGAGGTATAATTTAGCAATAGATCGAGGTTTTCTACCTTCTTAAGGAGGAAGCGAAAGAAGGTCGAGGTTCTCAGCCTACTTCAGGAGAAAGCGAAAGGAGGTCAGGTTCTCTGCCTCATCGAAGTCGATGGAAAGAAGTTTTATAAAGGCTTCTTCGCCTTGTTGTGGGAGCAAAAGGAGAGTCATTGAGTTTAGTGCATTACCCGGAGGAGAGGCTCCGGGGAGTAGACGTAGGTCAGGTTGACCGAACCACTATAAAATCTAGTATGTTTTGTGGGAGATTGTTTGGTTTAGATCATAATTTCTATTTAAGTATTTTTAAAACACCGTAATTCACACCCCCTCTTGTTTAGCCTCGGGCTAGTTCATAAGGGCTTAATATCCCTAACGAACATTTAACAACACCACACACTACAGTGAGATTGAGAGAATCATCTAGCAATTACATGAAAAAGGTGAAGAAAAGAAGCTTATAGGAGATATATGACACCACAAATTATAATAATGAGTTGTCTCTATTTGCTTTATATGTAGATGATAAGTTCTTAAATTTTAGTGAGGCAGTTAAAGTTAAGAGATGGATGAATGCCATGAAACATGAGATTGATGATATTGAGAGAAATGACACATGGAGTTTGGTATCCCTTCCTAAATGCAAATAATCCATTAGTGTCAAGTGGGTGTTCAAAGTAAAGAAGAATGTCATGGAGGTGTAAAAAAATTCAAGGTTAGACTTGTAGTTAAAGGGTACAAGCATAAGCATGGGATAGATTATAAAGAGGTCATTTCACCGGTTGCTAGATTTGATACATTCAGATTAATTTTCTATATTGCAGCTATGAATAAATGCCAGATTTATCAATTAGATGGGATGTCGGATTTCTTGAATGGTGTTTTGGAAGAAGAAGTATATGTAGATTAGCCCGAAGGTTTTATTTGTGAAGGGAAAAGCACATATGATGTATCATTTAAAAAAGACTTTGTATGGCTTGAAACAAGCCCCGAGGGCTTAGATTTTATGTATTGATAAGCATTTTGGAGAAGAGGGGTTCACAAAATGCCCTTATAAACATGGTGTGTATATGAATATAGACTCAAATGGCAATAGATTGATTATATATTTATATGTAGATGATTTGCTTAATACATGTGATGATGAGCAGATGATTGCAGAGTTTAAATCATCTATGTTCAAAAGATTTGACTTGACAGATGTTGGCCTCATGTCATTTGTTTTTGGTATAGAAGTACATCAAAAAGATTTTGGATATGTCAAAAAGAGTTATGTCAAAGAGTTGCTTGAGAAGTTTAGAATGAATCATTGCAATAGTGTGTCAACATCAATGCAATTTGGATTTCATTTCACAAAAGAAGGAGAAGAAAAATTAGTTGATATGACATTGTACAAAAGTTTGATAGGGAGCCTCACATACTTGATAGTGATGAGACCTGACATTGGGTATAGCGTGGGAATATTGAGCAGATTCATAGCGAACTTGAGGGAGTTAAATTATGTTTAATGTTTTTATTTTGCCCTTTGTACTTTTTCTTTTTGAGTGTGAACTATCAAGGGTTCTCTTCTTCAAGATTTTGTTCTAGTTTTATTTTGCTTCCACTGTTTTTCTTGCTTCCATCAAAAAAGCATTCTTTTCTCCCCTGCACGCATATAGCATTTATACAGTATATATAGTTATACAGAGGTAAAATAGCTTAATCTCTACAATCAAGATGAGTGGGATAAATGGTTCACATTAAATTATAACTGCCTTGCAGCTTTACACTGCGCCACCTACGCTATTTGTGCTTCCATTTTGTCTTCTCCACGAGTGCCGTATTAACGAACTTTTATTTGGTCCGGTGAACGTACGCTCCTCTACGTTCGGCCACCAATATTTTAGCGACACGTAGCATGAAGAAAAGTTGCCGACCCGACCCGCTATTTTTTGGGTTCTCGCACGTGCTTTTTTTTTAAATCCTTGACGAGCCGAACAACATCCCATCACCTTTTGGATATATTTCAAATACCTAGCAATAACCGAGTTGTACCTAGTTTTTTCTAGCAATACCGAGCAAATTCCTAGCAATACCGAGCAAATCCCTAGCAATACCGAGCAAATCCTGAGCAAATACTGAGTTGTACCGAGTTGTACCTAGTTTTTTCTAGCAACACCGAGCAAATCCTGAGCAAATACTGAGTTGTACCGACTTGTACCTAGTTTTTTCTTGCAATACCGAGCAAATACCTAGCAATACTGAGCAAATCCCTAGCAATACTGAGTTGTACCTAGTTTTTTTTAGCAATTCCGAGCAAATACCTAGCAATACCGAGCAAATCCCTAGCAATACCGAGCAAATCCTGAGCAAATACTGAGTTGTATCGAGTTGTACCGAGTTTTTTCTAGAAATACCAAGCAAATACCTAGCAATACCGAGCAAATCCCTAGCAATACCGAGCAAATCCTGAGCAAATACCGAGTTGTACCGAGTTGTAGAAAAACTCGGTACAACTCGGTATTTGTATAGTTTTGGTCTTCACAGAGCAGTATTTCTCGTTTTTGCAAAGCAATACCGAGCAAATACCGAGCAATATCGAGAAAATCGGGAACACAGCATTACCGGGTTCCGCTCCGGATCAAGTCGTCGGGCCAGGCGGTAAAGAGTAAGAGCACGCGGCGACATGTTATTGGCGGCCGAACGTACCTCTACGTCAAGTCAGAGGACGTAATAATTGTTCTAGGCAGAGAGGAGTAATGAATTAAGATAAATATTAAAATTACAATTAAAAAATTAATACACAGACAAAGTTAAAAAATGTTCTCATTTTAACAACTTCAATTTTTACTATTTTATGAATGATATATCGAACATTAAACTTCGACAAAAATAACTTATAACTATCATTTGATAATAGTAATACCATCATTATTTTATAAAATCTCATAGTTAAGCTTAGAAATAAAAGCAGAATAGTTATTTTCTTTAAGACGTAATAAGCATTTTATCTCAAATCGTTATGCACTACAGGAAAAACGTTGAAATCCGGCGGTTTTTTCCGGCGGTTAATAAAGCAGTTAATAAAATACAAGCTGGCAAATAACAATTTCATTTCTTAGAATTCAAAATATTACAAAACATTAAAATTCTACAATTCTAAATTATAAAAACTAATCAGAATCATCAAAATTATTTTCATCACTCTCAAGGGTATCTTCACTTTCATCCTCATTCGCTTCTTCGCCTGAACTAGTTGAACTATTCACATATTCTAACTCCATTTCAATAGTAGAGGTTGCAGTTGTCATCTCCTCAATTTTAACAGGCATACAACTTGACATCTCATCCTCTTGATGTGCAGTTGCTACAATGTATTGTTGATCAATTATTCCCCGTGCTTTTGTTTTTATGACAGCTAGCCAATCTTGTTTGTCTCTACGACCACTGGGATATTTGCTGAAATAAACTTGAATAGCTTGACTTGCTAACACAAATGGATCAAACTTTCTGTATCTTCTACTATGTTTAACATCTACTAAACCATACGCAGGATGAACCCTTGTGCCTCTATTCTGTACTGGATCATACCATTGACAGTTAAATAAGCATACAAAGTTCTCATCTTCGCCTGGGTATTCCAAGTCAAAGACCTCATTCAGAATACCATAATAATCACACTCATCTTCTTCATGAGTGTTCCCTCTAACACATACTCCACAATTTTCAGTTTTTCTTCCTTCACTCCACGATTTGGTATGAAATCTGAACCCATTCACTATATATATTGGCCAAGTTTTTACTTTTCGCATTGGACCCCATGCTAATGCTTGCAAACCTTTATCGAAACATTTGTTATCAGGGTTTTGTACCTAAAAACATTTTCAAATTTTTGTATTTTTGATAATAAATAAGATTTAAAGTTATAAAAAAAAATGTACTCACATATGATCTGAACCAAGTTGAAAATTCATTTGCAACAGCTTGCTCAATATCCCTTGAATCTGTCAAAGGCAAATTGCTTATGAAATACCTGGTGACAAATAATACTTTAGTATTTTAAATAAACATTACTAATTAATTATTAACATTATGTTAGAACTTACTCTAAGATTGGCTCAACTTCTTCACAGTTCAGTAGTACGTACAAATTCGCTGTATTTATTTCTAAGTCATTGAGATATCTTTCAACACATTTACCACTAGGCTTTCCTTGCCTTCTAAATACTGATAGTGTAGCATGTGAGTGTTCTTCTACATCGAAGTCCATGTTACGATCAATTTTTGTTCTTGTACTCCTTACATGTGGCTCGAAATAGTAGGAGCAAAAGTGAGTGGTCTCTTGAGATAAATATGCTTCACATATCGATCCTTCTGGTCGTGCTTTATTCTTAACATATTTCTTCAACTTGTTCAAATATCTATTAATCAATTACAATCATCGTGAAGTTAATAAAAATATGTTATCTCAACTGATTCAAAAATATTGAAGAATTAATAAAAATCTTAACACATTTACCTTTCGAAAGGATACATCCAACGATATTGAACAGGTCCACCAACTCTAGCTTTATAAGGTAGATGGACTGGAAGATGTTCCATAGAATCAAAAAAACCCGGGGGAAATATCTTCTCTAACTTGCATAGGATGATTGGTATGTTATCCTCATACCTCCGTAAAGCATTTTCACTTAGTTTAGATGAACATAAATCTTTGAAGAAAATGCTAAGCTCAATCAACGGATTTGATATGTAATCGGGTAACAAACAGACTATGATCGGAAGAAGAACCTCCATAATTATGTGACAATCATGACTTTTGAGTCCAAATAACCTTGCAGATTTCAAGTCAACACATCGACTTATATTTGATCCATAGCCATCAGGCATCTTTAAACCTTTAAACCACTGACATATCATTCTTTTTTGCTCTAACGTGAAAGAGTAAGGAGCTTTGAGCTTCATTAGTTTACCATCAGTTGTTGTTACTAACTCCAAATTTTTTCGCCAATAAAGCTCTTTAATTTCCATCCTCGCTTTGACATTATCTTTACTCTTGCCTTTAACATCCATAATTGTATTAAAAATATTATCCAGAAAGTTCTTCTCAATGTTCATAACATCCAAGTTATGTCTTATCAAATTAGTTCTCCAACAAGGTAATGTCCAGAAAATACTTTTTTTTATCCAATTATGTTGAACGCCATAACCCGAAAATTTAGATTCTGATAGCATTGGATAATCAATAATTGTTGGAATGTTGGAAATTCTCTGTAGTATATCATCACCACTTAATCTGGGTGGAGAAGGTGATCGCTCAATTCTGTTTTTAACAAATGCTTCCTTATTTCTTCGAAACTGGTAATTAGCATTTAGAAACATACGATGACAATCAAACCAAGTATTTTTCCCTCCATGTTTTAATGTGAAAGCTTTACTGTTCTCCATGCAGTAAGGACATGCTAATTTCCCTGCTGTGCTCCAACCAGACAACATACCATAAGCTGGAAAATCACCGATAGTCCACAGCAAAGCAGCTTGAAGGAGAAATTTTTGTTTTGTTGATATGTCATATGTGAGCACTCCTTCTTCCCATAATAATTTAAGGTCATCAATTAATGGTTGCAAAAAGATATCAATCTTTGCTTTCGGATTATGTGGTCCAAGTATAATCAGAGTTAAGAACATGAACGGAGTAGTCATACACATCTCTAGTGGAAGGTTGTATGGTGTTAATATAACTGGCCAACAAGAATACGGTGTAGCTGTTTGACTATAGGGAGTAAAACCATCAGTACATAATCCCAATCTTATGTTGCAGGGTTCAGCAGCAAACGAAGGATGCACTCGATCAAAATGTTTCCACGCTTCAGCATCTGATGGATGAGAAAGAACATCACTTTTTGCTATTTTCTCCTTATGTCATCTCATATGGCCTGCTGAACTCATTGATGCATAGAGCCGCTGAAGTCTTGGAATGATTGGTAAATAAAACAAACAGGAATATGACACATCTTTCTTTGGACGACGTTGTTTTCCCGAGTTTTGCTTAAACCGATGAGCATTGCAGGTGCGACAAATAACTTCTGCTGCATCATCCTTATAGTATAATATACATCCATTGATATAATAATCAATCTTTGTAGCAGTGAGACCCAGCTTGGATACTAATTTCTTTGTTCGGTACAAGTCTGAGGGAATTAAATTGCCAGCTGGATTAGTTTCCTTCATAAGACCAATAACGTCATTAAAACACTCACGGGGAATATTATACTCAGTTTTAATACTTAGCATCCTTACTGCAATGGATAATTCTGAATGTGTACTGCAACCTTCCCAAATTGGCTTTTGAGCTGAATGTAATAACTCAAAGAATTTTTGTGTCTCTGCATTTGGTGGCTCTTCCACATTAGACCTTAAATTATGACCTGCTACATCAAAAATAAGGTCTTCATAGGGTCTAATCATTTGATCTTCATCAAATATTTCATAAGCTGTAGATGAACCGGCATGAGCATCTCTATGTGGCTCGTACTCGCCATGTGATGTCCAAATCCAATAGTTTGGAAGAAATCCCCTACGATATAAATCAAGCTTCACATCATCGGGCTTGAGGAATGCTAGATTTTTATGCTTCGAACATGGACATCTAAACATTTTATCAAACTGAAAGGAAGGCAGTTGAGATGCAACTTGAATGAAAGTTTCAACTCCCTCTATAAATTCAACTGTCAATCCTTTTCGACCCGGCAACAATCTGTTATACATCCAATATCTCTCTTCTTGGATAGTCATTTGGACGTTGAAACAAACGTCACCCTACATAGTTATGAAAACATTTATTAGAATATAACAATCTGTATGCTTTTTGTTGATGCTATTCTTCTAGTTGATAAGACTAGAGAGGGGAGTTGAAGGTAAGAAAGATGCTCTTAATTAGTTTTCTCATGATCATGGAATCCTCCACCCTTAACTCGAGATCCTCTTAGCAACATTATAGGTCCTTTAAAAAGTCTCTTTATTAGCTTGCATATTTGATCTTTTCATTATCATATATATACTTGTTCTTTTCATCATGGGAGGTATCTTAGCTGAAGACGTACTTTCCCTCACATACTTTCTCTCTCTCTCTCTCTCTCTCTCTCTCTCTCTCCTCAAATTCGGTTGCCACATCTTTTAGTGTACATGACATTATATAGACTAACAACTAATTTCTTTTTTTTTTCACAAACCCCTTTGACCAGAATTGATACCCTTAATCCACTTCTTACTCATATATATGCACTTGTTTCCGTTTTGAATCAATTACTTGTACATTATTTTTAATATGTTTGGTCATATAGAGAATGCAATAATTATTTTCACATGCTATGACATCTTTGACGATTTTTGATGACCCAATAACAAATAATATAAAAGTTAACTTCATCATCAAATTTTCTTATTTCTCTTCAAGTAAAAAATACACTTAATATTCTATAAATCTCAAGATGGTTAGTTAGATGTCTTCAATGAATATTATCATTACTAACAATAACAAAAAGTTCATCATCCACAAAGTAATTAAACTATTTCTAAAACAGTTAGCACCATAAAGAATATACATAAAATATACCTTAAAATAGAAATCTAGGGTTGAAAAATTGAAGTCGGCGGTCGGTTTGGGGTCGGACTAAGTCGGCGAGGTCGGACGTCGGAGTGCCGGTCGGATCTGGGTCGGCGGTCGGAGAAGTTTCGTCGGCGGCGGTCGGAGAACCTTCGTCGGTCGCGGTCGACGAGCAGAGGCGAGCGGAGGCGAGGGAAACGAGAGAGAAAGAACGAGAAAGAATGAAATGTGAGTTGAGGGCCTGGTCGTTTTAGGGCACTAACCGGCGGTTTTCCGGCGGTCCAAACCGCCGGTACAAAATTACTTATCAACGTCGGTCCAGGCCGCCGTTAAACCGCCGGTTAATATTAGAATCCAGCGGTTTGCCGGCGGTTTTTGGACCGTCGTTAATACCGGCGGTTTAACGTATAAAAAACACCGGCAGACCGCCGTTAAAAGACGGCGGTTTAACCGCTGGCTATACCGCCGGTAACACCGGCGGTCCATAAACCGCCGGTTGGGACTGCCGGTAATAGCCATTTTTCTTGTAGTGATGCCATATGGCTATATTTTTTTATGAGTTTGGTTTTTTTAAAAGAGAATAATGCAAGATCTGTTTTAAAAGTTTTTCCATGTCGATCTTGTTTGAAATTTGCCTTGGAGAAAAATGGCTGTCGAAACCAGCGTGGTCCACAAGAGGACAGCAGCAGAGTGGCGCAAAATTGTCGCTGAACTCATGGGGAAGGCATGGCTTTTAGAAAGCATACTTGCTTGTGGGCATTTGTACTTTGTTTGGGTGACGGGTTTAGTGTGGGTGGTTACATACAATTGCAGCCGGAGATGGCTGACATATATCTAGAATTTAATGAGAAAATTTTAATGGAAATTATATCGATTTCATTTTTTTGTAATATTGAGAAATTTTTGAAACAAATGACTTTAGACAAAGCCTTCTTGTAAATGGGTATAAAGATGATATATATTCGTAAGATACGTATTTATACTGATAATCGACAAAACAATAATTAGGTCTACAAAGAAAAAATGAATAAGCTGTTATTGTAGTTTGTTTGAGAGATGTTAGGTTTGCTGCTCAATAAGCTGCACATGGTCTCTTATTCTAGTTTGATCCTTTTGAAAGCTAGTAAAATAGAATTGAGCAGATAAAGAACTCTTGTTCAAGCCACCAGGATGCATGCTTGGCAATAGCTTAATAAAATCGGTGGTTAAAATGAAGTAAGTTCTGCTGGCGGTTGAATGTTCAAATACTTGATCAACTCTTAAGGATTTTTAAGAAAAGGTAGAGAGCTGGAGGAAGAATTTCACCTACCGAGTCCTCTGCTCCGTTCATTTAATTTTTTTCTAAATTATAAGTAGATATTTGGAGTTTAAATTCGATCATTGATTTTCGTTGCCGTCTTTGATTAGATAGTTCTGAATCTAGTCATTACCAAAATTAAGATGATTTTAGCGAATTAATAAGTAATCAAAAAAACTCAAGCTGCCATTTTATTATAATATTAAGAACAACCAACTGGTACGTACACAAACCAACCATGAAGGCATGCCTGATCATTCCATTCCCGCTTGCGGCCTCTGCATAACTCTACTAATTTAAGGTTATATTAAGCTCTTATTCTCTACCTAACATCGTACGCAAAAGGCCAACATCCACTGCCCAAACTTAGAGATTAGTTGTAACTTCAATAATGTTCTGCTCGACACCAAAGTGCGCCTTGCGGTTGCGCTTGGCAACAACAACAGCAATAGAGCCGAACCTATTGGTGCCGGTTGCAAAGATTGGTTTACTATATAAGACCAAATTTCCATCTTTCTGGAGGATGATAACATAGTTTCCATTTTGGCCATCAGTATTACTTGCCCAAATAGCTTCGTTACGCTCCTCGTGCTCGTCATACATGACAAAGTTTCCATCAGATTGCAAGGTGACGAAACAACGTGAGCCTCTATTAGCAGTGTTCGTTGCCCACTCAGGTTTGTTGAGATTGTAGAGGATGAGGTTACAGTCTTCCTGCATGATCAACATGTATCGATCCTGCTTCAGGAAATTACTTGGGTTCAGCCTCTCGTCGGGGAGTAAATGATTGTCGGCATAAACCTGCGTGCTAAAGAGCGCAATAGAGAGGATGAAGATCATTGTCCAGCTGATGGAGAAAGCCATGGCTTGTTGGGAAGCTATCTAGCTTGTTCTTGGTTGCACTCTACTTGGGTGATGCGCTAAATGTGAGTGCATTGTCCTTTATTTATAGTAGGAAGCCAAGCCAAAAGTTGATGAAAGTCTAGAATGTGCTAAAATAATAATTCAAAACAAAAATGATATATTCTTAAGATTTCTTTTTCTTTATTCAGTTATATATTTTGGATTAAAAGTTTTCTCTACTCAACTCATAATTTAAATAAAAAATAAAATAAACTTAAATTCTCATATTATATATAACTATATATATTGATATGTCATCAAATATTTTCCTTGATCGAGTGCATATCTCGAAGAAAATATAAGTCGGGAGCTTCAATAAATAAATCGAGATCATCCAAACTCCGATTATAGCAAACTTATAGTAAAATTTAACATCTCAATAATCAATGGAATTTATGTCAAAATAATCAAGGAGGAATTTAGAACAATCCACAGTAACCCATTACTAATTCTAGACCATCTTACACTTTACAATTTAATCAAAACAATCAATTTGAAAATAGAGAGTCACCTTTGGAAGAAATATTGATGTAGTTAGGAACTCAATAGCATAGTCAAGTTATTTCTATTAATAGTTTGGAAAATTAGTTATTCTAGCTTGTAATTTTTTTAGTAGCATGCCTCTTGGATCCTTGCCTGGCAATACAGAAGTTAATCCAAATGTGAAAATAAAATATCCTAGTGGAAACCACTTAAGTAATGGTAATGATGAACCCCAACCAAATTAATAAATATAGGCAAGCCTAATAGAAGACTATAAACTTAGGGAAGTTTTGAAGGCAACCCATCTTTATATTTTGTGTTCCATATTAATAAATTGGTACATTAAATTAAGTAGAATTGTAAGAGGATATAAACAAAACTGATATTCAAAATCATTAATTATATTCTTGTCGAGTTCTAAAATAAAAGAAAAAGAAGAAGAGTACATTCAAAATTTGATTTCAGTTAAAAGCTAAATGTATGACTACAACCTTATATTTAAATTTATAAAGGATATGATAGAAGAAGTGGTACTTGTTTAAAACATAATACTTTTCAGTGTTCTTCTCCAGTACCATGTTAGAGTAAAATCTAAGGGAGACTAGACAAGTACATGATACAATATAATGGAGTGTTTAGCCTGTATTTGTTGAAGCAACTCTATCAATAAAGGAGTATAGAGGAGAAACTTTGATCATACATGGTAATAAACTTCTATTATTTTCCTTGTATTTTGATTCTTCTATGAATAGAATAAAAATGAGTTTGCTTGAAATTTCTTATGTTTGACTAAAATTCTTATTTTGGATATATGATACAAAGAGCATGTTAAATACTAAAGAAGACTCTTATACTTCAAAATTTTATGATGTTCTCAGTTATCACTTGTTCTTGATTTAATGCACATAATGATAATATGTGTAGTTAAAATCTAATGTTAGTATATCCTCGATGGAGGAAGGCAAGAATATGGAATATTGAGATAAAATATTAACATGCCTAGATATAAGATGTTTAAGTATTCTAGGTTCTAAAAGAGATATTATAATTGTATGAGATGAGTAGATATCCTTTTCACCTCTACAAGCTTAACAAAGATCAAGAGATGCATATGCTCTAAATCGTATCTACAATTATGAGTCTCTTTAGAAAAATATGATATTTTGCATTCATAAATTCAAAATATTTTATTAAATAATGTTTCAACTATTCTACTTTTATTATGCAATGATAGAAACTCCAAAAAACATCATTTTTATTTCAGAGAGATAATTTATGCATTTAGAGTAAGCAATTGTACTTTTTGTTGCAAGTAATTAAGCAAAAAACATTTTTGTGGGTTCGACACTATACTTCATGACTTTATTACTTGATTCGGCACATATACTTGCATATATTTAAGTTGGCTTCTATTATTATCATATCAAAAAAAAAAAAAAAAAACTAAGCATTGCTTAGTATTGACAAAATAAGTATTTAATACACAGTCTGTAACAAAGCCTAACTTATACCTACACGCATAAGTTCACCCTATAAGGTACCAAATTTACTTTCCAAAATTGCAACCACATCTATAAGGGGATGCATGAATATGGGACGAGGCAGAGGGATGATTGGCTAACGGTAAGGATAAAAGCGATAAAATAGGGGAATCTATATATGTGGAGAAGAGCTAAGTGGATACTTGTGAAACATATTTATGGTTACAAAATTTATTTCTAAATTATTGTTACATATGTGCTAACATTTAGTTATGTACAAAACATGCTTGTTTGTTATTTATTTCTTGAATTTTTTTTTCAATAGCTTAGGAAAATATTTATTTTAAACATTTGCTATATTATATTAAAAGTTTGCAATTGTTTAAGATATTATAGGTTTATTGTGAATCATGATACAAACTATTATTATATATTTATTACAGCTACTCAACTCTCCTTGGTTTGCTGTTAGGAAGGTCTGACTTCCAACTAAGATGTCTTTGGTTTGAGTCTTGTATAAATAATGTTTGGATGAGTTTTCCTTAATTGACCAAAATGTAAATGTCCCAAAAAAAAATTTAGTTACTGATTTCCTTAAATTTGTAAATTCATATCCCGCCAACTATTTCTTCATTTATCCTATATGTTTTTGATAAATTAATGCAAAATTTCCATTACAATTTTGATATTATGTATATTCCTGTCTAAAAGTTTGTCGTTGATCCATCTTCACATAACGGATATGAATTTTGTCAGTCAAATTGCATAGAACACAATTCCATTAATAATATAGATGTAAGTTACTAATGAGCAATCTGTTAGGTATCAATAAATGGAAAAATCCATCAATAATTTAATGATGGAATGGCCTCCATAGGTTGTGATAGAAATATCTAAAAAATGCATTTCAGATTAGGGTTTTATAGGTGGTCACATTCTATCATAGTGCCCGTCACAAATTTATTGACCATGGGGAAATATGATATTTACAACTTATTATTCATCAATAACTTGGTATTTTGTTGTAGTGATAGAATATTTTAAAATTTATGAAGTGAACTACAGTATCACCCATTTGTTATAGACCATGGAATAACTAAACACAAAAGTAATTTATATTTTGATGGTCGCATGAGGCTGTTGGAATGTCTAAAATAGGCCGAGTTCATGTTTTATGTTGGATGAAGCTTTTCTATTGATAGAACGACATCTCAGGGTTTACAAATAGCTAATAGGAGCTTGTTCTACATAAAACCATTGCACAATACAACGTCTAAACTGTTGCAGGTGATGGCGAATGAGTTTAAATGACCACTACATTGTTTATCTGATCGCTTGATCGCATATATAGTTCAACAGTTAAGGATATCTTGTGAGGAGAAGGTCTGAATGCCGAGACATATAATGATGATGAAGATGATAATGCAATCCCACGATGGTGCTGAACAATTAATTTTTTTTTAATTTATAATTGCACTGCACAACTTTATTTACAAAAGTTTATAAGTATATTAGCATTTTCTTTGATTTATAATCTGCAATTTATTATTATGAAACAAAATTCATCATTGTTGTGTCCTACTTCGAATTTGAGCTGGGCTAAATGTTTAAATTTTTTGAAGTTCAGTAGTTGAAATATGTTGAGACATTTTATGACAGATTTGTGATGGGAAGAGATTATTTTGTGATGGAGTTCCAATTTTATGGTTGTTGTGAGTCAGATTTATGATGGATGTCCAGACCAAATAATTTGCCCTTTTAAGTTTGGAATGAAGAGTGATCGAGCACCTAGAGAGAGCAGTACTTGTTCTGAGACAAACTTGGGGCAGCTTAACAACATAGTTTTTCTTAACTTGTAAGAAAATAATTAATATATGACAAGTATTTACCGTAAAACATTCATAACTATACTAAATTATAATGAAATTTTTGTTTATTTTTTTTACGTTATTCTGCCGTTAACTCATCACAAATAATTCCAATTTGACACTATTTCTTAATATGAATATTAGTAAAGCACTTGCGATCATTTTTTCTTTTACAAAATGGCAAGGTAAATTTTGGTCCATCACAAAATTTGTTTACCGCCCGATATTTTACTAAGACTTTTTTGACAAAAATTTATGTCATTTTTCAAATAATAAGAAAAAAATATGTTTTGCACCAAATTTTTCCATCGCTAAGCTGCTTATTTTTAGGACATTATTATCAAAATAAAACCTAATGTACATAAAAAAACATTACCAAAAATTTAACAGATCATTATAAAGCAGAAATTAACACAACATTCAATTATGAAAGCAATTAAATAATGATGAGATCGCCATCTTACCAAACAATTTTGTTGTTTTATTCCGGGTTGGACTATTTAGTAATGGCGACATATCGGGATAGGAAATGACAACACTTTATAGCCGGTACTAATCTTATAGGTTTTTTTTTTTTTTGAACATTTAGGCCATTTAAGGGAAACTCAAATACACAACGCATACACAAAGACTCGAATCCAAAACCTTTAAGTTGGAAGCATACGTTCTCAACCAACAGGACAAGGTGAGCTGTGTCTAATCTTATAGGTTTAATCAGGCATGAGGAATTATTGGGACTAGGAAAAGACCACTCTACTTATAGCTTACGAATCTTATAGGTGGAACAAGTTGCTGCATATGATCACGTATTTTTTTTTTTTTCTAGTTTGTTCATCTGGAAGGTAGCATTAGGTGTTGAGTTTGTAATTAATATTTTTGAGGTTAGAAGGAAATTAGTATGTTTTATGAACAAGTCACTGCAAATGATAACATTTTTATATTTTTTCTTTTGGAAGGTAGCGTTATGAGCCCAACTCGCAATTAATACTAGTTAGCCTAGGTGGATATGCTGCTTGAGAAGTTTTTGCGAATTAAAATATTAAATATTCATATTAATATTTTGATTTCTATTTTCGGATCTACCAATATATTTAAGAAATAGTAAATTGGATGTGTGCGTGTGTGTGTGCATATATATATATATATATATATATATATATATATATATATATATATGTTGAGGGATAGAATATACGTGGTGATAGACTTAGAATTTTTTGTCTCAAAGTTGTACGGACATCCAACATATAAACAAGGAATAAAAAAATACAATGTTTTGATTACGTGGATAGCCCTGGAAAAGGGGCAAAAACCACGAGGTGACATTGAGTTGAAATGATTCAACTAGAATTTAAATAGATTATAATTAATCAGATCATCCTTGAAATTGAGGATGGTCATATTACAACAGTCAACTATCGGGTTGAAATATTGTGACGAGCTGAGATTGGATGGAAATCTGGCGATGTTCAGTGGTAAGGTAGAAGTCTTGTTTCTTCCTCTTCTTTCCCTTCGTTCTGTTCCTTTATTGGGTCCATTTTCATGATGAATGAGGGGTCTATTTATAGTTTTATGAGAATATTATGGAAAGTAAATGTGAGGGACATCAAGGGTATGTTGATAGTGGTTTGAATTGACAGCCGATATTGATCCCCTTGATTGTGGACCGATTATTGGTCATTTGTAAGTCTTAATGATATCAGAATTCAATGATCTTAAGCTCATTCAATTTGTCTCGGTTATCCACTCAATTTGACTATAAGCATGCCACATTTGAAAATGGTTTGGTCATCCAATTTATGATTTGAACATTTGGATTAATAAATGCTCATGCAGCTTATCAACACCATATTGATAAAGTCTTTATGAAACTTTTTATGAAAATAATGAAAGTTCATGTTAATGACTTGTTAGTAAAGAGTAAAGAGAATAAACATCGTCATTTAGATTTGGAATAAAGCTTTTATCTTCTCAGATGATATAATATACCTCATAATCGCACTAATTACACGTTTGGTGTTACATTGGGAAAATTTTCAGTATTCATGGTTACCCATATGATATAATATACCTCATAATCGCACTAGAAATATAAGGGAGGTATAGCATATGAATGGAAGAATAACAAACTTTATCACCCCTCTTGAGGGTGCTTGTAATTCTAGCTTTCAATGGATAGACTAATGTCAGGATAGACAAATGTCAGGTTATTTTTAACAACTCAAAATATATCTAGCTTCACTTCCTTTATTATCAAAACCAAATAGAGGAGAAATTTTATATTTGTATCTTTCAATTTCTCCCTATGCCATAAGTTCAGTAACAACATGAGAGGAAAATGGGGAAGGTAACTCCCTATTTATTATATAAATAAAATTATGTCTAGTATAGAGGGAAGATATCAATTGGTAGATAAAATGGCATTGGCATAAGATTTTTAGCAAAAACATTATGTCCATATTTTTAAGCTCACACGATTGGTGTGAGACCTCGTTCCCTTACTGTTCCTCTCTGATTTGGATTTTCCTCTCAGGATCGTCCAGGACGATAGTGAGATCGTCCAGGCCGATTTGCACTGTAGAAAATATCGTCCTGAAAATAGTCCTGGGAACCGTCCAGGACGATTTTTTTGGTCTGATCGTCCCAGGACGATCTGGCGATCGGCCGGGCCGATTTGCTTAATGATATAAAAAATCAGCTCGTTTTGAGGAGAGAGAAAATCATTTTTAAATATCAGATATTTTGAAGAGAGAGAAAGAGAGGAAAAACAAAGGAAAGAAGTCCGATTTCGGGGCCCGCGGAGCGATTTTCGTCGTTCGTTGCTGTTGGATATTTTGTTTGTCTCGCTGTAAGGATTCCGAACCCTACTTCTGTTTTCGAAGATTTTGAGGTTTTGCAAAATGGTGCTCAGATTTGTATTTTTGTAAGTGATTTTCATACCCGGTTTGGTACTGGCGAAGATTTCACCGCATAACTTTTGGTATGTTGTAGATGTGATTATTCTGCACGTTTTAAGTATTTCCTGGAAGATTTCGTCCGGTCCGTTTTGATTCTGCGGAGTTTTATTTTGACTGTAATTTATTATGATGTCCGAATTGGTTTGAGCAGTAGAAGAATAGTCTTATAATGTTGCCGTGCACGTTCTGTATTAATTTGGTGGATTGTAATTTCTGGAGATTTTTGTGTAAATTCTGTAGACTGCCGTTGCTTTGCCCGATTTTCGTATGATTTCTGATTTGTCTGAAATGGATAGATTGAATTGATATGCGTATGACTATTGATATGATTGTTCTAGATTTCTTTAATACTGCTTATTGCATCGATTATTGCATTGACTATTAATTAAATTGATTGTTACTGAAAGACAAGTGGGAACCTGGTTGAACGTTGGTTGGAGATAGATATTGACCTGTACAGGATGGTGGGCCGACGGGCTTTCCTTTAAACCATTGATCATTGATATAATAATTGGGAGTTATAAGGAGTTTTATATGCCGACGGGCGGCCGACGGGCAAAAAGAGTGATGACTCTTCTTGATAGAAACCAACGTACAGATATCTACAACAGCAATATGGATTCTACAACAGCACTATTGATAATAGCCAGTTTAACCTGGTTGATCATAGCTAGTGTTTGTGCTTGTCGAGTAAGACCATTGTATGGAATTGTATGATCTTGCATCGTATGGATTTCCTGATATGCATTGATTTATTTGATTTCGATTGTTTTGTCGATATGTTGATTTGATCGTTCTATGGATTCCCAACTGATTGATATAATTGACTAGAAAGTGCTTTATTGATTGAGATGATTTCCTTATTGTAGCATCACGCGTCGTCATTATGGAATGGTTCTCACGAATTTATTGATATTGAATATCGCATATTGACATCGAGTAAATTGTATTGAATAATTGACTGACTGATTTGTAATAGTACGTTCTGACACGAGTCTCTTATTGATTGATTTGATGTTATGAATTGCTATTGACTGAAATAGATATTCAATTGATAAGATGAATATGATAGATACAATAGATTGACTAGACGACACGACTGATTGAACTGATAGTATTGATTGACAGAAACTGCTACGATGAATAGATATTGACTGAAAGCACTTATTGATTTGATCGCTGTGACGTATTGATTTATGGATTCTTTTGCCGCCGTATTGACTATTGAGTATTGATTGATTCGATTTGATTTGTTTTCCGTACCTGCATAGATTCATTGATCATAGCTGACTTGACTTGATTGACCTGCATATTGTTTCGATCGTGCTTTGATTTCAGTTGTAGGCTTTGGTGACCTGTTGGGCTTGTAAGCTCATTATATGTGGTTAATAATTTCAAGTGCAGGGCCTCCAGCTTGAAGATCTTTCTGCCGAGTTCTGTAGCTTTTAGTTCTGTAGCTCTTTGTTTTGTAGCCTTGGTAGGCTTTCTTTTGTAGCCGGTGCGGCTATTGTACATGTCTCTTTTGGGACTTTTTGTCTGTACTCTGTTTGTACTATCTGTGAATTATAGTATCCGCTGCTATTTCTTTTCTGTAATGTAATTATCTCTGGCTCTGGATATATGTATGCATGGATTGATATGAACAACAGATAAGGAATTGATATAAAGAAAAAAAAATAGAAAAAGAAAGAAAGAGAGGCAATAGAACGATCAGAAGAATCCTTTCGCTACACGGATCTTGGGGACGTCACAATTGGTGTATATACCAAACCTCCACTTAAAATTATCCTTCAAAAACCTAAAGATTTAGGGCGATTAGTTAAATTATCAATAGAATTTGGAGAATTTGATATCATTTTTTCACAATCAGATATCAAATCAGAAATATATGCATGCTTTGCGGAGGAATATACAATTCCATATGTAGCAAAAAGTTTTATTCTTCATCTTTATCACCTCATTAGGTATTATATGTTAATGGAGCGTTTGGAAGTTCTAAACAGAAGCGAGAATACTGTTTACTTCCCCTGAAAATAATACTTTAGATTAGAAACTTCATTTATCATTTATAGCAGTCAATAATGTAATAGAATAGGAAGCCTTGTAATATAAACTTCCTTTATCATTTTTATGCTGCTAAGAATGAAGATAAGTTGCATTATTATCTTTATTTTCTACCAGAAACACTATTGTGTCTTCATTGAGCAGTGCAACATCTCATTAATGTGTTGCTCATAATTTTAATAGAAGATTAAAACCTTAAACAATCTCTATTCAAGATATAGTCTTGTGAAGTATAATAGCTGCAGGGAAGGGATCTCAATAAAATAAACATTTTCTTCCATGGGAAAGATTATATGTTATAGTGAAAGTAGTGAAGCCTAGAACTTTCAAACTTAAAAAATCAGAAAGAAAGTTGTTTCCTTAAATGTTAATGCTAAAAATAGTTGAAAGTATTATCAATGATGTTGTCATTGATTAAACTTCAATGTACTCAAGGTTATGCAAGTTTCACCTATAATATATGTGTTATTTACTTCATCTCAATTGAATTCTATCTCAACAAAGATTAGATCAACTTCTTATATACATGTTAACATAATAACTTTATAAATGACCTCAAAAATGTCTAAATAATTTTAAACAAATACCTAAAGGGGACTAGATTAACCTCTTCTATGCAGGTTAACATCATATTTCTATAAATAACCTTAGAAATGTTTAATAATCACAATCCTAGTTTTACAAGTTAAAGTTCATAAATTTTTGCAAATTCTAGGAATATAAAGTCTAAAATAACAAATTTTTGTAACCTACTTACAAAAGAGAAGGATATAAACTCTACAGAATAATGTATCAAATAATACCAAAATTCATCACTTTAAAAATACACTTAGCATCTTCTTTTACATTTTACTGAATATGCTCAGATGCATGGCTGGGAGAAAGACCTATATTTTCTTCATTCTTATGTTGCACCAATCAACTACCCTTATTAAGCCTTAGATAAAGCCCTCTTCGATACATTGTCACTACAAATCCTTCACCTCTACAACATATACATGATTTCAAGCTTGTTGAGCATGATATTTAATTATAATTTTGAAAGCTAAGGGTTTTTTAAAATCTTTTATGATTTTTGGAAATGTAGTTATGATCTTGACTTGGCCTTCGAAAATACAATTTCTTTCTGAGATAGAAGACTTCAAAACTTCTTATATTCATCTTAAAATGTTGTTATCTTTATTAGAAGAATTTGTTGGTAATTCACATGTTCATTAATTATTGTTTTTACATCAACTAATTCACTATGAATTCGATCCATTTGTTAATTTTACAAAGAATGAGAAGTTATCATGGTTGTTAATTCAGGTCTAATTTCTGCTAAATAATCTTCCACTACTCTCATCTCCTTTGTCTTCCCTTCATATTTTTGCCTATATTCCCCTTGAAGATATTTATTTTTTACATAATTTATTATTCCAAACATTCAAGGACTGAGTTAGTTCGACATCAATATACATTCACTCTAACATCTATAACAATATGATATATACAAACATACATACATACATACATACATATATATATATATATATATATATATATATATATATATATATATATATATATATATATATATATATATATATATATATATATATATATACATATATATATATACATACATACATATATATACATACATACATACACATATATATACATACATACATACATATATACATACATACATACATATATATATAGATAATACATACATATATATATTTATATATATATAGATACATACATATATATATATGTATGTATATAATATATATATATATATATATATACATACATATATATATATGTATGTATCTATATATATATATATGTATGTATATATATATTATGTATGTATATATACATACATATATATATATATATACATACATAGATATATATATACATACATATATATATATATATACATACATATATATATATATATATATAATTATATATATATATATATACATACATATATATATATATATATACATACATATATATATATATATATAAGAGATATGTTTTTATATATGAAAAGAAAAATAAGAAAAACAACATCTCACCAATTTATCAACTCTTGTTTGGCACATTAATGAGTAAGGGCATTTTTTGGAATATGTAATTTTGGAGGGAAAGAATCTTTATGATCTTTACTGCTGTTCTCTATTGCTAAAGTCTCATTTACCTTTTTCTTTCTCTTGGGCAAGGGTAGTGGATCATCATTATTTAAGGATCACATAGAGGAGACTTTTGAAGTTTGTGTAGATATCTCTTAAATCTTTTTGGACTTTTTTAGCATGCCTGCATGAGACTTCCCCACTTGAACATATATAACAACTTTGAATAAATATCCTCTTCTATATATTTGCCATGATAGTGTACCTCATAACGAAAAATTTCAACATCCAATATTTAACAGCATTTAATATGTCTTCTTCTTCAGTATCAATATCAATTAGTAACACCTTTTATTTTACTCACTTCTTTATAAGAATCTAGTCATTCTTAATGAAGAATAATACATTGGACTAACTCTTTCAAGGATCTCTAGATCAAATGTATAGCCATTAAGATCTAAATGTGATACGACCTTATGTGTTACATGTAAAACTACCAATTCAACAAAGATTTTCTAGTGTTAGAACTGCACCATGATTCCTGAATAAAGAAATTAAACCAGTAACAATTGACGTAGATCTAAATAAAATTGAGACAAGCTAGCTCCACACGTTGTTAAAATATTAGTTAATTTGGGAGGATGTAGAAATCATAGGCCTGCTTCTAAAATTATTTCATAAATAGTTAAATATCTCAATGGGGAAAACCTATGATTTTTTAGGATCCTTTACTAAAAGATCATTTGAAATTAAAATTTCTTCGAAAATAAGATCAATGAATCACTAGTGATTGGGGACACCACGTCATCAGCCATAGTTATCTTGTAAGATCACTTCGAGCCATTATTTTGTGCAGGGGTTGGATGACTTTTTTTTTGTCTTGTGTAGTTTGAGTGGAGAATGATCTTAAATTAGAACTTATACACAAAGAGGGACTTTGGAGCTTGATAGGAGATGTCACCTATCTAAGATAATTGAATGCCTTTAATATAATAAGAGAGAAGGGAGAGAAGTGATGGAAGAATAAATCTACTCTTTCAACATAAATATGGGAAATGAAGCTTGATAGGGGATGCTGCCTATCCATGATAGCACAATGCCTTTAATATAAAAATAAGTGAGGGATAAAAAAAGAAGGATATAAGAGTTTTGGAGGAGTTTGTGCTTTCCCCCACCCCAAGGTAGATACTTATAGGTGTAATGGAAGGGGGTATATAAATATTTATTTTATAATTTTTTGAATTTTTTTAAATAAATTTTTATATTTTTATTAGTTTTAATAGAAAAAAATAGTAGATTACATTTAAAATAAAAAATAACATAAAAATTAAAAAAAAATTCGTAAAATCTAAAAGTCGATACTATAGTCGCCTTACTATACTGGTGGTTGTGTTTCCAAAAAAATTGACAAAATATACATCTAGAGGGACATAATTGGGCGTGCCCTTAATGTCCAAATAGCGTGTGTCTGCACACAGGCCAACCACTAGAAGGTGGAGGGCTCGATTTTTTAACAAGAACAGTTTAATTTCAATATTTTAAGGCTCTGTAAAATAATTTTTTAATGTTTTAGAATCAATTTTGACAATTTCAGAGACAAACCAAGGCTTTACAATCACTTTAAAGTAATTTCAAGCATTTTTTATTTCAATTTTATAATTTTTTTGTTCCAATAAATGTGCAAACTTCAAGGAATGAGCACGTTTTGACCTAAGGCATTTTATATTATTCTCGGTCACGATGGGGGGCCAACACAAATGTCTAGAATAGGGTCGAGCCTCATAATTTTGACTTTAATTCACAAATTGCCCCAGAATGTATAGATATATACATATATTTGGACTATGCAAGCATGAATAACTAAAAATAGTGGGGTAATTGATATGTCCCAAAAAATTCACTTTAATCAGGCTTGATTTGCGACGTAAATTTGAGTCGAAAGATAAAATTGGCACCGTCAAAGCTCCAATTTTGCAAGCTTATAGTCAAATTTAACATCTCAAGGAGATGAAACCAACAACTCAAAATTGGGTCAAATTTGTGCCTATGTTGTCAAAATCAATGCTTAATAAAGTCTACATGATTAAGGAGATCATTATAAGATGTTAGATGGAACACTCCCAATATGTTTTTGATCAACTTTGGGGGGGGGGGGGGGGGGGGGGGGAATAGAATAACGGAAAGCTGGGGAGCTCACTCTACATTCTTCAACCAATATCGACAACAATCATCAAACTTTTGTGCGTTCGTTGAACAGCGTTAGATCTCTTTTATGTAATTTAGTATTTTAAGCTTACGATTTTTATGATAGCAAATATTTTTTATGTTTTTTACTTTATTTCTCCTAATATTGTTATTACTTATTTTTTTATTTACTAACATTTCAGGTATATTATACACCTTGAAACAAAGGATCAATACATAAGACTTGTATAATTTGTTTGACGTGCACAAGATTCTATATTTTTATTTAGTTATTTTTATATTTCTTGAGTCAAAAGTCCTATAAAATATTTATGCTAGCTTAGAAACTATGCACACACACACGTGGGAGTGAAAATATAAAGTTTAGATTTTTTTTTAAAATCATATAGTATGATCCAAATCATATTATATGGTTAGTTTATCAGAAAATTAATTAAAATGGTTAATTGAGATATTAATCTTTTTAAATTAATAGTATTGTATGAACTCAATCATACATGACGATCAGTTAAAATTCAAGCCCTAACCTCAAGCTTAACTTAGGCAAGTAATTTGAATATTTTATTTAGAACTACTCATATTATAGGATATTTTAATTCATACCTAAATTAATATATATGATTAGTCAATAAAATTAATGTTTAATTAATGAGTTTAATCATAATGTATGATCTCGATTATACTAGATGATTGGCAGCAATGAATTTTGATCATCCCAAGGATCATCCTGGAAGAACCTTAATTTATTTAACTTATCATACTATATGATATTAATCACACTAAATGATTGACATAGATTTTATTTTACCTTCACGAAGATTATCTTGGATGAACTTATGTAAAATGTACTAATTATACTATATGATCCATTATTCATATTATATGATTAGATTAAGATACTTAAACTGATTGTAATGAGATTTTTTCATCATACTAAATGGACAAGAATGTTTGAGCTAATTTTTTTATATAATCCATCTATTATACTATACGAACAAAGTCGGGCTACTTAAAAATTAGATTTTTTTGGAAGCCTTGTATTTAAAAACTCTTATTAATCTTTTAATGGGTCTTTAGATATTGGGATATTTCTATGGAAGTGCTTTGAGAAGTCTTGTATTCTTGAGTAATAAGGAAGATTGGTGAAAGAGAGGGAGAAGCTGAGTAGGAGGGGATTTTATGCAATTACACTAAGAATGCTTTTACTTACATTCCTCCATATGTCTTCATTGACCTTCATGGAAACTTTAAGGGGAAATTTTTTAAGGCCAAAGATCATCAACACTCTGCCTCACCAAGAGGGTAAAAGGGATTCTAGATTCTCTACCTCATATGGAGGGTGAAAAGGATTTTGTTATTGTACCGCAACAGATTAGTGGAAAAATTTTATAAGGGCCTCTCCACCTTTTTGAGGGGCCAAAAGAAGATTCACTAAATGTTTAGTGTAATACCAAGAGAGAACGATGAAGAGTGGACATATTCATATTTTTACTTAATCATTATAAATCTAATGTGCTCATTCTTTATTCAGCTTTTCACATTTTATTTTCTCATACAAAATTTCTTATAAACCTAAGTTGAGAATATACAAATTGGTTTTAATTTATATTTCATTCAAAAAAGAAAATAAATCTTCATATTTTTTTCTTTATAAAATTGAAAAGACAAAAAAAATATTTTCTTCATTATTTTCTTTTGTATAAGTTTATATGATTTATTTTAAGTTTTCAAAAAAATATTCTTGAGATAAAATTTTTTAAAACATCAATTCACCCCCCCCCCCCTCTTGGTTAGCCTTGGGAAATTCTAGTGGTTTCATAACCCATTCTTCAACTTTTAACTAATATCGTAGCGGATTCTCAAGAATTATTGATTTAAAAATCTTGAGCAGATCCAATGGCTATTTTTAATGGTAATTATAATAAAACTAAAGGATATTTAATTACTTCTCCACCAATGTTTGATAATATACTGCATGATTGTCAAAAAGTTTGCATGCAATATTCATTCAATCTATTAACTTTCACATGTGGCATATGATTCAAGCAGGATATACTCCTCCATATCTAATTTTTAATGGCATCAAAGAATAAAATCCTTTTACTAAATGGAGATTTGAGGATAAAGACTATACATAAATAAATGCAAAAATTTTAAACTATTTTTCTATGTTTTAAATTCTGAGTACTATATTCATGTTTCTTCATTCTAAAATGGAAATTTTAGATGAGTTAAATGTTACATATAAATGAACCAATGAAGTTAAACAGTCCTGACAAGATATATTTTTTTATGACTTTGAGTTATTTCGCATGAATTCTAATCAGACGATAAATGACATGTACATTAAATATACTAAGAATAAAACCTAATTGCATGCACTTGGTAGAGAATTATCTAATTTAAAAAGATATAATAAGATTTTATATTTCTTACCTTACAATTATTCAATGAATCTAAGAACTCAATCATACTTATATTTTGGACAATTTACTTGGCTCACTCATTACTTATGAGCAAAATGTAAGTCAAATATATCTTGTTGTAAGTGACAGAATGAAGGATAGGATAGTGGTACTAAAAGCCAATGACTCAGATAGTAATAAATCTATATATTATGGAATGGTGGTTTAACGTTAATGACCTGATAATTCCACACTTGTGCCATAGTAATACACATATCCCACACTTGTACTATATATAATACAACGTATATTATATGGAGGCCCAAATCAATTACAGAAAAACATAATTTGTACTCCATCTATTCATTAAGGAATAAAGTGGAATCCAAATTCACTTTGGTTTACAAATCTAACAATTGATTGATTTTATAAGGATTCCCTCATAAAAAGCCTATTGAAAGCATGTGGTACCTGGACATCGAGTGTTCATGATATATTACTAGAGATATGAACCAGTTCATCAAGCTAGGGGCTAGGAGCGAAGGCAAGTTAACACTGGGTGATAACACCCCTGGAAAGTGGTGGGTTTAGCCATGAAAATAGTAAGTAATTTATTATTAAAATCATTCTTTTGATAGATGGATTAAAACACAATTTGCTTAGTACAACCCAACTTTTTTATAAACATTTTGATATCAAATTCATTCCTAACAAATGCATGATCATCTCAAATTAAAATTTTGTTTTAAAATGATGATAAATAAATAATGTTTATAAGCTTAATTACACTTGTATTGATGATTCTGATAATCTGTGCTTGAAAATTGTGTTGGATTAATCATGAATATAACATGGGAGACTGAGTATTGCTATTATAAAAACTCTTGAAAAAACAAACCCAAGTAGCTTTTTTTAGAGGTATCCACAAGCTAGAATTCACTAAAGACCATATGAGTCATGCATGCCACCTAAGAAAGAAAACTGGGTCACTTTTCCACACCATTAAGGATAGCACCACTACTAGTCCTCTCAAAATTCTACATATGAATTCTTTTGATTTCTGATTGTGGATGATTATTTAAAATTTAAGTGGGTTAGATTCTTACTGAAAGTTCGTTAGGGAAGTTTAAGCCCTATAGAACTGGCCCAAGCTAACCAAGAGGGGGGGGGGGGGGGGGTGAATTGGTATTTTAAAAATTTTCTTTTCACAAAGAAGTAAAATCACATAAACCAATATCACACCACAAAAAATAAGCGTGGAAATTTAAGTGCGGAAGCAAGAAGCAAGAACACAGAGATTTATAGTGGTTCGATCAACTCGACCTTTGTCCACTCCCCGGAGGTGCCCTCTGAGTATTGCACTACAATCGTGACTCTCCTTTAACCCCCACGGCTAGGCGGAGAAGCCTTTACAAAGAACCTCTTTTTGCCACCCCGGCAAGGCAGAGAACCTATCTCCTTTTGCTTACTCCTGAAGCTGGCAGAGAACCACAATCAAATGCTGAATCCTTACCTCTACCGACCCTTCCACGAACAAGAAACTCTAGAGAAGAAGAAGCAGAGCGATCCTTGAAGAAACCCTTGTGAATCCCCTCACAAGCTCCCCCTTACAAGATCCTCTCTCTCTCTCCCTCTCTCTCTTTCTCTCCTCAAGGTCTTCTCAGGTCAAGGCAGCAGCAAAAGATTTTTCAAAACGTTGAACAAGAGCTCTTAAATAGAAGAGCTTCAAAGGAGCTCATTAATTGCATGTTGCCGACAATATCGTCCAGGCCGATATGGACATCATCTTGGCCGATCAGTACAAATCTCAGAAGATCGGCCAGAGCATCGCCCTGAATGCAAACTGGACGATTTAAAATTGGCTTGATCGTCTAGGCCGATCAGTTCAAATCAGAGGAAAATCGTCCATAGCATCGCCCTAAATTAGTGCTGGCCGATATTTATCATCCAGAAGTAACTAAGATTTTTGAATAGATCGTCCTGGCCGATCCTTCAATCGTCCAGGATGATATGATCATATCAATCATCCTTAATTACTTCATTGATTTGTCTGATTAATTAAGGCATAATTGTGAATATCGTCCAGGCCGATCCAAGATTGTCCTGGCCGATTACCAAAAATTACAGAACACCTTAATTGTTTATGGCGGCAACTTCTTTCTGTTTTGAGCGTATCGTCCTGGCTGATACACGTATCGTCCAGGACGATCTATTAATGACGGCTGTCTTAATTAAGAATCCCGAATAGAATCTTTGTTTCAAACTAAATCGTCCAGGCCGATAAAGATATCGTCCTGGCCGATGTGAGTAAAAATAGAAATTCTAAGTCTCTCAAGTGTGTGTGTGTAGGGTTACTTAGCATCAGTCTATTTGAACATTACAAACAGACTCAAGAAGAGAAAAGCAAATTACAGACTGACTCAACCCTAACCTACGCAATCTTGAGCTGGCTTCGTTTGTTCGTCCGATCTTCGATTCCTGAAAAGTTAGAAATAACAAGAAGTCCAAGAGAATCAATAGTGTTTGTCAATCATCAAAACATAAATCATGAAAAATAGATTTGCAATAATCTTCCCCTTTTTGATGATGGAAAATACTAGTAGGAAAAACTTAGTAAAAAATAACAATTCATTAAAATTTCAAAGTTACAAGCACATCAACTTTTTCCTACCACATCCTACTCCCCCTTTTGTCATCACAAAAAGAGGGTCTTAGACACACAAAAGAAAAAGGAAAAAAAAAAAAAACAACAAAAACTAAAACAAAGTGCAAGACAAACTATAGAAAATAGAAAACAAAAAAAAAACTAGAAAAACGAGGGACCCTGATCATCAGATGGAGGTGGTGGAGGTGGATGCTGAAAGTAGTTGGCAAGCGTAGTAAACTGAGCATTGAACCAGGCAATGTCCTGGTCATGCTGCTGCTGCTGGTGAGTAATTTAGCTATCAAACCGGGCTAAGTCCTCTGTGCGGTGCTGCTCGTAGCGGGCCATGTCCTTAGAATGTTGCCACTCCTTTGTAACAACGTAAGCATTGAAGCGGGTATCCCATCGATCAAATCTCTCCACTAACTGGTCAAGCTGAGAGTGCTGGCGAAGAGGAGTAGGATCAGGAACAGGAGCGGGAGCGGGAGCCTCCTCCTCAGCCCTCTGAGGTTTCTCATCCCCAGGGTGGAGACAAGTACTGTGAAGGGTACTGAAGGAACTGTTTGAGTAGAAGAGAGTTGGGATGTTGGGTGGAACAGGATATTGAAGTTGATATTTAGTTTCAAGGACATAGGCTATGAGGTGTCCTAAAGCTAGATTGTGTTTTCTTATGACCTGGATCGTGGATTGTGGTTAAGTGATTAATGTATCAAAAAATTAAGTATGCAGTATTAAATTCTCTATGTGCCATGATGTAAAAAGTAGTCAAAGAAAGTAGAGGAGTGATGTGGATTCGGTCCTTGGCTTTTAGAATTATGAAGGTACGAAGGACATGTTGGATTGTCCTAGCATCTTTGACTAAAGAGCTAGTCTCTCCAACATGAAAAGGTGCATTGGTCTGGCGAAGGAAATGATTTGCTTTGGACCAATCAAAGTTAGGATCTGAAGCGATTATGTGCAGCTTATCCCCGGTGGTGGATAGCTGTAAAAGTTCAACACAGTCCTGATATGTGATTTCGATCGGGCGTCGATTCACATAGGAGGTCAGGGCTGTGAAAGTAGGATTTATGCGACGGTTTACGAAGAATTCATGAAGGAGCTCAGTATTAAAGGGGAAAGCAAGAGACAGAATGAAACAAAGGTAAGTGTGAGCGAAAAGATCCATTACCAGATACGAAAAGTGGATAGGATTGATGATTCTGGAGACAGTTATCCCACATGCTTTATATCGATGGTAAGCAGCTTCATCTTCTACCTCTCTGAAATGAGGGTCAATCCTAGCCCTCGAAGAACTCCCAGAAGTTTGTCGAACTCGTTTCCCACTAGCCATAGTAAGGAGTTAGTAAGGAAACACAAGAGGAGAAGGGATGCGAAGTGAAAAACATGGCTAGAATGGCCTGAATTTAAAGAAACGGCCATATCGTCCAGGCCGATCGCAGAATCGTCTAGGATGATATGGTATAATAATTGTGTACCGGCCGATTGGTCAAAAAGGCGGTCCAATCGGTCGGGCCGATCAGATATCGGCCAAGACGATTAGATACAGGCGATCGTCCTGAGGAGTCAAGCCGGACGACTGTTGAAAAAGCAAATCGTCCGGGCCGATTAGGGGTATCGTCCAGGACGATGCATAAAAATTGATCATACCGTCCAAAGTTAAAACGTTTTAAATCTGTGCCACGTGTATTATCCAGGACGAACAGTGGATCGGCAAGGACGATTGTCCAATAATGGATCGTCCGGGGCCGATTTTAAGCATTTTAAACGTGCTGACACGTGGATCATCCAGGATGATCTAGTGTATCGGCCAAGATGATGACCATAAAATGTGAAATATGTTATCGGCCAGGACTATCGTCTTGATTGCATCAGAGTTCGATCAGATCGTCCAGGACGATAAATTATCGTCTAGGATGAAGAGTTATGTAAGCACAGAAAAGTTCAGCAAATGAAATTTTTCAGAAAAAAGTCCTATCATCCAGGACGATATGAGAATTGGCCAGGAAGATGTGATTAGAAGTTTGATTTCTAGGAAAAGATGTTGATGATCAAAACCCTCAAAAATAAATGACTCACAATTCAAAGCTAGAAACAACAATAAAAATAAAAAAAGGCTAAAAACCAAAAAAAATGAAAGTTTTTTTTTGTCTTAACAAAGAATCCATACGTCAATTATTTCAAACAATTAAATTTTAGAGATTTAAAAGATCAAAGCGTTTAACAAATCAAAATTTTGAAAAAGGTAGACTATCCGATCTTGTTATTCCCTAGCTCAAACTTCTTTCAGAGCAATAATCGTCCTTTTAAAAACAAAAGATCTAACTCAGAAAAACTTTACTGGGTAAAAATAAGATTCAATCAAAACTTGGTTACAAATAAAATATTTTATAAATAATATACCAAAGTAATTTGTCTCAATCATGAAATTTGAAATCAAGCCTTTGAAAGCATCAAATAACCAATGAGTTCTCTAAATTTTAAGAGTTCAGAAAAGAGATAATAGCTTGTATTTAGTGGGCTCATTTTATGCCACTTGTATCTTTGATTTGGCTCTTTGAGCATCTTGATTTTTGACACACATTTGTGTATATATTTTTCATTTCAATTTTGCATCCTTTTCACTTTCCCTCTTAATTCTTTCAAGCTAAATTCTTTTTAACAAAAAACCTTAAAAAGAACCTTAGTTGTGAGTTTATCCTCCAAATATTAGAGAATAGGAGCTCTCTTTCTAACATAGGGAAGAACAACCCACAAAACAAAATCGTAATCATGTGATAAATGCAATGGCAAGATTTCATTTAACTTGAAAGATATATAAGGACTTTGGATATTATGCACAAGATAAATTATTGTAACAAGATAAAAAGAATCTTAGTTTCAAAAACAGTTGTCAATATGAGATAAACTTTTGTCTAGAAAAGAAAATTATGTCACTAAAAGAGGTTAGAGGGAGGGAACCCATCAATGGTGTTTCTCCCTTTAACTGATTTAGATATGATAATCAATGACTTTAAATCTCCAAAATCTAAAAGCCTAAAAAAAATCATATAGAAAACCAAATATAAAAACAAAGCGAAAACAAAACAATCTAAAACACCAAAAAGTTAGCACACAACAAAAATAACACAAAACTGATAAAAAAAAATATTTCAAGAAATTACAAAGCAGCAAGTTTAAGCGATTATGAGCTGAGAGCCTCCATATGTCCAATTATCCTATGCTCCCACAAGGTCTTTAGTGAGAGCACACCTGCAAAATTCAACAACAGTCAGATTTAGGAACCCAACCTAGTTTGGGTCCCTTCTTAGAAAAAGCAGAATACAATGCAAGCGTGGTATGCTGTGAATCATGTACCTTAGGTCTCCATACCCAATGTGTACTATGGTGAACAATGTAAGTGTGTGAGATGTGTCCTAGCACGCCACAAGAAAAACATATAACTCCAGGAAAAGGATTTCTTAAATGGTTTGAGTTATAATGCCTCTTCCTAGGTCTTGGCTTTTGATCAAGAGTATGTGTCATCCAAGTTTTCTTAAGTGTGTCCAATTCATTTTTAATCCTCAAGTTTGTGTTTTTTAGAACATCATTCTCAACCATCAAGTTTTTTTCTTTCTCTTTAGACTTCTTGAAATCAGATTCAAGTGATGTGTGTGAAACTTTTGGTGCATCATGCTCATTAATTAATTCCGAATGCTTTTTGTTCAAATCATCAAATTCATCAAGAAGAGTTATGTGATTAGAATCAATCGTTGAATGATCTTTAAGAATAACTTCAAACTCTTTTTGTAAATTTACAAGTTCCAATTTTAGGTTAGCATGAGTCTTCTTAAGTTTTTTGTATGATGTATGAATTTTCTTATAAATCTCAAATAATTCATCATAGGTTGGTTTACATACCTCTTCCTCATCACTTTACTCAAGATGATCTTCCCTCATTAAGCACAGGTTTGTAGTCTCTTCCTCTGGTTCAGTCTCAGAGGAATCAGTACCAGATTCTGCCCAGAACGCCTTTTGGACTCTCTTCTTGTCCTTCTTAAACTTAGGTTTCTCCTCACCTTTTTTTTTTCTTTTCTAGAGTGATCTTGAAGTGTAGGACAATCGGCTTTCACATGTCCAGGCTTCCTGCATTCATAACAAACAACATCAGAAGATCCTTTAAAATGTTTATGATCCTTACCTTTTCTCTAATGATGCTTTTGCTTCTTCCTTAGAAAGCTTTTGAATTGCCTTGTAATGAAGGCAACTTCATTGCTTTCAGACCCGGAAGATTCATAATCTGATTTGTGCGCCTTCAGTGCAACTATTTTCTCCTTCTTTTTCTCACCTGCATCAAGATTTCTTTGATTCACCCCTTGCTCGTAAGCAATGAGTGAGCCAAGTAAGTTATCAATAAAATAAGTGTTCAAATCCTTATATTCAGTGATTGCAGTGATTTTAGCATCATATGACGAGGGCAAGCATCACAGAATTTTGTTTACTTTTTCAAAGTTTGAAAGTTCTTTTCCTAGTGCATGCAGTGAAGAAACTATCTGAGTAAACCTAGTATACATGTTAGAAATTGATTCATGAGGTTTCATACGAAAAAGTTCGTAGTCATGCAAGAGAATGTTCAAACGAGATTGTTTAACTTCATTAGTGCCTTCATAAGTGATACACAATTTATCCCAAATTTCTTTACCAGTTTTGCAAGTGGAGACACACATGTAATCCTCAGATTTTAAAGCACAAAAAAAAAAAACAGTTCAAACATTTTACATTTAATTGGGCTAAATCTCTTTCATCGAAAGTCCATTCAGTAAAAGCAATTTCAGTTTTAACACCATTAATTTCACGAGAAGGTAGAGAATAACCTTCTTTGATAAGCATCCACATGCGATAATCAGTAGATTGTAAAAACGTCGACATGCGGGTTTTTCAGAAATCAAAAGGTAGGTTATCGAACAAGGGAGGTCAGGTAATAGAATACTCTTCCGTAGTGTTACGATTCCCAAGGTTAGCCATGGATCGAAATTCAAAAAGTTTTCAAACTAATTTTTTTTTATGAATCCCGCTCTGATACCACTTGAAAGTTTGTTAGGGAAGTTAAGCCCTATAGAACTGGCCCAAGCTAACCAAGAAGGGGGGGGGGGGTGAATTGGTATTTTAAAAATTTTCATTTCAGAAAGAAGTAAAATCACATAAACCAAAATCATACCACAAAAAAATAAGTGCGGAAATTTAAGTGCGGAAGAAAGAAGCAAAAACACAGAGATTTATAGTGGTTAAGTCAACCCGACCTACGTCCACTCCCTAGAGGTGCCCTCCAAGTATTATACTACAATCGTGACTCTCCTTTAGCCCCACGGCTAGGCGGAGAAGCCTTTACAAAGAACCTCTTTTTGCCACCCTAGCAAGGTAGAGAACCTATCTCCTTTTGCATCCTCCTGAAGTTGGCAGAGAACCACAATCAGATGCTGAATCCTTACCTCTACCGACCCTTCCACAGATGAGAAACTCTAGACAAAGAAGAAGCAAAGCAATCCTTGAAGCAACCCTTGTGATTCCCCTCACTAGGTCCTCTCTCTCTCCCTCTCTCTCTTTCTCTCCTCAAGGTCTTCTCAGGTCAAGACAACAGCAAAAGATTGTTCAAAACGTTGAACAAGAGCTCTTAAATAGAAGAGCTTCAAAGGAGCTCATTAATTGCAAGTTGCCGACAATATCGTCCAGGCCGATATGGACATCGTCCTGGCCGATCAGTACAAATCTCAGAAGATCGACCAGAGCATCGCCCTGAATGCAAACTGGATGATTTAAAATTGGCTTGATCGTCCAGGACGATCTCACGATCGTCCAGGCCGATCAGTTCAAATCAGAGGAAAATCATCCAGAGCATCACCCTGAATTAGTGCTGGCCGATATTTATCATCCAGAAGTAATTAAGGTTTTTAAATAGATTGTCTTGGTCGATCCTTCGATCATCCAGGATTATATGATCATATCAATCATCCTTTATTTGTCTAATTAATTAAGGCATAATTGTGAATATCGTCCAGGCCGATCCAAGATCATCCTGGCCGATTACAAAAAATTACAGAATACCTTAATTGTTTATAGCGACAACTTCTTTCTGTTTTGAGCTTATCGTCCTGGCCGATACACGTATCGTCCAGGATGATATGTTAATGACGGCTATCTTAATTAAGAATCCCGAATAGAATCTTTGTTTTAAACTAAATCGTCCAGGCCGATAAAGATATCGTCTTGGCCGATGTGAGTAAAATCAGAAATTCTAAGTCTCTCAAGTGTGTGTGTGTAGGGTTACTTAGCATCAGTCTCTTTGAACATTACAAATAGACTCAAGAAGAGAAAAAGCAAATTACAGACTGACTCAACCCTAACCTACGCAATCTTGAGCTGGCTTCGTTTGTTTGTCCGATCTTCGATTCGTGAAAAGTTAGAAATAACAGATAGTCCAAGAGAATTAATAGTATTTGTCAATCATCAAAACATAAGTCATGAAAAATAGATTTGCAACACTTACCACATAAAAATGAGTCATTTGATGAATTTAGAATATTCTCCACATTATTTCAAATAAAATCAGGTTGTTAGATTTCTACTTTCCGTAGTGATTATGGTAGTTAGTATATGAATGAGAAGTTTGAATCTTTTTATATGGATTTTTTTATTGAACATAACGTTTTTCCCCTAGGACCCCTCTGCAGAATTAAATAGTTAAGAGAAAGAATATAACTTTAGAGGAAGCTACAAGGGCTATATTAGCTAAATAATCATCCCTAGATACTTTTAAGCTGAAGCAGTGAATACTGCTTGTTATATTTTTAGTAGGGTAAATATTATATCAAAATTGAACAACACACCTTATAACATGCTTAAAAATAGGACACCTAACCTTTAACTTTTGCAAGTCAATGGGTGTAAGTGCTTTGTTCTCATTAATGGTAAATATCCTCTTGTAAAGTTTGATTTTATGTCTGATGAAGGATTATTCTTAGGATTTTCCTCTATAGGTAAAGACTACATGTTATTTAATAAGATGTCCTTAGTTATAGATGAGTCCACCCATATTGTTATTGATGCATCATATAAAATTGTTGATAGTAGGTTGAAGAATATTAAGTGGTAAAAGTAACCCAAGGAGTATAGTCTATTGACCTACATGATAGAGAAGAACCTTAGGAAAAATTACTTAGGTAATGGAGATAAACATCAAGTAACCATAAGGGGTTTATCTTAAGATATCCATTCGTAGGTGTTAAAACAAGGCAAAGCCTTAAGAAAGAAGTTAGTCATACATCCTTTCCCTCTATGGTTGAACCAATAAATATAGATCAAGTATTGACTAAAAAAATTTGAATCATAGTTATGCAACAAAAGTTAAACTAATTTATTAGGAATGATGTTTTGGAGTTACTTTATAGACCTAAGGATCAAATTGTAGTAGACACCAAATGAGTATTCTAGAAAAAAATGAATGACACTGAAGCAGTAATTAAGAATAAATTTAGATTAGTTTCTAAGGGGTAAAATCAAATATAAGGCATTGAATTTAAAGAAATTTTTGCCACGGTAGCTAAACTTGAAGGTATTAGAGTCTTGTTGGAATTTGTATGTTTCAGAGGATTCAAGCTGTAAAAGTTGGATATGAAGAGTGCCTTTTTTATTGCAGTGATTAAAGAAGATGTTTTTATAGAACAACCCACAGGCTTTAAAAATTTATCATTTCCCAACCTTTTCTACAAATTAAATAAATCTTACCCAATATCAACAGTGAAGAGAATTTTTAGGTATCTTATGGGCACTCTAAACTTAAGTATCTAAAATAATATTCATAAAACTACCTTTGACATCGTAAGATATTCAGATTTATACTTTGCAAGGTGTAGAGTAAATAAGAAAAGCACTTTTAAAACCTATCAATTCATTGAACGATTCTTAGCTTCTTTGTCTAGTAGAAATGAAATTCTATGAACATATCTAGAGATAAAGAAAAAAATATAGCAATAGAGAGTTAAGTTTCCCAAGTTTTATGGCTGAAACAACAAATCCTTGATCTTAGAATTTTTGTAGCCATAATACAAATCTTGTGTGATAATACCAGTGCTATCAATATTTCAAATAATCCAATTCAACATTCCCACATAAAGAATATAGATGCAAGACACCATTTATCAAGAGATCATATAGCTAAGAAAGATATAAAATTGCATCTTATAGCTACTAAATATTAATTGTAGACATTTTCATAAAATGCCATAAATATGATACCTTCAACACACTTAGTGAAAGTACACTAGGGATGTAAAGCCCTTATGAACTAGCCCAAGGCTAAATTAGAGGGGGGTGAATTGGTGTTTTAAAAATTCTCTAACAAAAATCATGATTTAAACCAAAAAATCACCCACAAAAAATAAAGTACAAAAATTAAATGTGGAAATGCAATAAGAAAGAACACATCATATTTTATAGTGGTTCGGTCAAGTTGACCTACGTCCACTGCCAGAGCCACTTCTCCGGGTATTGCACTAATCAAATTATCGAAGAAGATGTTTTTGTAGAACAACCTCCAGGCTTTGAAAATTCAAAATACCCAAATCATGTTTTCAAGTTAAAAAAGGCATTATATGGATTGAAACAGGCACCTAGGGATTGGTATGAGAGGTTGAGCAACTTCTTACTTGAAAGATCTTTTGAAAAAGGAAGTGTGGATACAACTCTCTTTTTAAAGAAATTTGAAAAGGATATACTCATTGTTCAAATTTATGTGGATGATATCATTTTTGGATCTTCAAATAAAAATCTTTGTGATGATTTTTCTAAAACAATGATTAGTGAATTTGAAATGAGTCTAATGGGAGATCTAAATTACTTTCTAGGTTTTAGCATTAAGCAACTTGAGGAAGGAACATTTTTGAGCCAAACTAAATATATTAAGGACATCCTCCAGAAATATGAAATGGACAATGCTAAACCTGTTAGTACACCAATGAGTTCCTCAGTTCAGTTGGATAAGGACCTTAAGGGAAAATCTGTTGATCAAAAGAAATAAAGAGGAATTATTGAATCTTTGCTTTACTTGACTGCTAGCCGGCCAGATATTATGTTCAGTGTTTGCTTATGTGCTAGATTTCAATCAGATCTAAAAGAATCACATTTGACAGCAGTGAAAAGGATTTTAAGATACTTACTAGGAACTCAAAAGTTAAGAATTTGGTATCCTAAGTTTAGCTCTTCATTTGAAATTGTTGGTTATTCAGATTCTGACTTTGTAGGCTGTAGAGTGGATAGGAAAAGCACTTCTGGAACATGTCAATTCATTGGAAATTCATTAGTTTCTTGGTCAAGTAGAAAACAAAATTTAGTAGCCCTATCTACTGCAGAAGTAGAATACATTTCATTAGGAAGTTGTGTGGCAAAAGTACTTTGGTTAAAACAACAGTTGATTGATTTAGGATTAACTATAGGCACTATTCCAATTTATTGTGACAATACTAGTGTTATTTGCATTTCTAAAAATCCTATTCAACATTCTAGAACCAAACACATTGATATAAGGCATCATTTCATAAGGGATCATGTATCCAAGGGAGAAATTGAACTCACACATGTTTCAACTGAAAATCAACTTGCAGACATTTTTACAAAACCTTTAACCTTTGATATCTTCAGTACATTAAGAACAAGGCTTGGTGTAATTGATTTGAATGCTTAAATAAAAATGTTTTTGCAACATTGATATTTATGTTTTCGTGGTTTGTTTTTGGAATGTACTTAATTTTTATGAATTTCATTAGTCTTATTTAATCTTAATTATGCTTAAATTAGATTGTGATTTAAGATTAATTACATTAGAAAATCTAGTCTTTCTAAATTTAAACTTTGTTTATAACTTGTTATAATTAGAATTTTTAAATTCATGTCTATTCATTTAGACTACATAAAAGTTAATATTATTATTGCAATTTAGAAGTTTATTTATTTTGTATTTCTTTGCTCAAGTGATATTTATGTACTTAGAAAAATTTAAAATTTTAGATTATTGATCTTGGAAAGAATTGGTTTCAATTACTCTTGAAAATTGTACAAAAAGTACAAAAATCAAAAGGAATGCGCAAAGGTTCACAAATATGTAAAAGAGGCACAAAATTAGCCCAATGTCAAAAGATGCACAAAAATGTGCCAAAATTTTGAAAAAGATGCGCAAAGCGCCACTTGTGGTAATTCTCTTCTTTCCAAATTCTTTCAATCTCTTAATTCAAATTGATCTTATGTTCATTTATATTCTATTGAACTTTGAAATATAGAATTTTTATTCATCTCTCTTGTAATGATTTTCTATATTCAAATGTCTAAATTGAATCATGTTTTTGACAAATTCTTCTTACTTACAATGTTATATCACTTCTTAAATTCTATGAATTTCTATGATTTACCTAATGTTATTAGTTTTAGATTGCATACCTTATGTCAATCACCATTTAGATTAAATTTTTAAATGAATTTCATATCATTACTTACATTTCTCGTCTATTTCTTCTTCACTTTTTGTTGTTGTCAAAAAGGAGGAGAAATTTTTGTGTTTGTATGTTTTTGTTATTATTGTGTTTGTATGTTTTTGTTATTATTGTGTTTGTATATTTTATTTTGTTTTGATTATTTTGTTTGCATTTTGATTTTGTGTTTGACATTGTTATGTTGTTAAAAATTTTTTTTGAAAAACAAAAATATCGTTCTTTGCTTCAAAATGTCTCCTTATTTTCATGTATTCATCAATTCAGGGGGAGTTTAGCAGATTTGTTTAAATTGAAACCATACAAACAATAATTATTTTGCCATCATCAAAAAGGGGGAGATTGTTAAGATAGTTGCTATTTGAATGCTTTACATTTTTGCAACTTATATAGTTTTGATGATTCCAAACATTATTGTTCAAATGTGTAGTTAGCTCCTAACAATTTTAGAAGATTTGTATTTGCTCTTGTGTGTACTAACATTTCAGGACAATCTAACTCTAGACTACGAAGACTTCAAATCAAATTCAACATGAAATACTTTGTAAATTTGAAGCTTGTACTTTTCTTTGAATTAATTTTGAAAGGGAGTGATTGTAATTGAATAAATAAAAATATACACACACACATAAGGAGATCATATAAAATTTATACTGATCGTACGGGACGATATCAGATCGTACGGGACGATCAGACAGTTATCTCCTATTGAGCATATGGAACGAATAGGAACTGGCTTGAAAAATTTTTTTGAGTCCTATTCGTCCGGGACGAAATTAAATATCGTCCAGGACAATCTGGTCTCTATGAAATTTTCTTCCAGACGAAATTAATTATCGTCAAAAAATGAGTTGCTCTCTGTAAAATTTTCGTCCAGACGAAATTAATTATCGTCCAGGATGATCGGGTCTCTGTAAAAATTTCGTCCAGACGAACCAATTTTCGTTCAAACAATTAACCGACTTAGAACGATTTTTAGCAATTTCTAGAACCAACCTAGTAATAATCGTTCGTACCGGACGAACTTTATTCGTACGGGATGATCAGCTTGTACGAAAATATTTCGTACACATATACAAATAGGGTCGTTTCAAAGCGTTTAAGTAAAATCGTCCAGGATGATCCACGATCGTACGGGAAGATCCACTGCGTACAGAATTGAATACTTACAATTTTTGGGCGGTTTTTCTTGTCTTTTGTATAAATAGTCCAAATTAGACTGCCACCCAATCTTTATGTCATTTGATCTTCGTGCCTCTTAAGAGAATAGCTAAGGAGAGAGTGTGAGAGTGCGTTCAAAGGAGGATTCCTACCACTGGAGCGTGAAGGCTTCACTTGAAGTTCAAAGGTAAGAATCTCTACTTGTGAATTGGGATTACTTCACTCTTTTCTTTCTTCCTTCTAGATTTCTTATGAGAAGATCTGTCAAGGAGATCCGGTTCGCTGCCGACACTTGGAGAGTGTGAATAGCCGAAGGGTTCGCTGCCTACACTTGGAGAGTGTGAACAGTCGAAGTGTTCGCTGCCTTCACTTGGAGAGTGTAAATAGCCGAAGGGTTCTCTGCCCACACTAAGAGAGTGTGAAAGGACGACGGTTCTCTGCCAACACTAGGGATTGTGTGAAAGGACGACGGTTCTCTGCCAACACTGGGAATTTGTGAAAGGACGACGGATCTCTGCCGCACTAGGTAGTGGTGAAAAGAGTGTGTTGTAAAGGCTTCTACGCCTTGCTGTGGGTGCAAAAGGAGAGTCACTATTTGTATTAGTGCAATACTCAGAGGGTGCCTCTGGGGAGTGGATGTAGGTCTGGTTTTAGACCGAACCACTATAAATCTGGTGTCATTTACTTTACTGTTTTTACGTTTTCGTATTTTATTTTTAGTCTTAAAAACTCTGTGGTTGAAAAACTTTTTCTACAAAAACTTAAAATAAACATTTTTATTTCGGTTCAACATAATTATATAAGGAGGGTTTAAAAATTTTAAACTACCAATTCACCCCCCCTCTTGGTAGCCTTGGGACATTTACTTAGGCTTAACAACCTAATTACTAGACTCAACATTTTGGAGCAAGGCCAAATTAAAAAACTTGAATCAATTGAAGGAATCTCTCAAATTGGAGATTTTACAACTCCAAATAAAAGAAGCTGAGGACGGTATGTTATCTGCTGATGAAATTTGCTTACTGAAACACAAAATTGAAGAGTTAAATTCTACTCTGGCTCACTTAAGTACCTGGTGGAGACAACGTGCAAAAATCAGATGGATTTCAGAAGGAGATCAAAATACAAGGTATTTTCATTCGGTTGCCAGCGCAAGGAAAAACTCTGATCTCATTACATGTATTAAATATGATAATGGTAATGAAGTGGAGGAGCATAACCAGATAGAAGAAGTGTTTATCAAATTCTTCAAGAAAAAATGGAGTGAGAAAAGCTGCTTACTAGAAGAATGGCCGCTTAATCAGCAAACGTTGGGGATAGAAGATAGAAATCCGTTGTGTAAAGATTTCTTGATTGAGGAAGTGGAAATGGCAATTAAAGAATCTACAGGGTTCTCTGCTCCAGGTGAGGATGGAATCACCTATTCCTTTCTTATACATTATTGGCCAATTATCAAAAAGGAAATTTGGAGTGCGATGCAGCTATTTTTCTCTACTGCAAGTATGAATGAGAATTAAAAAAAAAACACTAATTGTGTTAATTCTGAAAATCAGCAATCCCAAATCTCCCCAGAACTTCAGACCGATTAGTCTCTGTAATATGGTCTATAAATTAATTGCTAAAGTTCTTCTTAATAGGCTAAATGGTGTAATTCCAAGGCTTATCTCTTTAGAACAAGCTGCATTCATCAAGGGGAGGTCAATTCATGAACATATTCTAATTGCTCAGGAACTTTTTCACAAGTTCAAACATGCTAAAGTTGCTAAAGGACTGGTATCTATCAAGCTTGACATGGAACAAGCATATGACTTGATGGGGTGGCCCTCTTTGAATAAAGTCATGGAATACTTTGGGTTTCCTAGCTTATTCTCAAAACTCATAATGGAATGTGTTCAAAATCCAACTTTTTCTATTTTGATCAATGGGAAGCCTTCCAACTGGATTAATGCTAAATGTGGTTTTAGACAAGGTTTCCCCTTGTCACCTTATCTTTTCATCCTTTGTTCATAGCTTCTATCAAATGCTATTATTGGTAAGGAATCATTTGGTGTTCGGGTGAGCCATAACAGTCCTAGGATTACACATTTGCTTTATGCAGATGATGTAATTTTCTTTATTGAAGCAAAAATCAGTAATGTGAATATTATAAAATCCATTATTAAAAAGTATTGTAGTTGGTTTGGGCAAATCATTAATACAAGCTAGTATGGAATCCTCTTTGGGAAAGCTACCAGTCGAAGGAAAAAAAGGAATATTAAAAGAATTTTGGGGTATAAAGAAGTCAAGGAATTCAACTATCACGGTGCTAAAATGGCGCTAAGGAAATTATCTAAAATGGATTTTCAATTCATTCTATACAAAATCCTATTTAAGCTGAACAGTTGGGGAACGAAGTTCTTATCTTTATCGGGCAAGATTACCTTAGTAAATTCAGTAATTCTCTCTCTACTAACTATTCATTCCACTATATCTCTTATTCCTAAAGCTATTCTTGAAGAAATTGAAAAATTATGCCAATTTTTATATGGAATAAGATGAATAATGCTGATGGGCTGCACTATGTTTGTTGGGATAAATTGTGTGAACCAACTCTTATGGGAGGTAGAGGGCTACATTCTTGCTCCAAAAAGTTGGTCTATTAAGAGCCAAAATAGCTTGGAGATACATGAAGGATGATGGTTCATTATTGCATAAAATCATTTACCCAAAATATGGATCCTTCTGGAGGTCTAGAAACATAACCAATTCCGGCTCTGTGACATGGAAGATTATTAAAAACGATGGACAACATCTTAAACCAATTGTGAGAAGGGAATTAGCTAATGGAAAATCAGTGGATGTTCTTGAAGATATATGGATTCTGGATAAAAGCCTAATCAATTGGCCTACTTTTGTTAACTCTCAAGATGAGATGATTGAATCTATGACAGTTGACAATTTCATTTCAGGGGGCCAATGGGAAGTTACAAAACTTGAGAAATTTTTTGGTATTGATCTCATTAATCTTCTTTTCAGAATTCAAATACATTCTGAACTTGAGGAAGATCGATTAGAGCTTATTTTAAAGGAATCTGGGCATACTATATCGGCAATGGCTGCTGGGAACTATATTCAAAATTCTGCTGCTGATTGTTGAAAATGGAATTGGCTGAAAAAATCAAAACATAATGCCCATGTAGATAACTTCTGGTGGAGGGAAATCAGTAATTCATTGCCTACAAACTCTTTCTTATTTTATAGAAAACTTCAAAGGTATGATCAATGCCCAAGAGGTTGTAATGAGGAAGAAAATATAGATCCTGTGGTCTGTAAATGTTCAAAGATCAAAGAAGTTATTAAGCTTCTAAATAACTGGGATTTGCTATTCCGATCCTGGATTTTAAAGAAGAGGTTTATAGATGGCTGAAATCTCATAATCTTTTCTTACACAACTTGCTCTGTAATGCAATTTTCTTTTCCTAGAAAGATAGAAATCAAATTGTTCATGGGAAAAATGCAAGGAGCGCGGTGTACATTGCAGCCGAGGCAATAAGCTATATGGGAACTTCTTATATTCCTAATTATAATTCTACGGGCTGGTTGAGTACTAATCAGCTAACGTTGTTGGAAGATCGTTGGTACTCTCCTCCACCCAATTTGATAAAGGTTAATGTTGATGAAACATTATTACCTACTTACAAAGGAGGCATTGGAGGAGTTGTTAAAGACCACAAAGGTAGATTTATAGCAGCTTTTGGTAAACCGTTAATCCATTGGGACATCTCTTATCTTGAGTTTCTAGCTATATTATCCATTAAAGATGTCATCAAAGATTGGAATCATGAGTTCAAAGGAATCATTATTGAAAGTGATAATGCAAACATCATCAAATTCATTCATAAAGCTCTAAGGAAAGGAGGTAAAGGTATTGAAAGTATTCCTTTATAGATGATTTCAAGTTTGTTATCATTAATTGCATTAAGAGAGATTGTAATAAGTTAGCGGACTTATGTGCTAACTTTGGGGTTTTTTTCAGATTTCTTGTGGGAAGACCTCTTTCTTGAAAAGGTTCCTTCTTCTTTTGTTGATTTGTTGAAGAAGGAATCATTAGCTTGTTCTTTATTTTTTTTCCTTTCGCTTCTTTTTTTAGTTTATAAAGCTTTTTGCTTCTCTAAAAAAAAAAGTAACTCAAATTTTACTAAAATAAAGTAGTTGGTACAAACACTAACTAATAGTAGTATAAAAAAATAATAATACAACGAAACAATATGAACACACCAACACTACCTCTTTTCCCCCTTTCTACATCATAAAAAGGAGGAAGAATAAAAAAATAAATACAAATTAGAAAATACAAAATAGAAACTGAGAATATCATGAGAAAGATAGTCTACAAGTACAAAGGGTCCTGATCATCAGAAGGAGGTGGTGGTAGTGGCTGAAAGAAACTGTGGTTGGAAGAAAACTGCTCCCCAAACTAGGACATATCCTAGTCATGATGCTACCACTGTGTGCCATGTACGTATCAAATCTAGCAACATCCACCGCATGTTGCTGCTCCTTTGCAACAACATGAGAGTCAAACCTAGCCTCCCTCTCGTCGATCCGATCCACTAGCTAATCCAATTTGAGTGCTGGCGGATCAAAATAGGTGCAGGAACAGGTGTAGGAGCAGGTATAGGAGTAGCTTCCCTGTCAACTTCCTAAGCCTCTTCGTGCTCCTAATGGAAACGAATGTTGCAAAGAACATTGTATGAGCTATTGGTGTAGAAGATAGGATGAAAATCAGGTGGGACATGATATTGAAGATTATATTTAGTTTTTAGGACATAAGCTATGATGTGTCGTAAGGAAAGGTTATGCTTTCTTTTGTGTCTTTGTTCCCTAATACTAGTCAGATACTCAATATATCAAAAAAGAATATCAGTAGCATTAAATTCTCTGTGGGCCATTATGTAGAAGGTGGTGATTGAAAGGAAAGTAGTGATATGGACACGATCACCAACCTTAGGAATTACTGAGGTGTAAAGTACATGTTGAATTATCCTAAAATCTTTGACTAAGGTGTTAGATGCCCCATCATGATAAGAGATATGTGTGTTCCTCAGAAGTTGATTAGTAGGAGCCCAGTCATAATAAATATCTAAGACAAGAGCTGAATCTTATCTCCAATAGTGGACAGTTGGAGGATTTCATGGAAATCCTGATAAGTAATTTATACATGTCTTCTATTTATATAGGACTAAAGGGAATTATAGGTGGAGTTGATCCTAATGCTTGCAAAGAATTCATAATGGAGTTTAGAATTTAAAGGGAAAATGAGTGTAACAATGAAGGTGAGGAGGTTTGAGAAAATAGGTTTAGAATAGGGTAAGTGAGTGTTCGAGGGTTGATGGTCCCTAATAGTGTGATCCCAATAGTCTTCTAGTGAAGTTAGGTGGCTTGGTCAGCTACCTCAGTGAAATGAGGGTCGATAGAAGCCCTCGAAGAAATGTTAGTCGTCATTCTAGATTATTTTCCACCAGTCATAGAATATAAAATTAGAGCTTAAGGGAGAGGAATGAAGAAGTGAAGGGTTTGAGGGTGGAAAAACCAGTTGAAGTTGGTTATTTATAAAGAATCTACCAAATCAACCAGGATGATCGTAAAATCATCCAAGACGATCAAGAAAAATTATGATGTCTGTGATGATTAGTCAAAAAAGGTGGTCCGATCATCCAGGATGATCTGACATCGTCCAGGATGATTAGACTCAGGCGATCATCCTGATAAATCATGCCAGAAAACCATTAAAAAATTATATCGTCCAAGATGATTAGGTGGATCGTCCAAGATGATCGATACTAATGGATCGTACCGGCTAAACTTAAAACATGTAGCCATTTTTGCAACGTGGATCATCCATGACGAACAGGTATATCATCCAGGATGATCACATATAATTGAGCAAGATTTCATTGGATCATCCAAGAAAATATAAATCGTCCAGGATGATTACAGATAATTGAGTAGGATTTGATTAAATCGTCCGGGATGATGAGGATCATCCAGGATGATCTCAAATAATTGACTTAGATCAGCCATAGATGGAAGATGAAGATTGGATTTATGATATCATCCAGGATGATGTGAATATCATCCCGGATGATGTGGTAAAAAATTAAAGATTTTTTGGATGGATGAAGGTGATCAGAGAAGGCCGTACAACTCAAAAGACTAGTAAAAAATAAAAAATAAAGCAACAAAAAGACTATAAAAATGATAAAAAATAATGAAAAACACAACAAATTTTTTTATTAAAGCACGAATATGATAATTTTACCATGAGATTGAATTAAAATTTTTTAAGAAAATGAGTTAAGATCATCAAAATCTAAAAAAATAGTAGAACAACCGATCATGTTTACCCTAGATCGAACTTCTTATAGGACAAACCATCTTTTGAAAATGAAGATCTAACTTAGAAAAAGCAACTAAATAAGAAAAAGTAATCCATTCAAAACTTCATTCGAGAAGAATATCTTATCGAATAATATACCAAAGTAATTAGTCACAATCATGAATTTCAAAATCAAGTCTTTGAAAATATCGAGTGACACATTAATTCTTCTAAGATTTAAAGGTTTGAAAGAGAAGGAAGCTTGCTTTCTTGTGTGATCATTTTATGCCTCTTATCAATTGGATGGCGCACTTTGTGCATCTTTTAATTTTTGATACACTTTATATATCTTTCAATTTTTTGGCGATCATTGCGCATCTTTTCATTTTTTCTTCTTTTTGGACTCATTTTATGCCTCTTATTATTTTTTACAAGCAAGATCCCTATTCAAAACTTTTAAATACTCTTAGTTATGAGAATATCTTCCAAATACTAGAAAAGAAAAACTCACTCTCTAATATATCAAAGAGTAAACCACAAAGCATAATCAAATTTATATGTTAAATATAATGAATAAGATTATGAAAGCTTGAAAGTGATGTATTAACTTTAAACATTATTTATATAAGATAAATTATTATAACAAAGTAGAAAAGATCATAATTGTAAAGTTTAATTGTTAATTTGAGATAAACTTTTATTTAGAAAAGAATATTACACCGTTAAAAGAAGTTAGAGGAAGGGAAATAAGTAACGGTGTTTCTCCCTTTAGGTGATTTAGGGATGTCAAACATTGATTACAAATTTTCAAAAATAAAAACAAGATATAAAATATTATTTTAGAATTGACCAAAAGAAAAACTAAAAGAAAAAACTAAAACATCATAAATGAAAACACGAAAAATAATAGAAAATAAAAATCAATAATTAAAACTATAAATAAAAGAATAGTCAAAAATAAAATAAAGAACATAAAATAACAACAAATAATAGATCAAAAAACATTCAGTAAGCATCAAGTTCATAAATTTATATCAATCACACCAAATCTAGCTCTCAGGATGTTGATTGTGTCAAAGGCTAGTGGTTTGATAAAGATGTCAGCCAGTTTATTCTCAGTTTCCACATAGTATAACTCAATGTCTCCTTTCGTAACATGGTCCCTAATAAGTGATGTCTTATGTTATGGATAGGATTTTTAGAGGTGTAGATGACACTAATGTTGTCACATCGGATTGAAATTGTGCCTACGGGTAATTCTAAATCCACAATTTGTTGCTACAACCAAAGAACTTGGGCCGCACAACTTCCTAAGGCAATGTACTATACTTCTACAGTGGAAAGTGTAACAGAGTTTTGTTTTCTTACTTGACTAGGAGACTAAAGTCTATCCTATGAATTCTCAGGTTTAAGAAGTGCTCTTTCTATCCACCTTACACCCTATAAAATTAGAATCAGAATATCAAATAATCTTAAAAGAAGTGTTGTGCATAGGATACCAGATTCCTAAATTTTGAGTCCCTAAGAAATATCTAAGGATTCTCTTAACTGCAGTCAAGTGGGATTCTTTATATTCAACTTAAAATTTTGCATAGAGACAAACATTAAACACTATATCAGGTCGACTTGCAGTCATTTAAAGTAGTGATCCAATCATTCCTCTATGCCACTTTTGATCAACATATTTTCCATTTGATTCCATATCCAACTGAACACTGGAGCTCATGGGAGTTTTTATTAGCTAAGCTTTATCCATTTCATATTTCTTTAAGATGTCCTTAATATAACTTATTTGATTTAGAAAGGTTCTAGCATTCAATTATCTTATGCTAAACCCCAAAAAGTAGGATAATTCTCCCATCATACTCATCTCAAATTCCTTACTCGTTATTTTAAAAAAATTATCACATAGATTTTTATCAGAAGATCTAAAATGTATATCATCAACCTAGATCTAAATAATAAGTAACGCATCTCTTACTTTCCTTAGAAACATGGTGGCATCTATGCTCCCTTTAATAAACTCCCTCTCTAGTAGAAATATGCTAAGCCTCTCATACCAAGCTCTGGGTGCCTATTTTAATCCATATAAGGCCTTTTTTAATTTGTAAACATGATTTGAAAATTGGAAACTCTCAAAACTTAGGGGTTGCTCTACAAACACATCCTCTTTTATCACCCATTAAAAAAGTTCATTTGGAAAAGCTTAAATCCATTATAACAGGCAAATGTTAGTAGCACTCTAATGACTTAATTTCAATCTAACTTCAGGGACAAAGGTCTCCTCAAAATCAAACGCTTCTATTTGGTTGTACCTCTTAGCCACCAATCTCTCTTTATTTCTAACCACCACACTAGAATCATTCATTTTAATCTTAAAGACCCATTTGGTTCCCACAACACTTTGATTCTTAGGATTTTCTACTAAATCCTAAATATAATTTCTCACAAATTAATTAAGTTCTTCTTGCATAGCTAACATCCAGAATTTATTCAAAAGGGCTTGATTGATGTTGGTGGGTTCAATCATTGAGATAAAGGTTGAGTGGTTCACTTCCTTCCTAAGTCCATGTCTAGTTCAAACACCTTCAAAAGGGTCTCCTAACAATAGTTCTTTAGGATGATTCAAAGAATATCTCCAACCTCTAGATAAAGTGTGTCTAGGTTCTACCATTTCCTCCAGATTTACATTTTCTAGTCGGGTAATCTCATATACTCTATCAGTGTTTTGAGGCGCAACCCTTTTCTCTAAATTTTCAACTCCTTGGGTAATCTCTCCAACTTCATCTTCTTCCTCAATTCCAGACTTCTTAGGATCATATTCATCAAACAATACATGATATTGTGAATCTGATTTCAGGAAATATAATTTTGATGATAGCAAACACTTCTATTTTTCTATGGCTGCCTTGCCTACTAACATTTTAGGTCCACAAGATCGAATTACAAATCGAACTAGCTCAAGATTTGGTAGATTAGGACTGAGTTATCTTGTAATGTACGTTAAGTGTCTTTTACCTTTTCTTAAGTCCATTGTAATAATGTGAGTTCTGATGCTAAGTAACCTTGCACACACACACTTGGGAGAAAAATATATCTATTTTATTAGTGTTTTTTATTTTGATCACATCATCTGGGATAATCCAAAAATTATCTTGGATGATCAATTAAAAATAAAAACCTTAATTAGGGCATCCTGGTTAAGTAAAACATAATTAAGAGGATCATCGTGGTTGATATTAGCATCATCCAAGACGATAGGCTTTAATCAGAAAGAATTAGATGCCAGATCTATTCATGCATGTATTATTTTTGAACATCATCTAGGATATTGTACAGGACATCATCCTGGATGATAAAGGTAAATTATACCTAAATTAATCATATAATTAAAGAAAATAACTAAGGTTTGATTTCTCGATCATATCGTCCTAGATGATTGCGGGACCATTTAGGACGATCAGTTAATAAACCTTAATTCTTCCAGGATGATTCATAATTGGTCTGGCTCCATCTAGGGCAATGTTCTGGATGATATGTGATGTTTTAAACTAATCATCTCGAACAATCATGAGATCGGTCTGGACGATATAGTGTATTTTACATCGTCTAAACATCCATCTAGGATAATGTTCTGGATAAAATGTGACATTTTGTACTAATTAGCTCGAATGATCGTGAGATCATCCATGACAATCAAGTTACTTTTTTATCATCCAGACATCTATCCAAGGCGATGGTCTGGATGATATTCGTCGAATTGAACTAATCATAAAGGAAAATATACTATCATCCTGGATGATCTCAACAAAGGAGGCTTCTAATCATCTGGACTATCTCAAATCGTCCTGCCTAATTGAGCTAAAATTGAATTGATCATATGGGATGATCAATTGATCATCCTGGATTATATTTGATGATTTGTTGCTAATTAGGACTAATTTGGAGCCATTGTTGAAAAGATCTCTTATTTTCTCAAGAGAAGATCTTTTGCTGCTATCTAGACCTGAGAGAGCTAAGAGGAGAGGGAGAGCAAGGGAGAGAGAGAGAGAGAGAGAGAGAGAGAGAGAGAATCTTCTGAGGGGGAGTTTTTGAGGGGTTTCATGAAGGTTGCTCCAAGTAAGGATCTGAGTCGTCTTCTCCGATAATCATCCCTTGTTCCATGGAGGTTCAAGAGAGGTCCACTTTAGCAATTGATCAAGGTTCTCTGCTTACTTCTAGAGGGATAAAAAGGAGTTGAGTTCTTTGCCTTCTTTTGGAGGAAGTAAAAGGAGTTGGGTTCTCTACCTAGTTCAGGAGGAAGCAAAAGAAGTTAGGTTCTCTGGCTTACCAGCGTCGGTAGAATGGAGTTTCTGTATGGGCAAAAGAGAGACACTGACTTTAGTGTAATACCTAGAGGAGAACTTTTGGGAAGTGAACGTAGGTCAAGTTGATCAAACCACTATAAAATATGGAGTGTTCTTTCTTATTATTATTCCACACTTAAACCCTTCGTTTCTCTTGTGGTGAATCTTGGTTTGGTTATGTTTGTGTTTTTGGTTGGAGAATTTTTTAAATACCAATTCACCCCCCTCTTGATCAGCATTGGGACTAGTTCATAAGGGCCTAACATCCCCAAAAAACTTTTAAGTGGTGTCAGAGCAAGATTCATAAAATTGAGTTTTTGAAAACTTTTGAATTTCGATCAATGGCTAACTTTGGTAATCATAATATTGCAGAAGGGTATTCTATTAATCGACCACCTTTACTTGAAAATATTCTATTTGATTTTTGGAAAACACACATGTCTATAATCGCATGTGGATGCTTGTTAAGTATAGTTATTCACCTTCTTCATGTGAAATTAATGGCATTAAAATTGAACTTCCTTTTACTAAATGACTTTTTATGATAGGGATTTAGTACAACTGAATGCAAAATGCTTGAACTATTTTTTCTCTACTTTGAAATTTGAAAATTACATGCATGTTTTAACCTAATATACTGGTAAAGAATTTTGGGATAGATTGTGTATTACCTATGATGGAACTATTGAAGTTAAGCAAATTAGGTTGAATATTTTATTGCATGACTACAAACATTTTTGTATGAAACCTACTAAATCAATTTCTGACATGTATACTAGGTTTACTTAAATTTTCACCTCATTATATGCCTTAGGAAGAGAGCTAACTAACTATGAATGAGTAAATAAAATTTTGAGAGGCATATTGAATTAACTGATGCACATGATTCCTTGAAGTCATGTCATATTGAGTTGGAAAAAAAGTTTAAGAGGTTAGAAAAACTCAAAGCATTTGAAAAAGATAAACTAACTTTGCATGAATCATATAATGTTAAGATGAAGCATCACCACCCAAGTAGATTAATAAATCCTTTTTCTGATGTTAGATATTTTTTATGTGGCATGCTAGACACTTGCACTATTCACCATATTACACATTGGGTGTGGAGACCCAAATTGCATGATTCATAGAATAACACACATGCATCACCTTATTTCTTCCATAAGAATGGACCCAAACCTTTTCGGGTTCCTAAATCTGACGTTTGATAATTTTGTAGGCTTGCTCTCTCAAAAGATCTCGTGAGAGCATGTAGTACCTGAACAGTGAATGCATACGACACATGACTGGAGATGCCAACTAATTCGTTTCTCTGGAGGCCAGGGCTAGAGGTAAGGTCACTCTTGGAGACAATACCACCAAGAAAGTGGTGGGCATAGGTATAATCGAAAACTCCATGAAACTTTTGATTGAAAGGTTTTTCTTGTAGATAGACTGAAGTACAACTTGCTAAGCATCAGTTAGTTGTGCGATAAGGGCTTCATGATAAATTTTTTGGCAAATACATGCATTATTAGCTTGAATAACATCATTATTTTGTAGGGAAAGCAGATCAACAACGTTAACATGCTTGATTTAAATAATATTGAATGTGCTGCTTCTTTTTTATTTAACTATTACTGATGATTCTTGGTTGTGGCATATGAGGTTATGTCATTCCAATATGAAAACCCTTAGGAGAGTGACCCAAAAAGACCTAGTTACAGGTGTCCCCAAGCTTAAGTTCACCAAAGACCACCTTTATGATGCCTATCAACAAGGGAGGCAAGTACAATCCTTTTTCCATTCCATTAAGGACATTAGCACCTCTAGACCCTTAGATGTCCTTCACATGGATTTGTTTAGACCCATTAGCACTACCATCTTAGGAGAGGAAGTCTTTAATTTTGTGATTATCGATGACTACTCGAGGTTCACTTGGATTAAATTTATGTAGCATAAGAATGAGACTTTTGATGAGTTTAGATCCTTCTCCACTTGGATTCATAAAAAGTTAGATTGTGAGATTTTTTTCATCCATAGTGACCCTGAGGGAGAGTTTGAAAATGAGAGATTTGGAGACTTTTATCAGGATAATGAGATTAGCCATAACTTCTCACCTCCTAGGACATCTCAGTATAATGGGGTAGTTGAAAGGAAGAACCAGACCTTAGTAGAAGCTGCTAGAGCCATAATTGCTTAGTATTCATTTCCAAAATACTTTTGGGCTGAAGTGGTAAATACAACTTGTTATGTGTTAATAGGGTGAATATTAGAGCCAAACTTGATAAGACATCCTATGAGATCCTTAAGGGTAGGACATCCAACCTTTTTCACCTCCATGTCTTTGGTTGTAAGGTTTTCATTCTTAACAATGGGAAGTTACACTTAGGGAAATTTGACCTAAAATCTGATGAATGAGTATTCTTAGGATATTCAAGTGTTGGGAAAAACTTTAGGGTGTTTAATAAGAGGATATTGGTGGTGGAGGAGACTACTCATGTAGTGTTTGATGAATCTGATCCTAAGGAGTCTAGAGAGAGGATGAAGATGGTGTTGGAGTGATTTCCAAAGGAGTTCAAAATTTGGAGAAGTGTGAAGAGTCCCAAAACATTAAAGATGTAGGTGAGATCACCCAAATTCAAATCTGGAGGAAAGGGTTGAACCTATACACACCTTGCATAGAGATTGGAGATATTCTTTGAGTCATCCTAAAGAATTGATCTTAGGAGACCCTTCTGAAGGTGTTAAAGCTAGGCATGGACTTAAGATAGAAGTGAACCACTCTACCTTTATCTCTATGATTGAACCCACCAACAATAATCAAGCCTTATCTGATGAGTTTTAGATCTTAGCCATGCAAGAGGAATTAAACCAATTTGTTAGGAATGATGTTTGTGAACTTGTAGAAAGACCAAAGGGACAAAGTGTAGATGGAACCAAATGGGTTTTTAAGAATAAGATGAATGATTCTTGTGTGGTTATTAAGAATAAGGCTTGATTGGTGGCTAAGGTGTACATCCAAAAAGAAGGGATTGATTTTGAGGAGACCTTTGCCCTTGTATCTATATTGGAAGTCATTAAAGTTCTACTAACCTTTGCTTGTTATAAGGGATTTAAGCTTTTCCAAAAGGACGTCAAGAGTGCCTTTTTAAATGGGGTAATAAAAGAGGATGTGTTTGTAGTACAACCCCCAGGTTTTGAGAGTTTCCAATTTTCAATTCATATTTTAAAATTAAAAAAGGCCTTATATGGATTAAAACAGACACCAAGAGCTTAGTATGAGAGGCTTAACACATTCTTGCTAGAGAGGGAATTTGTTAAGGGGAGCATAGACACCACACTTTTTTTGAGTAAAGTAGGAGATGAGTTACTCATTATTCAGATCTATATTGATGATATACTTTTTGGATCTTCAAATAAAAAGCTATATAAAATTTTTTCTAAAATAATGAGTAAGGAGTTTGAGATGAGTATGATGGAAGAGTTATTCTACTTTTTAGGGTTTAGCATAAGATAATTGGATTGTAGAACCTTTCTATGTCAATCAAAGTACATAAAGGATATCTTGAAGAAATATGAAATGGATAAAGCTAAGCCAATAAATACTCTAAAGATCTCCAGTTTTTAGTTGGATAAGGACTCAAATGGAAAATTTATTGATCAAAAGAAGTACAGAGGGATGAATAGATCTTTACTTTACCTGATTTCTAACCGAGCTGATATTATGTTAAATGTTTATCTTTGTGCTAGATTTCAAGCTAATCCTAAAGAATCCCACTTGACTAAAGTTAAGATTATTCTAAGATATCTTTTGGGACACAAAATGTTAGAAATCTGGTATCCTAGGAACATTACTTCTTTTGAGATTATTGGATATTCTGATTCTGATTTTGCAGGATGTAGGATGGATAGAAAGAGCATTTCTAGAACTTACCAATTCATAGGACAGTCATTAGTCTCCTGATCTAGTAGAAAACAACACTTTGTTGCACTTTTCATTGCTTAAGCTAAGTACAATGCCTTGGGAGTTGTATGGCCCAAGTCCTTTGGTTGAAGCAACAAATTCTAGATTTAGAATTACCTATAGGCATAATTTCAATACTTTGTAACAACACTAGTGCCATCTGCATCTCTAATAATCCTATCCAATATTCAAGAACTAAACACATTGACATAAGACATCACTTAATTAGAGACCATGTGACCAAAGGAGACATTGAATTACACCATGTGACAACTGAGAATCAACTGGCTGACATCTTTAATAAACCACTAGCTTTTGATACTTTCAGTATCTTATGGACCAGTTTGAGTGTGCTTGACATAAATGCATGAACTTGATGTTTACTGAATTCTTATTTTCTATTTTATTTCTTATTGTTGTTTGTCTACTCTTTTATTCGTTTTATATTTATTTGTTTTACTTTTAACTTGCTTTTGTTTTTCGTGTTTTATTTCTATTATTTTAGTTTTTCCTCTTTTCTTTGTGATCACTACTGAAATGATATTTTATGCCATCATTTTTTTTGAAGATTTATAGTCAATGTTTTATATCTTTAAATCAATTAAAAGGAGAAACACCGTTGATTATATCCCTTCCTCTAACCTCCTTTAGTGGTATAATTTTCTTTTCTAACCAAAATTCTACCTCAAATTAACAACTGGACTTTGCGATTGAAATTTTATTTTCTATCTTGCTACAGTAATCTATATATATATATATATATATATATATATATATATATATATATATATATAAAGTTCAAAGTCTTTATATTACTTTCAAATTTTTCGTAATCTTGTCGTTCCATTTATCATATGAATTTAATTTTGATTTGTGACTTATACTTCTCTATATTAGAGAGTGGGTTTTTCTTGTCTAATATCTCAGAGATATACTCACAACTAAGAGTATTTAAAAGTTTCAAAAGGGATCTTGGTTGCAAAAATATCAAGGGCATAAAATGAGCCTCAAAAAGAAAAGAAAATTGAAAAGATGTGCAATGACTGCAAAAAAAAATTGAAAGATACACAAAGTGTATCAAAAATAAAAAGATGCATAAAGTGTGCCAATCAATTGACTAGAGGCTTAAAATGAGCCCACAAAAAATAAGCCTTCTTCTCTTTCAAACTTTTAAATCTTAATATTTTCAAATGCTTGATTTTGAATTCCGCAATTGTGATAAATTACTTTGGTATATTATTTTATAATAAATTTTTTTAAAACCAAGTTTTGAATGGATCTCTTTTTCTTATCCAATTAGTTTTTCTGTGTTAGGTCTTTTGTTCTCAAAAGATAATTCTACCCTGAGAGAAGTTCGAGCAAGGGCTAACAGGATCGGCTATTCTATCATTTTTCAAATTTTAATGATGTTAACTCATTGTTCTTACAAAATTTTTAATTCAATCACATGGAGACTTTATTATATTCATGCTTTAATAAAAAAAACCTTTACTTTTGTTCTTATTTTTCATCTTCTATTATGTATTTCTATTCTAGTTATTTCTCCTCCTTTTTGTGATGTCAAAAGGGGGAGTAGTGGGTAGTGCTTGAGCTATTTCATCATACTATTTTACCTCTGTTCATGTTGTATTCCATTTAGATTATTTTCCATCATAAAAAAGGGGAGATTATTGCGAATCTGAATTCAAGAAATATAATTTTGATGATAGCAAACACTTCTATTTTTCTACAACTACCTTCTCTGCTGACATTTCAGGTTCACAAGATCAAATTACAAATCGAACCACCTGAAGATTGGGTAAATTAGGACTGAGTCACCTTGTAATTAATGTTAAGTGTCTTTTACCTTTTATTAAGTCCATTGTAATAATATAGGTCCTGATGCTAAGTAACCTTGCACACACACACACTTGGGGGAAAAAATCTATCTGTTTTGTTAGTGTTTTCTATTTTGATCACATCATCTAGGACGATCCAAAAATTGACTTGGACGATCAGTTAAAAATGAAAAGCCTAATTAGGGCATCATGGTTAAGGCAGCCACAATTAAGTGAATCGTCTTGGAAGATATTAGCATCGTTTGGGATGATAGGTTCAAATAAAAAAGAATCAACTGCTAGATCTATTTAGGCATGTGTTATTTTTGGACATAATCCTAGACGATGCAACGAAATTATGCCTAACTTAATCTGGTAATTAAGGAAAGTAATTATGGTTTGATTACTCGATCATATCATCTTGGAGTATTGTAAAATCATTTGTGATGATTAGTTAACAAACTTTAGTTCTTCCTGGGTGATTCATAATTAGCTTGGCTCCATCCAAGGCAATATTCTGAACGATATGTTATGTTTTACACTAATCATCCCGGATGATTGTGAGACTGACCTGTACGATCAAGTTAATTTTATATCGTCCAAACATCCATCCAGGGTGATGTTCTAGACAATATGTGATGTTTTGTACCAATGGGCCCAAACGATCGTGAGATCATCTTGGATGATCAAGTTACTTTTTCATCATGCAAATATCCATCCAGGGCGATGGTCTGGATGATATTCATCGAATTGAACTAATCATGCAAGTTGATATACTATCATCTTCGATATTCTAAAAAAGGAACCTTCTAATAGTCCAAACTCTTTTAAATTATCCTAGCTGATTGAGCTAAATTTGAACTGATTGTACGGGACAATCGGTCGATCGTCCTGGATGATATTTGACTATTAGTTGATCATTAGGTCTAGTTTGGAGCCCTTATTTAAAAGATCTCCTATTTTCTTAAGAGAAGATCTTTTGTTGTTGTTCTTACCTTAGAGAGCCAACAGGAGAGGGAGAGTAAGAGAGAGAGATAGAGAGGAACTTGTGAGGGGGAGTTTGTGAGGGGTTATATAACGGTTGCTCCAAGAAAGGATCTGAGTAATCTTCTCTGAATTTGCATCCCTGGTTCCTTGGAGGTTCAAGAGAAATCTACTTCAGCAACTGATCAAGGTTCTCTACCTGCTTCTGGAGGGAGAAAAAGTAATTGAGTTCTCTGCCTGCTTCTGGAGGGAGTAAAAGGAGTTGGGTTCTCTTCGTGCTTTAAGAGGAAGCAAGAGGAGTTGGGTTCTCTGCCTCACCGGGTTGGTGAAAAGGATTTTTTGTACGGGCTTCCCCGCCTTGTTGTGGGGTCAAAATGAGAAACAATGAGTTTAGTGCAATGACTAGAGGAGAGGCTCTAGGGAGTGGACGTAGATAAACTTGACCAAACCACTATAAAATCTAGTGTGTTCTTTCTTATTATTCTTCCACATTTAATTTCCGCACTTCTTTTCTCTTGTGGTGAATCTTGGTATGTTTTTTTTTTGTTGGAGAAATTTTTAAATACCAATTTACCCCCCCGCCCCTCTTGGTTAGCCATGAGACTAGTCCATAAAAGCCTAAAATCCCTGATAAACTTTCAAATGTGTAGTCTCCTCCACCACCAATGTCCTCTTGTTAAACACTATAAAGGATTTCCCCACATTTGAATATCCTAAGAAAACTCCATTAGATTTTTGGTCAAATTCACCAAAGGATGACTTCCCATTATAAGAATGAAAATATTACAGCCAATGACATGGAGGTGGGAAAGATTGGGTGTCCTACCCTAATGGTCCCATAGGGTGACTTATTCAATTTGGATCTAACATTCAACCCTTTCAACAAATAACAAGCTGTGTTTACCACTTCAGCTTAGAAGTATTTTGAAAGTGAATATTCAGTAAGCATGGCTCTAGCAGCTTCAACTAAGGTCATGTTCTTCTTTTTAGCTACCCCATTCTACTGAGGGGTCCAAGGATCTTAGAAGTTGTGACTAATCTCTTGATCCTTACAAAAGTCTCCAAGTCTCTCATTTTCAAACTCTCCACCATGGTTACTATGGATGGTCAAGATATCACAACCTAGATTTTTTTGAATCCTAGTGGAGAAGGATCTAAATTCATTAAAAGACTCACTCTTATGTGATAGAAATCTAATCCAAGTGAACCTCAAGTAGCCATCGATAATCACAAATTCATAAACTTTTCCCCCTAAGCTGGTAGTGCTAATGGGTCTAAAAAAATCCATGTGAGGTACTTTAAAAGGTTTAGAGGTGCTAATGTCCTTAATGGAATGGAAAGAGGACTGGACTTTCTTCCCTAGTTGACATGCATCACACAGGTGATTCTTAGTGAACTTAAGCTTGGGGATACCTCTAATTAGATCCTTTTGGATCACTTTCCTAAGGGTTTTCATGCTGGCATGACACAACCTCCTATGCCACAACCAAGAATCATCAGTAATAATTTTTAAGCAAAATGAAGTAGAACATTCAATGTTATTTAAATCCAGCATGTAAACATTGTTAATCCTTTTTCCCTATAAAATATTGTTGTTATTTAACTAATGATGTAGTGTTTGACAAAAAATTTATGATAAAGCCCTTATTGAAAAGCTGACTGATGTTGAATAAGTTGTGTTTTAATGCATCTATAAGAAAAAACATTTTCAATCAAAAGGTTTTGGAGTTTCTGATTATACATGTGCCCACCACTTTCGTAATAGTCTTGTCTCCAAAAGTGACCTTTCCTCTAACCCTGGCCTCCAGCAAAATGAATTGGTTGGCATTTCTAGTTATGTTTCATGAGCATCCGCTATCTAGATACCACATGCTCTCATGAGATCTTTGGTGAGACCACACCTAAAAATTCATCAAACATTAGATTTAGGAACCCAAATAATTTTGTGTCCCTTCTTAAGGAAAGAAGAATGCAATGCATGTGTGTTATGTTGTGAATCATGCAATTTGGGTCTCCAGACCCAGTATGTAGTATGGTGAATTGTGCAAGTGTGTGAAATATATCCTAGCATGCCATATGAAAAACATCTAACACCAGAAAAAGGGTTTACTAATTTACTCAGGTGGTGATGTCTCTTCTTAAATTTGTATGAAGCATGTAATTACAGGGGTTTTTCTTATTTGGGCTAATGGGGATGATGGTTTATCATTTTCAAATGGTATGAGTTTTACTTTCAATGCTTTATTTTCATATTCATAAGCTATCACTTCCACTTTTAGCTGATGTTAATTATTATCTATTTTCTCAAGCAAGTTCTCTAATTTCTTAAACTCTTTTTCTAACTCAATATACGATGACTTTAAGGAATCATGTTCATCAGATAATTCAATATACTTCTTGTTCAATACATCAAACTCATCAAGTAATGACATGTGATTGCTATCAAATGTAGAATGATCTTTAAGTAAAACTTCAATTTTTTTTTTTAAAATTTAAAAATTCTAATTTAATTCTAGCATGCAATTTCTTAAGTTTACTATATGAAAAATGAATTTTATCAAAACTTCAAGTAATTAATTGTAGGTTAGTTCACATACCTCTTCTTAGTCAGTATGACCAAGATGATTGTCAGCCATCAAACACAAGTTTGTAGTCTCCTCCTCAGCTTCAGTCTCAATGGAGTTAGATGTTAAATCCGCCTATAACATCTTTTGAAATCGCTTATTATCCTTCCTGAACTTGGGTTTCTCCTCACCCTTATCCTTTCCTAGGTGATCTTTATGGGTAGGACAATCAACTTTCACATGTCTCGGCTTCCTACATTCAAAATAAACTATATCAGAAGAACTTTTAAAATTTTGCTACCCTTACCTTTGTTCCATTTCTCAAGGTGCTTTCATTTCTTCCTTAGAAAGCTTTGAATTTCCTAGTGATTAAGGAAACATCATCTCTTTCAGACTCTGAAGAATCAATATCCATATTGTTAGCCTTTAATGCCATTGTTTTCTCCTTCTTTTTCTCACCTGCATCAAATTGTCTTTGGTTCACTCCTTGCTCGTAAGCAATGAATGATCCAAGTAGGTTATCAATAGAAAAAGTATTCAAATCTTTGGATTTAGTTATTGCAGTAATTTTAACATAAAAGGATGAAGGCAAGCATCTCAAAATTTTGTTAACTTTTTTATAGTTAGTTAGCTCTCTTTTTAAGTCATGAAGTGAGATGACAATTGAGTAAACCTAGTATACATGTTAGATATTGATTCTCTTGGTTTCATGCAAAAATGTTTATAGTCGTGTAGTAAAATATTCAATCTAGATTATTTAACTTCTTTTGTGCCTTCATAAGTGATACATAATCTATCTCATATTTCCTTACCAGTAGCACAAGTTGAGACACACATGTAATCTTCTAATTTCAAAGCACACAAAAAACTGTTTAAACATTTTGCATTAAGTTGTGCCAGATCACTATCATCAAATGTTTATTCAGAAAAAAGAAGTTTAGTTTTGATGTCATTTATTTCTTGAGTTAGTGCAAAATATCCATCATTAACAAGCATCCATATGCGATAGTCAACAGATTGTAAAAAATGTGGACATGTGAGTTTTCCAAAAATCAAAAGGTATGTTATAAAACAAAGTGGTCTAGTGATTGAATAACCTTCTGCGGTGTTTCAATTACCAAAGTTAGCCATGGATAAAAATTTAAAAGTTTTCAAAAACTAGATTTTATGAATTCTGCTCTGATACCACTTGAAAATTCTTGAGGGTTTTTAAGCCCTTATAAACTAGCCCGATGCTAACCAAGAGGGGGTGTTACTTAATGTTTTAAATATTCTTAAACAAAAATCATTATTTAAGCCAAACAATCACCCACATAAAATAAAATGCGGAAATTAAATGTGAAAATGCAATAAGAAAGAACACTATATTTTATAGTGGTTCGGTCAGCTTGACCTATGTCCACTCCATGTAGCCTCTCCTTCGGGTATTGTACTAAACTCACTTACTCTCCTTTTGTTCCCACAGCAAGGCAAAGAAGTCTTTATATAACTCCTTTCCATCAACTCCGGTGAGGCAGAGAACCTAACATCCTTTTGCTTACTCTTGAAGTAGGCAAAGAACCTCAGCATCCTTTCACTTCCTCCTGTTGCAGGAAGAGAACCTTTATTAATTGCTGAAATAGACCTCTCTATAATCTCTGAGGAACCAGTGATGATGATTGCAGAATACAACTCGAATCCTTACTTGGAGCAACCTTTGTGAAGCCCTCACAAACTCCCCTTCACAAGATCCTCTCTCTCTCTCTCTCTCCTATGCTCTCCCTCTCCTTCTCTTGGCTCTCTTAGGTCAAGATAGAAGCAAAAGATATAATATTGAGTAAAAAACATATCTTATATAGAAGGGCTTCAAATTTGCCCTAAATTACAACTAATTGAAAAAGATCGTCCATAAGATCGAGAGATCATCATGTACGATCAGTACATTTATAGCCCTTTTAGCTAGGATAATCTGGGAGGGGCTAGACGATTAGAAGATTTATTTTTTCTGATCATCTAAGATGATGGGTACATCATTCTATACGATTAGTTCAAAATGTCAAGTATCATCCAGAACATCGCTCTATTTATCCAGACTTTACATATTGGATGATGGAAAAATAGCTGATTATCTAGACCAATTCTTTGATCATCCAGGATGATTAGTTCAAATAAATCAATATCATCCAACACATTGTTCTTTTCATCCACGACGACTTAGGAAGAAACAAAGGTTTTTTAATTGATCATCCAGGGCAATCCTGTGATCGTCTAAGACGATATGATCGATCAATCAAACCTTAATTGCTTAAGTTAATCATCAGACTCATTTAGGCATAATTATAATGCATCATCCAAGACAATGTTATGTACGATGTCTAAAAATAATAACATGCTTAAAAGAGTTGGTGGCTGATTATTTTTGATTTGAGCATATCATCCAGGACAATGCTATTATCGTCCAAGGCGATTTGCTTAATTTAACTGCCTTAACTAGGATGCCCTAATTAGGATTTTTATTTTTAATTGATCATCAAGGATAATTTTTTATCATCCTGGATGATATGATCAAAAGAAAAAAACTCTAAAATAAATAAAATTTTTCCCCCTAAGTGTGTGTGCAAGGTTACTTAGCATCAGATCCACTTTGTTATATTTGACTTAAGAAAAGGTAAAAACACTTAAAGTACACTTATAGACTGACTCTGTCCTAATTACCCAATCTTAAGATGACTTGATTTACAATTGACCTTATAGACCTGAAATGTTAGTAGGCAAGGCAATAGTAGAAAAATAAAAATGCCTGAAAAGTTTGATATTATCAAAATTATAATCTTTGAATATAGATTTGCAACACCTAATACTAAACTAGGTCTCATTGACATTGATGCTTAAATAATTTTGGGTAGGAGAGTGATTAGAAGCATGTCTAATTATTTATTTATTTTGTTTTTATCTAATTTAGTTGTGCTTATTATTTTATGTTGATTTTTATTTGTTTAAATAGCTTATTAGTAGAAGCTTTTCATGAGCATCACATATAAATAAAAATTTTATCTTTGAAAAATCATAATCATACTCAACAAACCACTTTGTACAATATGATTAGTAAATACTCACCTTCCCCAATGTCCATGAAATTAATGACTTAGATTACCTCAATTATTAATTTTTTTGTTGTATAACTACCTCTTTATATTGTATGATCCATGTCTCATTAACCATTGAGTTATTTAGATCGACAAGTACAAAATTAAATACATATTCATCCTGCATGAACACCTATTCATACTATATGAACCTTTTTATCAAAGTTTGTACCAGATGACTCTTCCTGATGAATACTTTTATGAAGATCATGTAGTATGATTCTAATCGTGATGAACAATTTAGCCCCGTTTCATAGAAAATCATCAAGTAACTTTAATTCTTTTAATTGCATATTATGAGCCATATCATATTTTACGGTCAGGTGAGGCTCTATAAGGAAGGGAAGGTCAAAGGCTTTTAAGGCACACCAGTTGAATTTCATCCTCTCCTAATCTTTTGTTCTTGTCCTTTTGCATTCCTAAATTATTAGTGGTAAGCAATACTAAGTGATTTTGGGAAGTTCTTCTCATAGACTTATTGATGATAGATTCCCTATAACTGAGGATGAGGCAGCCTATCATAGATTAAGACAGCATGCATCACTTACTCATGCATAATAGACTAACTAAATTATTAAGTTCTAGATCTTTTCACAAATCACACTCTTCAATTACTTTTTACTTTGAGTTTTCTTTTCAACTCAAAACTTCTTTATGATTTTTTATAAGTTTAAGAGTTAATTTAGAGTATACTACAATGTAATCCTATACATTTAGGTGTCCCAAAGAAATCAATTCCTAAGATCTTGCTGATATTCCAAACCTATCTAACGAAGGAGTCTAGCCAAAGAATCTAATCACAATGGGAGATTATGACAAGACCACTATGAATCTTTGTCTTAAAAATATCCCATTAAATCAATACTACCCACTTGTCCATTCACTTAATCAAAATACCCATATAGTCCAACATGCTCCTCGTACTTAAATTTTGCCTAAGGCTAGAAATAGAGTCAAGTTTACCCCACTCCTATCCATAGTCACCAACTTCATCATGTTTGACAACCTTTTAATGCTACTTATAGGATTATTAGATATTTCTAAAATCCTTAGGACACCTCGTTATTATAACATAACCACCAAATACTAGCTGATGTGTCTTGATATGGCATACATCTTTCCCATTTATTATACTAACAATTCCTTCCAATTTCTCTTTAATAAATAATAAGGGGAAGAACACACATATGAGGAGGATTTTGAGTTCAATGAGGAAGGAAGAGAACTACCAGCACCAGCTCCAACACATAAATCCCAGCAGCAGCTCCGACACATAAATCCCAGCACTACACCATGATGGTAGAGATATTTGACTGATTAAAGAGGTAGTTCAATACACATTTTTAGGAATGTAATCAAAAGTGGGAGTCATGGGGGCTCTGGAGTGAACTTTTGAATTGTATAAAAATTTAGGGCTCTATTACCCCTAAAATAAGCTTATGATTTTTTTTTGCTACAAGAAATAACTCACTTAAAATATGTAAGCATACATTCTAAATCTAGTAACAAAGAGATAAAGTGTAGTGTCAACCCCATGAGGTAGTATACTACTTGCAACAAACTTTTACTATTTGCTCTAATTGTAATAAATATCCTATAGAAATAAAAATAATTATCATGGATATCCTACTCTTAAATAAAATAGTAATAATATTAAACATAATATTTAATTAAAGAATTTTAGATTGATGAGTTAAAATTTCATATATTTATTGAAGAGACTTTTAATTATGGATGTGATTCAAAGCATATGCATCCCTAGAACTCTATCAAGCTTGTAGGGGAGAAAAAGGATATTTGTTGATCTTTTGATATTATGGTATCTCCTTAAGAAACTAAAACATTTTACATCCTATGTATGAGCATGCAAACATTATACTCCTTATTATTCTTGCATTTCTCCATCAAGGTTATACATCACACTATATTTTAAAAACAAAAATTTCCACTACGTGCATTAAATAAAAAGTAGGTTAATATTTAAAACATCTTTTAAGTGTTATAGAACAAGAATCTTCATTAGTACTCAACATGTATTTTACATCATCAATCCAAAATGATTTAGCCACACATAGAATAAATAATAAGAAAACTCATTTTCAATAAACTCGTGGAAGAATGAAATTACAAGAGAGTGATATCACTAAGAAGGATCAAAGTATCTCCTTTATACTCCTTCTCCCTTAACTTGCAAAGTTGTTTCAAGAAATATAGCATAAATACTCTAAATGATTGTATCTTGTTATTTCCTAGCCTCACTTAGAATTTACTCCAAGAGGGAACAATCAAAGTACTCCAAAAAGTACTATATTTTACATATGTGATTGAAGTTTTGTACAAACATAATATCTTAACTATTTTAAGAAAAATAGAAAAAGGCATATTGCACCGTGTTGCTTAAAATATTGGCTTCATAGTGACCTTGAAGTAAACTAATGCCTCAACACTGAGGCTTTTGCACCACCACGGTGCTTGCTAAAGTGAATCAGTTATTCAATGAGTAGTCACATCTTTTCATTGAGAGAATGTGGCTCTTGGAATTTATAACTTTAATATCTTGGTGCTTATAACATTCAAACATTATAGTGCCCAAGTATCAAAATTATTTCCAAGCATTAAGAGATTATGGGGCTATGGCATTTAAAAATAGAGAATCTAGTGCTACTTATGGCATTCAAAAATATTTCCAAATTTAAACACTTTCTTGTCCTCAAGAAAATAGAGAAATCTACAACTCTGATAAATCAAACAACCAAAATAAAATTGATAATTTAAATTTACTAAAATATTCGATAATATATCATTTTATAGAACTAGTGTAAATGAACAAAGTTATAATACTTGTTTGCAAAAATTCTAATAATTATCTTAAGAAAACATCCTAATTATTGTTTAATTTAAATTTTTTGGTATGAATATAATCATTGATTTTTGAATTCTTAGTTGAACAATGTAGCCTAATGATTTGATTTGTTTATTGTTAAAATTGAAATTCCATAAGTTCATCGTATTTGTACTAGTTCTCCCATCTTATCATTTATGTATATAACTATAAGATTTTAGTTAGACTTTAAGCTTTTACCTGATACTAATTTTTGTATGAACTAAATTTATTTTCCATCTTTTCTTTTCATTTTATTTTAAAACTCTTTTCACTTTTATTTCCTTTTTAATTTTGTGGAGTACATAGTTCATAATTTTTAATATTAGTTTTTCTTAAAATCTTCTTACAATTTTAATGAGATTAATGTAAGGATTTAATAAGATTTCTAATTCTAAGTTCTTGTTGCTATGATTTTCAATTTTGATATACTAATATCTATTTTGTAACCTTAATTATTCATCTTTAATTCAAAAGTTAATAAATGAATATATAAATTATCAATTCAAGTTAAGTCAATAATTTAAATGATCTTAGTTAGTTAATTATTATTTTTCAAATCTAAGAATTATAAATAAGTGTTTCTTTGAACTAGGATCAAAGGTTTTATTAGTATCATAATTTTAATTTTTTAATTATCATTTTATTATGGCTAATTAAATAATAATCACATTGAGATATTAATGAAAGGTGATGTAAAAATGTAAGCATAAGGGGAATTTAATCTAATGTAAATAACAACACATATAAACATTAATAAATATTCATATTTTCATATGAATGATAGGTATGTACAAAACATGTGATATATATAAAATAATAACACCAAGTAAAATATAACCAGTGCATAAAGCACCACTATAACCATCAAAATGCATTGGCTCTCAAAGCTAAAACCCTAGTTCTTTTATCACTATAACAATCCTTCATATTTCTAAAATCTTTCCCAAAGAAAAGAGATGTAATAAAATAAGAGTATCATTCACACACATATTAAAGTATATGAAAAAATGAGAACATCTTATATACATGTTCAAGAATTATCTTATTCTTAATTCTTCTCATCCATAAGGACTCAATCTATGGCCATTAAACTTGAAGAAATGAAAATTATATTTGTCCTGAATCCTTATGACACCATTAGGAGATATTCTAATGACAGTAAAAGGGCTGCTGCATCCAGATTTAATATTTCCATAATAATATATCTTCCTATGATGAAAAAGTAAAACTTCTTGATAAGGAGAAAATTTATGATCTAAAACTCCAAATACATGCATCTTTTTCATTTATGCATTGTAGATTTTTATATCTTCAAAAGATTCTTTTATGAATTCATGAAGTTTATCAACTATAGGAGAACACTAGATATTTAGAATATAGAATGAATCTTCATTGTTAAAGCATAATTTATTTCTTTTTGAGGATGAATGCTTTATTTTTTTTTACCCATTGCTTTAATATTAAAAAAAAGATAAGAAAGACACTCATAAATTCTACACTCAAGGAGGATTTATGTGGATAGAAATTCAAACATTCAACTTGGCCTTTTTATAAATTTCATAGGCATAGGATGTATAAAAATTTAAACCTCTATGGTATGGCCAAGCATAGTTGCCCTATAAGTAGCTATGCGACACTCCTTCACTCTCTTATGATTTCTTTAACTAATGCTAACTACTTCTAAATCTAATATAACACGCACACAAAATCAAAAGCTATGTTACCTCCCATACAACATTAAGTTTATAGTCTTCAGCCGGACTTCCTTAGATTTATTAATTTGGTTTGAGTACATTGCTACCATTCTTTAAATAATTATCATTTAGATCTTTTTATTTTTCTTTCTTGGTTAACTTCAACATTGCTAGGGAAAGATCTAAGAGGTCTACTATTGACTGAAATTGAAAGCTAACTTATTTGGTTTATTAAAATTTTAATTAAAGCAGCTTAATTTTATAATTGAGTCCCTAACTACATCACTACATCATCCAATGGTGATTTTCTACTTTCCAAACTAATTATTTTGATTATATATTGTAGGATATGTAGGTATATATTTAACAAAATGTTGTTGAAAATTATTCAAATTTACTCCTTAATTAGTTCAATAGGAATTTCATTAATTATTACTAGCAACTTTATTTGGCCAATTAAAATTTGGATGGTTCAAGCGAGCTGGACTATATTTATTTGAGTAGGGATCATTTTTTTTCTTCAGATCAAATTAATAGTTTCAATCCATTGCATATTTTTATTTTCAAGCAGCTTTTAGTCCTCCAATTATATAGATAATTCTTTTACAAATTTTGCATTTTCTCCTATTAAGCTCAATTTCTCAAAAATTGTTATAACTTGTACAATAGAATTGGAAAAGTATTAGATTCATAAACTCTTGCTACAGTCTTATGATTTACCATATCAATAGGCCATTGGAAGTTATTAGTAGCCATTTCTTTAATTAATTCATATGCTTTCTCAAAAGACTTAGTCATTATGATCCTCTAGTTGCAACATCTATGATTTCTCTAAGAGATCCTACTAATCTATTATAAAATGTTTGAATAATCAACTAATAAGGTATAACATGGTGAGGGCATCTTCTAAGCATTTCTTTAAATCTTCTTAACTCTCGTAAATTGATTCTCCTTTAATTTGGGTAAAAAAAAGTGATATCATCTCTATGTTTTGGAGTCTTTGAAGGTGGGAAATACTTAGCAACAATTTTATGAACCAAATCATTCCAGATGGTTATAGAGATTGGTGGGAAAGAATTTGATCACATCTTAATTTTATATCTTAGAGAAAATGGGAACAATCCAAGTCTAATAGTATCATCACTGACACCATTATACGTAAATATTGCTCAAATTTCAAATAAATTGGAAAGTCTAAATTGGGATCTTCCGTAAGAGTTCCCCCAAACTAGGAATTTTGAACTATTTGAATTATAATAGGTTTTAATTCAAAATTATTAGCTTGGATTGCAGGGCTATAATGATCTGATGGATTTTGTCTACTAAAGGGTTAGCATAATCCCTAGGAGATTTAGAATGATCTTGATCTTATAATAGTTTAATCATTTTCACAATCATTTTAGTTTTTCAAATTATTGAAAGTATTCTTTCCATTTCAACGATAAATAACAAAGGTTCCTTTCTATATCTAAAAAGTATGCAACAAAGAATATGCAATCAATAAATAAGACTAATAGAACAAAAGATAAAAGTAGGTCTAATTATGTAAATAATTCAATAATATACTTAAAATTTTAAAAATAAAATACTTCCCCACCAATAATGCCTAAAACATTATAGGGGCTATGGTGTGAACCTTTAATTATATAAAAATCTAGGGCTCTATCACCCCTAAAATAATGCTTATGTTTTATTTGATAAAAAAAATAATAAAACTCCACGTAATACATATAAGTATACACACTAAATCAAGTAATAAAGTAATATAGTATTGTGTCAAATCTATGAGGAAGTATGCTTACTTACAATAAACGACTATGATTTACTTAATTATAATAATTATCCTACTAACATAAAATGATAATTATGGAGATTCCATAACAAAAATAAAATAGTAAAAATATTGAAAACAATATTTAATTAAAATATTTTGGAATAATTAGTGTGCATTTCATGTATTTTCTTTTGAGATTCTTAATTATGGATGTGATTTAGGCCAAATGTATCCGTTAATCTCTATTGAGCTTGTAGGGGTTAAAAAGGATATCTATTGACTTCCTTGAATAATAGTATCCCCTAAAGAACATAGAATATTTTATATCCTATATTTAAGCATGCAAACATCTTACATTGATATTCTTAGATATTCTTTTATTCCTCAGTCAAGGTTATACATCACACCATATTTTAACTACACATATGACCACTATGTGAATTAAATAAAGAGTGATAAAATATAAAAGAAAAATAATACTTATAGAATAAGAGCCTTCATTACTATTTAACATGCATTTTACATCATCAATTAAAAAAAAAAAAATTTCCAAACATACACTAAATAACAAGCACACTCATTGATGAATGAAAATACAAGAGAGTTATATCACTATAAAGGATCATAGTATCTCCTCAACACTCCTTTTTTCTTAACTTATAGAGTTGCTACAATAAATGATGGCTAAATAATTACAATGATTGTATCATGTACTTCCCTAGCCTCCCTTAGATTTTACTCTAAAATGGAACTAGAGAAGTACTAAAAAAAGTACTAAAATTTATATATGTGACTGAACTATCATATAAAAATAACAACATAACTATTTATATAAAAATATAAAAAAGACATCTTACACTACGGTCCTTGAAATAATGGAACAACGGTGCCCTTAAACCAAGACTCTCTACATTGATGTTTTTTCTCCGCTACGGTGCTTACTGACATAGATTAGTTATTTAGTGAAAAGTCACATCTTTTTATGAGAAACTGTGACACTTGAAAGTTTTAAATATAATGTAGTGGGACTGAAAACATTCAAGTGCTTCAACACTGAAGTAGCAAAAATGGTACCAAGGAGTGAGATTGTGTCACTCTTAAAAGTTTGACAGGTATGTTAAGCCCTAATGAACGTCCCAAGGCTAACTAAGGGGAGGAGGGTGAATTTGTATTTTAGAAAATCTCTTCAAACAAAAAACACAATCTTAAATCAAAACCAAGATTCACCATAGAAATCAAAGTGTGGAAATTAAATGCAGAAGCAGTAATAAAGAACATAGAAATTTATATTGGTTTGATCAACATGACCTACGTCCACTCCCCGGAGGCGCCCTCCGAGTATTGCACTAAACTTAGTGTCTCTACTTTTTCCCCCACAGCAAGGTGAAGAAGCCTTTAAAAACCTCCTTTCCATAAACCCAGGTGAGGCAGAGAACTCAGCTCTTTTTGTTTCTTCCAGAAGTAAGCAGAGAACCCATCTCCTTTTGCTTCCTCCTGAAGCAGGCAAAGAACCTTGATTAAATGCTGAATTAGGCCTCTTTAGAACCCCAAGGAACTAAGAACAATGACTGGAGAAGATGATGATGGATTCTTGTTTGGAGTAACCTTTGTAAAACCCCTCACAAACTCCCCCTCATAAGATCCTCTCTCTCTCTCTCCCCTTGCTCTCCCTCTCCTATTAGCTCTCTCAGGTCAAAACAAAAACAAAAGATGCCCTCTTGGGTGAAATAAGAGAACTTATAGAGAAGAGCTTCAGAATAGTTATTAATTATGATAAACTGACTTTATCATCATGTATGATTAATAGAAATTAAGCTCAATGAGCCAAGACAATTTGGGACGATCAGAAGGTTTTGGTTCAGATCATCCTATACGATTAGTAAAAATTATTGAATATCATCCAGACAATCACACTGAATTGATGTCTGGATGATTGAAAAATAGCTTGATTATCTAGGACGATCTTACGATCATCCTTGATGATTAGTTCAAATCCGTGCAAATTGTCCAGAGCATCACCTTGAATAGAAGCTAGCCGATGTTTTATCATCCATGATCAACTAAGGTTTTTGAATTGATCGTCCCTTATGATCCTGCGATTATCCAGGATTATATGATCGAGCAATCAAACCTTAATTACTTTCCTTAATTACCACATTAATTTAGGAATAATTGTGTTTCATCATCTAGGATGATGTCCTAGACGATGTCTAAAAATAAAAGCTACATAAATAGATCTAGCGGCTGATTCTTTCTGATTTGAGCCTATCATTCTAGACATTACGAATATCATCCAAGATGATGAGCTTAATGACGGATGTCTTAACCAGGATGCTCTAATTAGGGTTTCTATTGTTAATTGATCATCTAGGACAATTTTTAGATCATCCCGGACGATGTGATCAAAAATAGAGAAATCTAAAATAGTCAGAATTTTTCCCCCAATTGTTTATGTGCAAGGTTACTTAGTATCAGGAAACAAATCATTTATAATTGACTCAAGAAAATGAAATGATTACAAACTGACTTAGACCTAGTCTACCCAATCTTGAGCTAGTTCAAATTACCATTTGATCTTATGGACCTGAAATGTTAGTAGGCAAGGTAGTCGTAAAAAAATAGAAGTGTTTGCTATCATTAAAATTATATTCCCTCAAAATAGATTCACAACAATGTCCTCCTTTTTGATGATGGAAAATAATTAAACAATCAAAACTAAATAAAATAAAAATAACTACAAACACTACTAACCCTTTTGACATCACAAAAAAAAGAGGAGGAAAAAACTAGAAAAGAAAAGAAGAATGAAGGAAAAGTTTTATTTATTTTTAATCAAAGCATTAATATGACATAGCCTCCATGTGATTGATTTTAAAGACATGCAAGACCAATGAGTTAACATCGTCGAAATTCGAAAATGTAAAAATATCTGATCCTGTTAACTCTAGCTCGGATTTCTCTTAGAGAAAAATCAGCTTTTGAAATCGAACGACCTAAGTTAAAAAAAAACTAATTGGATAAGAAAAAGAGATCCATCCAAGACTTGGTTTCAAAAAATATATCTTATAGAATAATGTATCAAAGTAATTTGTCACAATCGTAAGATTTAAAATCAAGCCTTTGAAAATCTTAAGTGATATATGAATTCTTCTAAGTTTTAAAGTTTAAAAGAGAAGAGAACTTGCTTTTGGTGGGCTCATTTTATGCCTCTTGTCAATTGAATGGCGTACTTTGCGAATCTTTTGATTTTTGATACACTTTGTGTATATTTTTAAATTTGGCGTTATTGCATCTTTTGTTTTGGCATCTTTGACCACTTTTTTTGTTATTTTTTCAAACTATATCCCTTTTAAAAACTCTTAAATATTCTTATTTATGAGTATATCTTCTAGATATTAGAGAAGAAAAACTCACTCTCAAATATAAGAAGGAACAAACCACAAAATAGAATAAAAATCATATGATAAATACAATGACAGGATAACGAGAAATCTTGAAGTAATATAAAGATTTTGAATATTAAAATATAAGATATATTACTATAGCAAGGTAGAAAAGATCTCAATCGCAAAGTCCAGTTGTTAATTTGAGATAGACTTTTATTTAGAAAAGAAAATTACACCACTAAAAGAGGTTAGAGAAAGAGAAATAATCAATGGTGTCTTCTCCCTTTAATTGATTAAAAGATGTAAAATATTGACTATAAATTTTCAATAAGTAAAAATATGGTATAAAATAACATTTCAACAGTGGCCACAAAAGAAAAAAAACTAAAATAACATAAATAAAAATAAAAAATAGAAACAAAAACTAATAAGCAAAGTGAAATAAAACAAAAAGGCAACAAAATAGAAGATTCAGAAATCAGTAAATAATAAGTTCAAACATTTATGTCAATCACACTCAATCTGGTCCTTAAGGTGTTGAAAGTGTCAAAAGCTAGTGGTTTAGTAAAGATGTTAGCCAATTGATTTTCAGTTATCACATGGTGTAAGTCAATGTCCCCTTTGGTCATATGGTCTCTAATAAAGTGATGCCTTATGTCAATGTGTTTGGTCCTTGAGTGTTGGATAGGAATTTTAGAGATGTAGATGGCACTAGTATTGTCACAAAGGATTAAAATTGTGCCTATAGGTACTCCTAAATCCAAAATTTATTGCTTCAACCAAAGGACTTGGGCCACACAACTTTCTAAGGTAATGTACTTAGCTTCAGTAGTGGAGAGTGCAATAGAGTTTTATTTTCTACTAGACTAGGAGTCTTGTCCTATGAATTGGCACATTCCAGAAGTGCTTTTCTATCCACCCTACATCCTACAAAATTAGAATCAGAATATCCAATAATCTCAAAAGATGCGTTGTGCCTAGGATACCAGATTCCAAAGTTTTGGGTCCCCAAAAGATATCTAAGAATTCTCTTAACTGTAGTCAGGTGGGATTCTTTAGGATCAGCTTTAAATCTAGCACAAAGACAAACACTATACATTATTTTAGGTCGACTAGCAGTCAGGTAAAGTAAAGATCCATTCATCCCTCTATACTTCTTTTGATCATCTGATTTTCCACTTAAGTCCTTATCCAACTGAATATTAGAAATCATGGGAGTATTGATTGGCTTGGCTTTAACTTTTTAATATTTCTTCAAGATGTCCTTAATGTACTTTGATTGACTTATAAAAGTTCCATCATCCAATTGACTTATGCTAAATCCCAAAAAGTAGGAAAACTCTCCCATCATACTCATCTCAAACTCCTTACTCATTATTTTAGAAAAATCATCACATAGCTTTTTATCAAAAGATCCAAAAAGTATATCATCAACATAGACCTGAACAATGAGTAACTCATCTCCTACTTTCCTCAAAAAAAGGTGGTGTCTACACTTCCCTTAACAAAATCCCTCTTTAGTAAAAAAGTGTTAAGCCTCTCATACCAAGCTCTTGGTGCCTGTTTAAATTCATATAAGGCCTTTTTCAAATTTAAAACATGATTTGGAAATTGGGAACTCTCAAAACCTGGGGGTTGTTCAACAAATACATCTTCTTTTATTATCCCAATTAAAAAGGTACTTTTCATGTTCATTTGGTAAAGCTTAAATCCCTTATAATAAGCAAACGCTAGTAGCACTCTAATGGCTTCCAAACTAGCTATAGGGGCAAAGGTCTCCTCAAAATCAATCCCTTCTATTTGGTTGTACCCCGTAGCTACCAATCAGGTCTTATTCCTAGCCACCACGCTAGAATCATTCATCATATTCTTAAAGACCCATTTGGTTCTAACTAAAGTTTGTCCCTTTGGTCTATCTACAAGCTCCCAAATATCATTCCTAATAAATTGGTTTAATTTCTCTTACATGAAGATCTAAAACTCATCAGATAAGGCTTAATTAATGTTGGTGGGTTCAGCTATTGAGATAAAGGCAGAGTGGTTCACTTCCTTCCTAAGTCCATAGCTAGTCCTAACACTTTCAAAGGGGTCTAGTAAAATCAGTTCTATAGGATGATTCAAGGAATATCTCCAATCCCTAGGCAAAGTGTGTGTAGGATTAACCCTTTCCTCTAGATTTGAATTTTTTACTCCTTGGGTAATCTCTCCTACTCCTACAGTGATCTGGGATTCTATTATCTTTTCAAAAATTTTCAACTCCTTTGGAAATCTCTCTAACACCATCTTCATCCTCAATTATAGACTCCTTAGGATCAGATTCATCAAACACTATATAAGTAGTCTCCTCCATCACCAATATCCTTAAATTAAACACCCTAAAGAATTTCCCAATACTTGAATAACCTAAGAACACTCCATCAGATTTTGGGTCAAATTCCCCTAAGTGTGACTTCCTGTTATTATTAATGAAAACCTTACAACCAAAGATATGGAAGTGGGAAAGGTTGGGTGATCTACCCTTAAGGATTTCATAGGATATCTTATCAAGTTTGGCTCTAACATTCACCCTATTCAATATATAATAAGCTGGGTTTACTACTTCATCCCAAAAGTATTTTGGAAGTGAATACTCAGTAATCCCCTCCATACTCCCTTTAAATCCCCTCCATGGATTTTCTCCCTCTCTCAAACTCCACCCTTTCCTCTCTCCATTTCAAGTTCTCTCTTCAAGTTTTCTCCAGAAAAATGAAGCTTCAATGACTGCCAAAGACTCTTACAAAGTCTTATGAGAAAGCTTAAATAGAGGACTTAAAAAAACCCTAAAACATCATATTAACCATCAAAGATCATATAGTACGATCGCCAACCAGTAATTAATCCTTGATTTAATTGACTAATTATGGGGGTTAATTTAAGTAAGTATTCAAATATTCATATTATACGATCATATCGTATGGTACAATTAGTTCAAAATATAAGATTTAAAAAATTACTTATATTAATCTGGTGGCTAGGGTTTCAAATTAAAAATATATCGTACAGTACAATTATGATCGTACAGTACGATTAGTTCTTGAAAATTAGCCGTTGAGGCATAACAGTTCATACATTACAATTTAAAATGGTATAGCATAATCTACAAAGAGTAAAAAAAATGTTCACTTAAAAAAAAATATCCCCATGTGTGTGTGCATGATTGTACAGTTTGCATACACTTTGTGGCCAGACTCAAGTAAAATAAAAACAAAAAAAAAAAATATAGAGTTACAGATTTCATATCCTATTATACCCAGTCTTAAGTCTTCTATTGTCTTGAGCAATATGTGATCTCCCTGAAATGTTAATACTCACAGACAATAGCAATATCAAAAATATATTCAATAAATAATGAGATAATTCAATCGACAATATTGTCATCATCAAAGTCATAGGCTAGGGGTCATAGACTGCAACAACATGATTGGTTGTTCAACCATTTTTTTTATTTCGGTGATGTTAATCCATTTTCTTATAAATTTTTAATACAATCACATGGAAAATTTATTATATTCTTGCTTTGCTAAAAAAATTATTTTCCATTATTTTTGTCATTTTTATCATCTTTTCATTATTTTCTATTTTGTTTTTACTGATTTTTTATATTTTGGGGCACCTTCTATTCACCTCCCTCCATCATCAAAAATTTAATTTTTTTAGATCACATTATCTTGGACGATATTGCTATCGTCCTGGATGATATCTTCAATCCACCCTTCAATTTTTTTAAATCTGACTCAATCATTTGAGATCATCCTGGACAATACCCATCAGCCTGGATGATCTGATAAAATTCTGCTTCAATTATTTGAGATTTTCCAGGATGATTCACCTGTTCAGCCTGGACAATCCACGTGGCCAAAGACGTTACACTATTTAAATTCGGCCAGTATAATCCATTATTATTGATCGTCTTAGATGATCTACTTAATCATCCTATAATATCCACTTTTTCAATGGTCGTCTGGCAAGACTTCTCATGATGATTGCCTGAGTCTAATCATCCTGGATGATTTCTGATCAACTTCGATCTCGGGATGATCGCCTGAGTCTGATCATCCTAGATGATATAACCACCTTTTTGACCAATCATTCCATACACCATAATTTTCCTAGATTGTCCTAGATGATGTGAAATATTCTTTATAAATAGCCAAATTTAACCAATTTTTTCACCCTCAACCATTCATTTCTTCATTCCTCTCCCTCAAGCTCTAATATTCTTATCAATGACAAGTGGAAAACTATCTAAAATGATGACAGAAGTTCCTAGAGGGCCTCTATTGACTCTCATTTCACTAAGGTGGCTGACCAAGCCACCTATCTTCGCTACAAGACAGCCTGGATCACACTATCCAGGGCCATCAACTCTTGTATGCTCACTTACCATATTCCAAATCTATTTGCTCACACCTCCCTCACCTTCATTCTTACACTCTCCTTCCCTTTCAATTTTAAACTTTTTTAAGAATTTTTGCGAGCTTTAGGATTAATTCCACTTATACTGCCCTTTAGTCCTATGTAAACAGACAACCTGTAGAAATTACCTATCAGGACAGCCATGAACTCCTTCAACCGTTCACTACAGGAGACAAGATTCACCTATTATCTTAAGATCCTGATTACGTCTGGGCTCCTGCTAATCGCTTTATAAAAACACTCTTGTCTCTTATCATGATGGGGCGTCAAGCATCTTAGTCAAAGATGTTAAAACACTCCAACATATATTTGAACCTTAGTAATCCCTAAGGCTAGTGATCGTGTCCACATCATGTTAAGATAGTTGCTATTTGCATGCTTTTCATTTTTGCAACTTATAAAGTTTTGATGATTTCAAACATTATTGTTCAAATGTGTAGTTATCTCCTAACAATTTTGGAAGAATTGTATTTTCTCTTGTGTGTACTGACATTTCAGGAAAAACGAACTCCAGACTACGAAGACTTCAATTTAAATTCAGCATGAGATACTTTGTAAAATTTGAAGCTTGCACTTTTCTTAGAAATCAAATTGAAAGGGAGTGATTGTATGTTGAGAAAATAAAAACATTCACACATAAGGAGATCATGTAGAATTTATACTGATCGTACAGGACGATATTCTGTTCGTACTGGACGATCAGACAGTTATCTCCTATAGAGCATTTGGAACGAATAGGAACTTGCTTGAAATTTTTTCTAAGTCCTATTCGTCCAGGACAAAATTAAATTATCGTTCAGGACGATTAGTCCTCGGGAAAATTTTCGTCTAGACGGAAATAAATTATCGTCCAGGACGATCAGTCCTCGGGGAAATTTTCGTCCAGACGAAAATAAATTATCGTCCAGGACGATCAGTCCTCGGGAAAATTTTCGTCCAGATGGAAATAAATTATCGTCCAGGACGATCAGTCCTCGGGAAAATTTTTGTCCCGACGAAATAAATTATCGTACAGGACGATCAGTCCTCTGTAAAAATTTCATCCAGACGAATATATTTTCGTCCAAACGATTAACCGACTTAGGACAGTTTTTAGCAGTTTCTAGAATCGACCTTGTAATAACCGTTCGTACTGGACGAACCTAGTTCGTACAGGACGATCAGCTGTACAAAGACATTTCGTACACATATTCAAATAGGGTCGTTTCAGATCGTTTAAGTAAAATCGTCCAGGACGATCCACGATCGTACAGGACGATCCACTGCGTACAGAATTGAATACTTGCAGTTTTTGGGCGGTTTTTCTTGTCTTTTGTATAAATAGTTCAAATTAGACTGCCACCCAATCTTTTTGTCATTTAATCTTCGTACCTATTGAGAGAATAGACAAGAAGAGAGTTGAAGAGAGCATTCAAGGGAGGATTTCTACCACTGAAGCGAGAAGGCTTCACTTGGATTTCAAAGGTAAGAGTCTCTACTTGTGAATTGAGATTACTTCACTCTTTTCTTTCTTCCTTCTAGATACTTGTAAGAAGATCTGTCAAGGAGATCCGGTTCTCTGCCGACACTTGGAGAGTGTGAACAGCCGAAGGGTTCTCTGCCCACACTAGGAGAGTGTGAAAGGACGAAGGGTTCTCTGCCCACACTAGGAGAGTGTGAAAGGACGAAGGGTTCTCTGCCCACACTGGGGATAGTGTGAAAGGACGGACGGTTCTCTGCCAACACTGGGTATTGTGTAAAAGGACGGACGGTTCTCTGCCGCACCGGGGAGTGGTGAAAAGAGTGTGTTGTAAAGGCTTCTCCGCCTTGCTGTGGGTGCAAAAGGAGAGTCACTATTGGTGTTAGTGCAATACTCAGAGGGTGCCTCTGAGGAGTGGATGTAGGTCTGGTTATAGACCGAACCACTATAAATCTGGTGTCTTTTACTTTACGGTTTTTACGTTTCCGCACTTTTTATTTCAGTTTAAAAAAAAAACTCTGTGGTTGAAAAACATTTTTCTACAAAATTTAAAAGAGATTTTATTTCGGTTCAATAATATTTAAAAAGGGGTCTTAAATTTTAACTTTGTTTTTTAAAACTACCAATTCACCCCCTCTTGGTAGCCGTGGGACATTCACTTAGGCTTAACAACCTAATTACTAGACTCAACAAGTGGTATCAAAGCTTAGTTTCAATATCATAAGTTTGAACTACTTTTTTATTAACGTAGATGGCTACTTTCGGAAACCGGAACACACCTGAGGGTTACTCTATTACTAGACCTCCACTGTTTGATAACATTCCTTTTGATTTCTGGAAAACACGCATGTCTACTTTGTTACAGTCACTTGATTATCGCATGTGGATATTAGTCCAGGATGGCTACACTAAAACAACTAGATTAGTTGATGGAGTAATGGTAGAAATACCTTTTACTGATTGGACTGTAGAAGAACGTGACTTAGCACAATTAAATGCCAAATGTTTAAACAGTTTCTTTTGTGCTTTAAAATCTGAAGACTACATGCGGGTTTCCACTTGCAAAAGCGGAAAGGACATATGGGATAGACTTTGTATAACTTATGAAGGGACAAATGAGGTTAAACAATCAAGGCTTAATATCTTGTTACATGACTATGAATTGTTTCGCATGAAACCTAATGAATCTATTTCCGACATGTACACAAGATTTACACAAATTGTCACTTCTTTGCATGCACTTGGTAGGGAATTAACTAATGCTGAAATGGTCAATAAAATTCTTCGTTGTTTACCTACTGCTTATGATGCAAAAATTACTGTAATTACAGAGTCTAAGGATTTAAACATTTATTCTATTGACAATCTTCTTGGTTCACTCATTGCTTATGAGCAAGGAGTAAGTCAAAGGAAGATTAATGCAAGTGAACCATGAAAGGAGAAGAATATAACACTAAAAGTGGAAGAGTCAGAGAGTGAACACTCACAACTTGAGGATGAAGATAATGTTGCACTAATGACTAGACAATTCAGAAGCTTTTTAAGGAGGAAGCAGAAGAAACGTCAGCTATGGAATAGAGGTAAGTTTAACAAAAATGGCAAGGTTTCTAATGAAATGATTTGTTATGAATGCAGGAAACCAGGTCATATCAAGACTGATTGCCCAAAACTCAAAGCCACTCCTGCTAAGGAGAAAGTAGAGGAGAAACCTATGGTAAAGAAGGGCAAGAAGAAGTTTCAAAGAGCTTTTTGGGCGGACTCAGCTTCAGACTCATCTGAGACAAAAAAAGAAGAAGAAGTCACTAATCTTTGCTTGATGGCAGACAAAGTGGATCACTCAGATCAAGAAGAGGTATGTGACTTATCCTATGATGAATTATTTGAAGTTTCTGAACACATGCATGATGCATATAGGAAAATGAAAAAGATGCATGCTAGTTTAAGTTTAGAATTTGAAGAGCTCAAGAAGGAAAATGAAATCCTTAGAAAAGACCATGCTTTAATAGATGACAACCACATGAAACTACTTGATGAATATGATGACTTGAATAAGAATTTTGAAAATCTAAAGTCATCCTATACTGATCTTGAAAAGGAATTTAAAAATTTTAAGAATGAATCTGAGAGCAAAATATATAGAATCAATTATACCAATCGAATCTTGGAAGATATGAATTCATTTTACAAATTAACAATAAGAGCTCTCGAGGATAATAGAAAACCCCCTAGACTTAAAGATTTTACAAATCCTAAATATTATCCTAAATTCATGAAATCCCTTAGAAGACAATCACATGGAAGAAAACTTAGGAATATTTTTCCTAATGTTAAATGTAATAATTGTGGATCTTTTGGACATATATCTCACACCTGTACCTTGATGATGAAATCTAATTTGGTGTGAAGACCTAAGATGCATAAACCTAGACATATCATACATGCATCTGATTATAAATTGCTAAAAGGTGAACCCAAACTTGTTTGGGTTCCCAGGTCTAACATTTGATATTTTTGCAGGATTGCTCTCACACAAGACCTCGTGGGAGCATATGGTACCTGGATAGCGGATGTTCAAAGCATATGACTGGAGACACTACACAATTCATATCGCTAGAAGCCAGGAATGGAGGCAAGGTTACACTTGGAGATAATACCACAAAGAAAGTGGTTGGATCAGGTATGATTGGTAATTTCAAAAACTTTTTTATAGACAATGTGCTATTGGTTGAAGGCTTAAAGTATAATTTGTTAAGTATAAGTCAGCTATGTGACAAGGGTTATAATGTAAAATTTTTACCTACTAGCTGCATATTAAGCCTAAATGGGAAAGAAGTTTTAAATGGAAAAAGGGTAAACAATGTTTACATGCTAGATTTGAATTCATTTCATACTCCTATAGCTTTCTGTTTGAAAACTGTTTCTGATGAATCTTGGCTTTGGCATAGGAGACTTTGTCATTCTAGTATGAAAAATCTTAGGAAAATTACCCAAAAGAATTTAGTAAGAGGTATACCAAAACTAGACTTTACTAAGGACCATCTTTGTGATGCATGTCAATTAGGAAAACAAGTGAAGTCCTCTTTTAAATCCAATAATGATCTTAGAACTAGTAAACCATTGGAAATTCTTCACATGGATCTTTTTGGACCAGTAGGAACTGTAAGTCTAGGAGGGAAGGTATACGGATTTGTTATTGTGGATGATTTCTCTAGGTTCACTTGGGTTAGATTTCTTTTTCATAAAAGTGAATCATTTTAGGAATTCAGAAATTTTTCAACTTGGATTCAGAGAAAATTAGGATGTGAAATAATGTCTATACAAAGTGATCATGGAGGAGAATTTGAAAATGATAGATTTGAAATTTTTTGTAAAGAAAAAGGGATTGATCACAACTTTTCTGCTCCTAGAACCCCTCAACAAAATGGGGTAGTTGAAAGGAAAAACAGAACATTAATAGAAGCCGCTAGAGCAATGTTGGCAGAATACTCTCTTCATAAATATTTTTGGGCTGAGGCGGTTAGCACTGCATGTTATGTTCTGAATAGGGTGAATGTGAGATCAAATTTAAATAAAACACCCTATGAGTTACTAAAAGGTAGAACACCAAATTTGTCTCATTTGCATGTTTTTGGTTGCAAGGTGTTCATTCATAACAATGGAAAATCTGCCTTAGGAAAATTTGATCCAAAATCAGATGAAGGAATTTTGGTTGGATATTCAAGTGCTGGAAAATCTTATAGGGTATTCAACAAAAGAACTTTAGTTATTTAAGAAACCACACATGTTGTATTTGATGAATCTGGAAATTTAGAAGAGCCAAATATTGTTGAAGAAAAAATTGAGGAAAACTCCCAAAAAATTGATAGATTAAATTTGGAAGAAAATTTGGAAGAAAACTTTGAAAGAGAAAACCCTTTGCCCAGAGATTTGAGATTTTCTAAAAACCACCCAAGAGAATTGATTATAGGAGAACCTAGTGAGGGTGTTAAAACTAGGCGTGGATTAAATAAGGAAGTCAATCATTCAGCCTTTATTTCAACCATAGAACCCACTAATATTGATCAAGCACTTTCTGATGAATTTTGGATATTGGCCATGCAAGAAGAGTTAAATCAATTTGTAAGTAATAAAGTTTGGGAATTAACTACAAGGCCAAAAGATCAAAGTGTTGTTGGAACAAAGTGGGTGTTCAAAAATAAAATGAATGACTCAGGAGTAGTCATTAGAAATAAGGCTAGATTAGTTGCTAAGGGGTATAATCAAATTGAAGGAATTGATTTTGAGGAGACCTTTGCCCCTGTAGCAAGACTTGAAGCAATTAGGGTTTTACTTGCCTTTGCCTGTTTTAAAAGTTTTAAATTGTTTCAAATGGATGTCAAAAGTGCCTTTTTGAATGGTGTTATTGAAGAAGATGTTTATGTAGAACAACCTCCAGGATTTGAAAATTCAAAATACCCAAATCATGTTTTTAAGTTAAAAAAGGCATTATATGGATTGAAACAGGCACCTAGGACTTGGTATGAGAGATTGAGCACTTTCCTACTTGAAAGATCTTTTGAAAAAGGAAATGTGGATACAACTCTCTTCTTAAAGAAATTTGGAAAGGAAATACTCATTGTTCAAATTTATGTGGATGATATCATCTTTGGATCTTCAAATAAAAATCTTTGTGATAATTTTTCTAATATAATGAGTACTGAATTTGAAATGAGTCTAATGGGAGATTTAAATTACTTTCTAGGTTTTAGCATCAAGCAACTTGAGGAAGGAACATTTCTTAGTCAAACCAAATATATTAAGGACATCCTCAAGAAATATGAAATAAACAATGCTAAACCTGTTAGTACACCAATGAGTTCCTCAGTTCAGTTAGATAAGGACCTTAAGGGAAAATCTGTTAATCAAAAGAAATATAGAGGGATTATTGGATCTTTGCTTTACTTGACTGCTAGCCGACCAGATATTATGTTCAGTGTTTGCTTATGTGCTAGATTTCAATCAGATCCAAAAGAATCACATTTGACAGCAGTAAAAAGAATCTTAAGATATTTACTAGGAACTCAAAACTTAGGAATTTGGTATCCTAAGTTTAGCTCTTCATTTGAAATTATTGGTTATTCAGATTCTGACTTTGCAGGATGTAGAGTGGATAGGAATAGCACTTCTGGAACATGTCAATTCATTGGAAATTCATTAGTTTCTTGGTCCAGTAGAAAACAAAATTCAGTAGCCCTATCTACTGCAGAAGCAGAATACATTGCATTAGGAAGTTGTGTGGCACAAGTACTTTTGTTAAAACAACAGTTGATTGATTTAGGATTATCTATAGGCACTATTCCAATTTATTGTGACAATACTAGTGCTATTTGCATTTCCAAAAATCCTATTCAACATTCTAGAACCAAACACATAGATATAAGACATCATTTCATAAGGGATCATGTATCCAAAGGAGAAATTGAACTCACACATGTTTCAACTGAAAATCAACTTGCAGACATTTTTACAAAACCTTTAGCCCTTGATACCTTCAGTACTTTAAGAACAAGGTTAGGTGTTATTGATTTAAATGCCTAAACAAAATGTCTTTGCAACATTGATGTTTATGTTTTTGTTTTGTTTTTGATTATGTGAATTTTTGTGTGTTTTGAATGAATTTGTTTTTGAGTGTAAGTTTTTTTTTTTTTTTCTGTGTTTTTTTAAGGTTTGGTTTGATTTTCTTAAATTAAAATTTAAAAATTCAAAAATTGGAGGAAATCATCTAGGACGACTTTTGGTTCGTACTGGACGATGGGAGAAAAATTGGTTTGCGTGCATTTTACAAGTTTTGAGAGCAGTTTTTAATTAAATCGTCTGTACGATCTAAATTTCGTCCAGGACAAACTTTTTTGTTCTCAAACGTCGGGACGATTGAATGCAGCGGTTGAGTGGATAAGACAGTTTTTAATATGGATTTCGTCTGTACGAAATTTTGGTTCGTACAGACGAACATATGTCGTTTCAGTGTAGGGGACGATTTTCAAAAGACATTTAAATGAGTTAATTCTAGATCGTCTGTACGAACTTTTGTTCGTATGTACGATCGGTCAAGTCAAAGGTCTGTACGAAGAGACGCATCGTAAGTTGTGTTGATTACGAAAAGCCATTACATTTTGGACAAATTTAATCGTCTGTACGAAATAATTTTCGTCCAGACGAACGATGATTTTCGTCCAGGATGAACCGTTTTCGTCCAGGACGAACGTATCGTTTTCTTTAAATATGTAGGCTTTCTAAGTCAACAATCACAATTTCAAACTTCTCTTTCAATCCCTTTCTACTTCAAATTGTCAATGGCCTCCTCAAGCAAAAGACAAAAGGTGTTAGCGAAGAAGCCGAATAGGAATGCCTCGGAAAACTTCCTTTCTAAGGCAAATGAGGAATCATTTTCTCGTTTTGCTTTTGCAAAAATAACTCCATCTCGCATCTTAATCCAAAGCGAGATAAATTTTAAGGTAATACACCTTTTTGCCTCAACCCAATTCCATTTCATACTTTCTCTCATCCATTTCTACAACAAGTAAACATTTCTCTACTTTCTAGCCAACATGAGTTTTAACTCCGACCACTCTTCCATTAGTTCCTATGTATTCAAGCAAAAAGTAGAAATCACCAAGCATGACATTGGTGCATTTCTAAACCTAAGGACTGAAGGATATAGAGCTCACACCGTTATGACCGAAAACAGAATCAGATGGGAAGATGTCAATATGGTAATTAGAAAAAGTGGCGTAACCTATCATATTGCTAGAGTATCTGGGATGACCCAAAATGCCCGTATCATCCAGCATATCCTTAGATCTTCAATCATTCCTAAAGCTGGTGATAGGATAAACATTACTCCTCTCCTTTCTGTTCTAACCTTTTTGATTATGGATCGTCGCCCTATCGACGAAGCCCAACTTATCATAGATCATCTCTATACTCTTTCAGAAATAGGACATGCTGAACAGAAGAGGAAAAAGAATATTTCTTTGGGACATTTAATTACCTACATTTTGGAAAAGAAATATAATTTGGTGCATCCTGATGAAGAATATGAAGAGCCAATTTACTATAATGATGCATCATTCAGATTGCTCTTCAGGGAGAAAAAAGAAAAAGAAAAAGTGCATGCCAGTGCTTCAGAAGAAGGAGCGCAAACCTCTGCACCTCAGTCAGATTATCAGAATCTGATTGAAAAATTTGATAGATTAGAGACTCATATTGATCAAAGGTTTGATCAATTTGATGCTCAACTTGTGCAGCAACAACATGACATTGGTATAATTAGAAATGAAGTACATGATATCAATACCAATGTAATGTTGATGGCCTCCTACTTTAACCTTTTCGGTGGCATTCCTCCTCCTCCTCCTCCAGAACAGTAGAGATGAATTTCTGTGTCTTTGTTGTACTCGTGTTGTAGTTGTTGTTTTAGTGTGTATGTTAAGTGTTTGTTTGTCTTTTTGCTTTGTGTTTAGATATTGTGAAATGTGTAACCCTTTCATAAATATCAATGCATTTCGTACTTGTTTCAATGTTGATTTGTTATTGAAATGTGGTTAATTTTTATGAATTTCATTAGTATTATTTAATCTTCATAGTGCTTAAATTAGATTGTAATTTGAGATTATCTACATTAGAAAATCTAGTCTTTCTAAATTTAAAAGTTGTTTATAACTTGTTGTAATTAGAACTTTTAAATTCATGTCTATTCATTTAGACTACATAAAAGTTAATATTATTATTGCAATTTAGATGTTGTCTTATTTTGTATTTCCTAGTTCAATTAATATTTATGCACTTAAAAAATTTGAGATTCTAGATTATTGTCTTTGGAAAGAATTCAATTACTCTTGAAAATTGTACAAATGTACAAAATCAAAAGGAATGCGCAACAAAATTGCAAATGTGAAAAAGAGGCACAAAATAAGCCCAATAAAGAAAGATGCACAAAAATGTGCCAGCTATATGAAAAAGATGCGCAAAGCGCCACTTGTCGTAATTCGCTTCTTTCCAAATTCTTTCAATCTCTTAATTCAAATTGATCTTATGTTCATTTATATTCTTTTGAACTTTGAAATATCGAATTTTTCTTCATCTCTCTAGTAATGATTTTCTATATTGGAATGTCTAAATTGAATCATGTCTTTGCTAAATTCTTATTACTTATAATGTTATATCACTTTTTTAATTTTATGAATTTCTATGATTCACCTAATGTTTTTAGTTTTTAAAATTGCATACCTTGTAACAATCACCATTTAGATTAAATGTTCCAATGAATTTCATACAATTACTTACATTTCTTGTCTATTTCTTCTTCACTTTTTGTTGTTGTCAAAAAGGGGGAGAAATCTTTGTGTTTGTATGCTTTGTTTGTTCATATGTTTGTTGTTTGAGTTTCTAGTTTATTTTTGTTTGTTCATATGTTTGTTGTTTGAGTTTCTAGTTTATTTTAGTTATTTTTTTTGAAAAATAAAATTTTTTTTTGCTTCAAATTGCCTCCTTAAGTATTCATCAATTCAGGGGGAGTTTAGGAGATAGAAAGATTTGTTTAAATTGAAATCATACAAACAATAATTGTTTTGCCATCATCAAAAAGGGGGAGATTGTTAAGATAGTTGCTATTTGCATGCTTTTCATTTTTGCAACTTATAAAGTTTTGATGATTTCAAACATTATTGTTCAAATGTGTAGTTATCTCCTAACAATTTTGAAAGAATTGTATTTGCTCTTGTGTGTACTGACATTTCAGGAAAAACGAACTCCATACTACGAAGACTTCAATTTAAATTCAACATGAGATACTTTGTAAAATTTGAAGCTTGCACTTTTCTTAGAAATCAAATTGAAAGGGAGTGATTGTATGTTGAGAAAATAAAAACATTCACACATAAGGAGATCATGTAGAATTTATACTGATCGTACAGGACGATATTCTATTCGTACTGGATGATCAGATAGTTATCTCCTATAGAGCATTTGGAACGAATAGGAACTTGCTTGAAATTTTTTCTAAGTCCTATTCGTCCAGGACGAAATTAAATTATCGTCCAGGACGATCAGTCCTCGGGAAAATTTTCGTCTAGACGGAAATAAATTATCGTCCAGGACGATCAGTCCTCGGGAAAATTTTCGTCCAGATGAAAATTAATTATCGTCCAGGACGATCAGTCCTCGGGAAAATTTTCGTCCAGACGGAAATAAATTATCGTCCAGGACGATCAGTCCTCGGGAAAATTTTCGTCCCGACGAAATAAATTATCGTACAGGACGATCAGTCCTCTGTAAAAATTTCGTCCAGACGAATATATTTTCGTCCAAACGATTAACCGACTTAGGACAGTTTTCAGCAGTTTCTAGAATCGACCTTGTAATAACCGTTCGTACTGGACGAATCTAGTTCGTACAGGACGATCAGCTGTACAAAGACATTTCGTACACATATTCAAATAGGGTCGTTTCAGATCGTTTAAGTAAAATCGTCCAGGACGATCCACGATCGTACAGGACGATCCACTGCGTACAGAATTGAATACTTGTAGTTTTTGGGCGGTTTTTCTTGTCTTTTGTATAAATAGTTCAAATTAGACTGCCACCCAATCTTTTTGTCATTTAATCTTCGTACCTATTGAGAGAATAGACAAGGAGAGAGTTGAAGAGAGCATTCAAGGGAGGATTTCTACCACTGAAGCGAGAAGGCTTCACTTGGATTTCAAAGGTAAGAGTCTCTACTTGTGAATTGAGATTACTTCACTATTTTCTTTCTTCCTTCTAGATTTTTGTAAGAAGATCTGTCAAGGAGATCCGGTTCTCTGCAGACACTTGGAGAGTGTGAACAGCCGAAGGGTTCTCTGCCCACACTAGGAGAGTGTGAAAGGACAAAGGGTTCTCTGCCCACACTAGGAGAGTGTGAAAGGACGAAGGGTTCTCTGCCCACACTAGGAGAGTGTGAAAGGACGAAGGGTTCTCTGCCCACACTGGGGATAGTGTGAAAGGACGGACGGTTCTCTGTCAACACTGGGTATTGTGTAAAAGGACGGACGGTTCTCTGCCGCACCGGGGAGTGGTGAAAAGAGTGTGTTGTAAAGGCTTCTCCGCCTTGCTGTGGGTGCAAAAGGAGAGTCACTATTGGTGTTAGTGCAATACTCAGAGGGTGCCTCTGAGGAGTGGATGTAGGTCTAGTTATAGACCGAACCACTATAAATCTGATGTCTTTTACTTTACGATTTTTACGTTTCCGCACTTTTTATTTATGTTTAAAAAAAAAACTCTGTGGTTGAAAAACCTTTTTCTACAAAATTTAAAAGAGATTTTATTTCGGTTCAATAATATTTAAAAAGGGGTCTTAAATTTTAACTTTGTTTTTTAAAACTACCAATTCACCCCCTCTTGGTAGCCGTGGGACATTCACTTAGGCTTAACAACCTAATTACTAGACTCAACACATCACTCCTCTCATTTTAATCATCACCTTTTATATAATAGCTCATATAGAATTTAATGCTGCTGATCTTCTTTTTCGATATATTGGGCATCTGACTAGTATTAGGGATCCAAGGCACAACATAAAGCATAATAATGTCTTAGGACACATCATAGCCTACGTCTTGGAAGACAAATACAACCTTCAATATCTCGCCTCACTTGATTTTTAGCCTGTCTTCTTCACAAATAGCTCCGTCCATGTTCTTCATAGCACTCGTCTCCATTTGGAGCACGAGGAAGCTAAGGGAGCTGTGGGGGAAGTTGCTCCTGCACCCTTTCCTGCACCTGTTTTGATTCGCCAGCAGTTACAGTTGGATCAGCTAGTAGAGCGATTTAAGTAGTGGGAGGTAAGGTTTGATTCTTACATTGTTGCACAAGAGCAACAACAAGAGGTAGATATGGCTAGATTTGATGCATACATAGCACACCAGCAGCAACTTCACGATTGTTTTCTTGTGTTATATTTTTTGTGATGTTGATTAGTTTCAATTTTCTATTCTATTTATTTTTTCCTGTTTTTTTGTGATGTCAAAGGGGGAGTAGCGATAGTGCTTGTGTTGTTTTGTTGTAATTTTTTTTACTACTATTTTTTAGTGTTTGTATAATCTATTTGATTTTAGTAAAATTTGTATTGCTTGGTTCACACAGTTTCCCTTCACATTATCTTTCATTTAACTACTTAAGTTGAATTTTCTATAAAATATTTATCATCATCAAAAAGAGAGGGATTGTTGCAAATTTGAATTCATGAATTATAATTTTAATGATATCAAATATTTCTGATATTTTTATTTTTCTACTATTACCCAACATACGAACGTTTCAGGTCCATAAGGTCAATTTCAAATCAAGGCAACACAAGATTTGGTAGATTATGACTGAGTCAATCTATAAGTGTACTTCAAGTATTTTTACCTTTTCTTGAGTCAAATATAACATACTGGATCCTAATGCTAATAACCTTGTACATATAGACTAAGGAGAAAAATTTATCTGTTTTAAAGTTTTTTTTTGTCATATTATCCAGGATGATCCCAAAATCATCTTGGATGATTAGTTAAAAATAGAAATCCTAATTAGGACTTCATAGTTAAGGCAGTCGAATTAAACAAATTATCCTAGACGATATTATCATCCTCCTAGACGATACTCTCAATTTAGAAAGAATCAGCCCCCAACTCTTTTAGGCATGTTATTATTTTTAGACATCGTATAGGACATAGTCTTGGATGATGCATATAATTATTCCTAAATTAGTCCAATGATTAAGGAAAAAAATTAAGATTTGATTGATGGATTATATCATCTTGGATGATCGCAGGATCATCCGGAATAATCAGTTAAATAAATCTTTATTTTTCCCTGAATCATCCTGGTTGAACAGAATGATGTTTTAGATGATATATATTGATTAGAACTAATCGTATAAAATGATCCAAGAATCATCTAGGATAATAAGTTATTTTTTCATTGTCCAACATGAAAAGTTTGACCGAACAGAGAGATGCACTAGACGATATTTAATATTTTGAACTAATCATACAGGACGATATGACCATCATCCTGGATGATCAGAAAAAACAAATCATATGATCTTCCAACCTCCCGAGATCGTCCTAGCTGATTGAGCTAAAATTGTACTGATATACAAGATAATCTGATCTGTCGATCATCCTGGATGATCTTTGTTGGTTTGTTATAATTTAGGGTAAAAATGAAGCCCTTCTATATAACATCTCTTATTTGCTAAAGATCGGATATTTTGCTACTATCTTAACCTAAGAGAGCAAAGTGAAGGAGAGGGAAAGCTTGGGAGATAGAGAAAAAGGATCTTATGTGAGGGAGTTTGTGAGAGGTTCACAAAGGTTGCTCCAAGAAAGTATCTGAGTCATCTTCTCCAGTCATCGTCCCTGGTTCGTTGGAGGTTCTAGAGAGGTCTACTTCAGCGATAGATCGAGGTTTTCTACCTGCTTAAGGAGGAAGTGAAAGGAGGTCGAGGTTCTCTGCCTACTTTAGGAGAAAGCGAACGGAGGTCAAGTTCTCTGCCTCATTGGAGTCGATGGAAAGGAGTTTTGTAAAGGCTTCTTCGCCTTGCTGTGGGAGCAAAAGGAGAGTCACTAAGTTTAGTGCATTATCTGGAGGAGAGGCTCTAGGGAGTGGATGTAGGTCAGGTTGACTGAACCACTATAAAATCTAGTGTGTTTTGTGGAAGATTGTTTGGTTTAGATCATAATTTCTATTTAAGTATTTTTAAAACACCGTAAATCATACCCCCTCTTGTTTAGCCTCAGGCTAGTTCATAAGGGCTTAATATCCCTAACGAACATTCAACACCACCACACACTACAGTGAGATTGAGAGAATCATCTAGTAATGGTATGAAAAAGGTGAAGAAAAGAAGCTTATAGGAGATATATGACACCACAAATTATAATAAAGAGTTGTCTCTATTTGTTTTATATGTGGATGATAAGTTCTTAACTTTTAGTGAGGCAGTTAAAGATAAGAGATAGATGAATGTCATGAAACAGGAGATTGATGCTATCGAGAGAAATGATACATGGAGTTTGATATCCCTTCCTAAAGAAAAATAATCCATTAGTGTCAAGTGGGTGTACAAAGTAAAGAAGAATGTTCATGGAGGTGTAAAAAAATTCAAGGTTAGACTTGTAGTTAAAGGGTACAATCATAAGTATGGGATAGATTATAAAGAGGTAATTGCACCGGTTGCTAGATTTGATACATTCAGATTAATTTTCTATATTGGAGCTATGAATAAATGCCATATTTATCAATTAGATGGGATGTCGGATTTCTTGAATGGTGTTTTGGAGGAAGAAGTATATGTAGATTAGCCTGAAGGTTTTATTTGTGAAGGGAAAAGCACATATGGTGTATCATTTAAAAAAGGCTTTGTATGGCTTGAAACAAGCACGGAGGGCTTAGATTTTATGTATTGATAAGCATTTTGGAGAAGAAGGGTTCACAAAATGCTCTTATAAACATGGTGTGTATATGAAGATAGACTCAGATGGCAATATATTGATTATATGTTTATATGTAGATGATTTGCTTATAACATGTGATGATGAGCAGATGATTGCAGAGTTTAAATCATCTATATTCAAAAGATTTGACTTGACAGATGTTGGCCTCATGTCATTCGTTTTTGGTATAGAAGTGCATCAAAAAGATTTTGGATATGTCAAAAGAGTTATGTCAAAGAGTTGCTTGAGAAGTTTAGAATGAATCATTGCAATTGTGTCAGCATCAATGCAATTTGGATTTCATTTCACAAAAGAAGGAGAAGAAAAATTTGTTGATATGACATTGTATAAAAGTTTGATAGGGAGCCTCACATACTTGATAGTGATGAGACCTGACATGGGGTATAGTGTGGGAATATTGAGCAGATTCATAGAGAACTTGAGGGAGTTAAATTATGTTTAGTGTTTTTACTTCGCTCTTTGTACTTTTTCTTTTTGAGCGTGAACTATCAAGTGTTCTCTTCTTCAAGATTTTGTTCTAGTTTTATTTTGCTTCCACTGTTTTTCTTGCTTCCATCAAAAAAGCATTCTATTCTCCCCTACACGCATATAGCATTTATACAGTATATATAGTTATAAAGAGGTAGAATAGCTTAATCTCTACAGTCAAGATGAGTGGGATAAATGGTTCACACTAAATTATAACTGCCTTGCAGCTTTACACTGCGCCACACCTACGCTATTTGTGCTTCCATTTTGTCTTCTCCACGAGTGCCTTATTAACAGAGAGGAGTAATGAATTGAGATAAACATTAAAAATACAATTAAAAAATTAGTACACAGACAAAGTTAAAAAATGTTCTCATTTTAACAACTTCAATTTTTACTGTTTTAAGAATGATATATCGAACATTAAACTTCGACAAAATAACTTATAACTATCATTTGATAAAATCTCATAGTTATGCTTAGAAATAAAAGCAGTTATATTCTTTAAAACGTAATGAGCATTTTATCTCAAATCGTTATGCCATATGGCTAAATTTTTTTACGAGTTTGGTTTTGTTAAAAGAGAATAATGCAAGATCTGTTTTAAAAGTTTTTCCATGTCGATCTTCTTTGAAATTTGCCGTGGAGAAAAATGGCTGTCGAAACCAGCGTGGTCCACAAGAGGACAGCAGCAGAGTGGCGCAAAATCGTCGCTGAACTCATCGGGAAGGCATGGCTTTTAGAAAGCATACTAGCTTGTGGGCATTTGTACTTTGTTTGGGTGACGGGTTTAGTGTGGGTGGTTACGTACAATTGCAGCCGGAGATGGCTGACATATATCTAGAATTTAATGAGAAAATTTTAATGGAAATTATATCGATTTCTTTTTTTTTTTTTGTAATATTGAGAAAATTTTGAAACAAATGACTTTAGACAAAGCCTTCTTGTAGATGGGTATAAAGATGATATATATTCGTAAGATACGTATTTATACTGATAATCGACAAAACAATAATTAGGTCTACAAAGAAAAAATGAATAAGCTGTTATTGTAGTATGTTTGAGAGATGTTAGGTTTGCTGCTGAATAAGCTGCACATGGTCTCTTATTCTAGTTTGATCCTTTTGAAAGCTAGTACAATAGAACTGAGCAGATAAAGAACTCTTGTTCAAGCCACCAGGATGCATGCTTGGCAATAGCTTAATAAATCGGTGGTTAAAATGAAGTTCTGCTGGCGGTTGAATGTTCAAATACTTGATCAACTCTTAAAGATTTTTAGGAAAAGGTTGAGAGCTGGAGGAAGAATTTCACCTACCGGGTCCTCTGCTCCGTTCATTCAATTTTTTTCTAAATTATAAGTAGATATTTGGAGTTTAAATTCGATCATTGATTTTCGTTGCCGTCTTTGATTAGATAGTTCTGAATCAAGTCATTACCAAAATTAAGATGATTTTAGCGAATTAATATGTAATCAAAAAAACTCAAGCTGCCATTTTATTATAATATTAAGAACAACCAACTGGTACGTACACAAACCAACCATGAAGGCATGCCTGATCATTCCATTCCCGCTTGCGGCCTCTGCATAACTCTACTAATTTAAGGTTATATTAAGCTCTTATTCTCTACCTAACATGGTACGCAAAAGGCCAACATCCACTGCCCAAACTTAGAGATTAGTTGTAACTTCAATAATGTTCTGCTCGACACCAAAGTGCGCCTTGCGGTTGCGCTTGGCAACAACAACAGCAGTAGAGCCGAACCTATTGGTGCCGGTTGCAAAAATTGGTTTACTATATAAGACTAAATTTCCATCTTTCTGGAGGATGATAACATAGTTTCCATTTTGGCCATCGGTATTACTTGCCCAAATAGCTTCGTTACGCTCCTCGTGCTCGTCATACATGACAAAGTTTCCATCGGATTGCAAGGTGACGAAACAACGTGAACCTCTATTAGCAGTGTTCGTTGCCCACTCAGGTTTGTTGAGATTGTAGAGGACGAGGTTACAGTCTTCCTGCATGATCAACATGTATCGATCCTGCTTCAGGAAATTACCTGGGTTCAGCCTCTCGCCGGGGAGTAAATGATTGTCGGCATAAACCTGCATGCTAAAGAGCGCAATAGAGAGGAGGAAGATCATTGTCCAGCTGATGGAGAAAGCCATGGCTTGTTGGGAAGCTATCTACCTTGTTCTTGGTTGCACTCTACTTGGGTGATGCGCTAAATGTGAGTGCATTGTCCTTTATTTATAGTAGGAAGGCAGGAAGCCAAGCCAAAGGTTGATGAAAGTCTAGAATGTGCTAAAATAATAATTCAAAACACAAATGATATATTCTTAAGATATTTTTTTCTTTATTTACTTATATATTTTGGATTAAAAGTTTTCTCTACTCAACTCATAATTTAAATAAAAAATAAAATAAACTTAAATTCTCATATTATATATAACTATATATATTGATATGTCATCAAATATTTTCCTTGATCTCGTGCATATCTCGAAGAAAATATAAGTCGGGAGCTTGAATAAATAAATTGAGATCACCCAAACTCCAATTATAGCAAACTTATAGTAAAATTTAACATCTCAATAATCAATGGAATTTATGTCAAAATAATCAAGGAGGAATTTAGAACAATCCACAGTAACCCATTACTAATTCTAGACCATCTTACACTTTACAATTTAATCAAAACAATCAATTTGAAAATAGAGAGTCACCTTTGGAAGAAATATTGATGTAGTTAGGAACTCAATAGCATAGTCAAGTTATTTCTATTAATAGTTTGGAAAATTAGTTATTCTAGCTTGTAATTTTTTTAGTAGCATGCCTCTTGGATCCTTGCCTAGCAATACAGAAGTTAATCCAAATGTGAAAATAAAATATCCTAGTGGAAACCACTTAAGGAATGGTAATGATTAACCCCAACCAAATTAATAAATATAGGCAAGCCTAATAGAAGACTATAAACTTAGGAAAGTTTTGAAGGCAACCCATCTTTATATTTTGTGTTCCATATTAATAAATTGTTACATTAAATTAAGTAGAATTGTAAGAGGATATAAACAAAACTGATATTCAAAATCATTAATTATATTCTTGTCGAGTTCTAAAATAAAAGAAAAAGAAGAAGTGTACATTCAAAATTTGATTTCAGCTAAAAGCTAAAAGTATGAATACAACCTTATATTTAAATTTATAAAGGATATGATAGAAGAAGTGGTACTTGTTTAAAACATAATACTTTTCAGTGTTCTTCTCCAGTACCATGTTAGAGTAAAATCTAAGGGAGACTAGGCAAGTACATGATACAATATAATGGAGTGTTTAGTCTGTATTTGTTGAAGCAACTCTATCAATAAAGGCGTATAGAGGAGATACTTCGATCATACATGGTAATAAACTTCTATTATTTTCCTTGTATTTTGATTCTTCTATGAATAGAATAAAAATGAGTTTGCTTGAAATTTCTTATGTTTGACTAGAATTCTTATTTTGGATATATGATACAAAGAGCATGTTAAATACTAAAGAAGACTCTTATACTTCAAAATTTTATGATGTTCTCAGTTATCACTTGTTCTTGATTTAATGCACATAATGATAATATGTGTAGTTAAAATCTAATGTACAGTATATCCTCGATGGAGGAAGGCAAGAATACGGAATATTGAGATAAAATATTAACATGCCTAGATATAGGATGTTTAAGTATTCTAGGTTCTAAAAGAGATATTATAATTGTATGAGATGAGTAGATATCCTTTTCACCTCTACAAGCTTAACAAAGATCAAGGGATGCATATGCTCTAAATCACATCTACAATTATGAGTCTCTTTAGAAAAATATGATATTTTGCATTCATAAATTCAAAATATTTTATTAAATAATGTTTCAACTATTCTACTTTTATTATGCAATGATAGAAACTCCAAAAAATATCATTTTTATTTCAGAGAGATAATTTATGCATTTAGAGTAAGCAATTGTACTTTTTGTTGCAAGTAATTAAGCAAAAAACGTTTTTGTTGGTTCGACACTATACTTCATGACTTTATTACTTGATTCGGCACATATACTTGCATATATTTAAGTTGGCTTCCATTATTATCATATAAAAAAAAAAAAAAAAAGAACTAAGCATTGCTTAGCATTGACAAAATAAGTATTTAATACACAGTCTGTAACAAAGCCTAACTTATACCTACACGCATAAGTTCACCCTATAAGGTACCAAATTTACTTTCCACTATTGCAACCACATCTATAAGGGGATGCATGAATATGGGATGAGGCAGAGGGGTGATTGGCTGACGGTAAAGATAAAAGCGATAAAATAGGGGAATCTATATATGTGGAGAAGAGCTAAATGGATACTTGTGAAACATATTTATGGTTACAAAATTTATTTCTGAATTATTGTTACATATGTGCTAACATTTACTTATGTACAAAACATGCTTGTTTGTTATTTATTTCTTGAATTTTTTTTTCAATAGCTTAGGAAAATATTTATTTTAAACATTTGCTATATTATATTAAAAGTTTGCAATTGTTTAAGATATTATAGGTTTATTGTGAATCATGATACAAACTATTATTATATATTTATTACAGCTACTCAACTCTCCTTGGTTTGCTGTTAGGGAGGTCTGACTTCCAACTAAGATGTCTTTGGTTTGAGTCTTGTATAAATAATGTTTGGATGAGTTTTCCTTAATTGACCAAAATGTAAATGTCCCAAAAAAAAAATTTAGTTACTGATTTCCTTAAATTTGTAAAACTCATATCCCGCCAACTATTTCTTCATTTATTCTATATGTTTTTGATAAATTAATGCAAAATTTCCATTACAATTTGGATATTATGTATATTTCTGTCTAAAAGTTTGTCATTGATTCATCTTCACATAACGGATATGAATTTTGTCAGTCAAATTGCATAGAACACAACTCCATTAATAATATAGATGTAAGTTACTAATGAGCAATATGTTAGGTATCAATAGATGGGAAAATCCATCAATAATTTAATGATGGAATGGCTCCCTAGGTTGTGATAGAAATACCAAAAAAATGCATTTCAGATTAGGGGTTTACAAGTGGTCACATTCTATCATAGTGCCCGTCACAAATTTATTGACCAAGGGGAAATATGATATTTACAACTTATTATTCATCAGTAACTTGGTATTTTGTTGTAGTGATAGAATATTTTAAAATTTATGAAGTGAACTACACCATCACCCATTTGTTGTAGACCATGGAATAACTAAACACAAAAGTAATTTATATTTTGATGATCGCATGAGGCTGTTGGAATGTCTAAAATAGGTCGAGTTCATGTTTTATGTTGTATGAAGCTTCTCTATTGATAGAACGACATCTCAAGGTTTACAGATAGATAATAGTAGCTTGTTCTACATAAAACCATTGCACAATACAACGTCTCAACTGTTGCAGGTGATCGAGAATGAGTTTTAACGACCACTACATTTTCGCTCTGATCGCTTGATCGCATATATAATTCAACAGGTCAAGGATATCATGTGTGGAGAAGGTCTGAATGCCAAGAAATATAATGATGATGAAGATGATAATGCAATCCCACGATGCTGCTGAACAATTGATTATTTTTTAAATTTAAAATTTTTAATTGCACTACATAACTTTTTTAAAAAATGTTTAAAAGTATATTAGCATTTCTTTGATTTATATTCTGCAATTTATTATTATGAAACAAAAAAAAATTGTGATTATTGTGTCCTACTTCGAATTCATGCTGGGGTTAATGTTTAAATTTATGTACTTAGGTAATTGAAATATGTTGTGAAATTTTATGACAGATTTGGGATGGAAAGAGAGAATTTTTTGGAGTTCAAATCTTATGGCTGTTCTAAGGCAGATTTATGATGGATGTCGAGACCATATAATTTGCCCTTTTAAGTTTGGATTGAAGAGCGAGCACCTAGTAGAGCACTACCTGTTCTGCGACAAACTTGTGGCATCTTAAAAACATAATTGTTCTTAATTTGTAAGATAATAACTAAAATATGACAAGTATTTTTCCTAAAACATTTATGATTATACTAAATTATAATGAAATTTTTGTTTAAAATTTTGTACATTACTGTGCCTAAACTCATCGTAATTAATTCCAATTTGACACTGTCATCATTTGAATATTAGTAAAGCAATTGCGATCTTTTTCTCTTTTACAAAATGACAATGTTAATTTTTGATCCATCACAAAATTAATTTACCGCCCGATATTTTATAACTTCTTTTTTGACAAAAAGTTATGTCATTTTTGAAAGAATAAGGAAAAAGTATGTTTTGCCACAGAATTTTTCCATCGCTAAGCTGCTTATTTTTTAGGACACTATTATCTAATTAAAATTTAAGGTACATTAAAAACATTAGCAAAATTTAACTGACCATTCGAGAGCAGAAATTAACACAACCTTCAATTATGAAAGCAATTAAATAAAGATAAGGTCGCCAGCTTACCAAACAATTTTGTTGTTTCTTTCGGGGTTGGACTATTTAGTAATTTGGTATTCAAGCAGAGTAATCAGGCATGGGGAATTATCGGGGTAGGAAATGACAACACTTTATTGCCGGTACTAATCTTATAGCTTTAATGAACCACTTGCTGGATATGATAACTTTTTCTAGCTTGTTCATTTGGAAGGTAGCTTGAAGCTAAAATTTGTTTTTTTCTTTCTGGGGTTGGAGTATCTATTTATTTGGTATTGATGCATTTTAATTAGGCATGGGGAATTATTGGCACTAGGAAAAGACCACTACTTATAGCTGTTACGAATTCTATAGGTGGGACGAGTTGCTGCATATGATCACGTTTTCTAGTTTTTTTTTTTTTTTTTTTTTCATTCTGGTTTGTTCATCTCGAAGGTAGCATTAGGTGTTGAGTTTGTAATTAATACTTTTGAGATTAGAAGGAAATTAGCATGTTTTATGAACAAGTCACGGCAAATGATAACATTTTTATATTTGTTCTTTTGGAAGGTAGCGTTATGAGTCTAATTCGCAATTAATACTAGTTAGCCAAGGGGAATATGCTGCTTGAGAAGTTTTCACTCATGAAAATATTAAATATTCATATTAGAATATACGTGGTGATAGAGTTAGAATTTTTGTCTCAGCGTTGTACGGATATCCAACATACAGACAAGGAATAAAAAACACATTGTTTTTTTTTACGTGGATAGCCCTTGAAATGGGGCAAAAACCACGAGGTGACATTGAGTTGAAATGATTCTACTAGAATTTAAATAGATTATAAATAATCAGTTCATCCTTGAAATTGAGGATGGTCAGATTACAACTGTCAACTGCCGGGTTGAAACATAGTGACAAGCTGAGATTGGACGGAAATCAGGTGACGTTTAGTGGTAAGGCAGAAATCCAATTTTAGTGGGTGCACAACCGGTGGAGGTCTGACACCAGTCAGTTGCTGTGCTGAACTCCGATGTCAAACAGTGGATAGGCAAAAGTCTGACATCAATCTGGCGATGATCAGTGGTCTGACGGTTGTCCAGGAGGAGTCTCGTGGCAAGAGAAGTCTAGTTTCTCCCTCTTCATTCCCTTCCTTCTATTCCTTTATTGGGTCCCTTTTCATGAGAAATGAGGGATCTATTTATAGTTTTTTGATAATATTATGGAAATTAAATATGAGGGAGATCAAGGGTATGATGATAGTGGTTTGAATTGACGGTCAATATTGATCCCCTTGATTGTGGACCATTTACTGGGCATTTGAATGTCTTAATGATATTAGAATTCAATGATCTTGAGATCACTCGATTTGTCTCGGTTATCCACTCAATTTGACTATAAGCATGTCACATTTAAAAATTATTTGATAATCCAATTTATGGTTTGAACTTTTGGACTAATAAATGCTTGCCCAACTTATCAACACCTTATGAATAAAGTCTTTATGAAACATTTTATGAAAATAATGAAAGCTTTTGTTGATGACTTGTTGTAAAGAGTAAATAGAATAAAAATCATCATTTAGATTCGGAATAAAGCTTTTATCTTCCCATATGATATAATATACATCATAATCCCACTAATTACACGTTTGGAGTTACATCAGGAAAATATTCAGGGTTCATGGTTACCCATATAGAAACTGATGAAAATTTTAAGAAATTCAAAGTTATACAAAATGTCACCTACTAGAAATATAAAGGAGATATATCACATGAATGGAAGAATAACAACTTTATTACGCCACTTGGCTCAATCGGGAGATAAATATTTATCATTATTTAAGATTCTTAAGGGTTCTTGTAATTCTAGCTTTCAATGAATAGACGAATGTCAAGATAGATGAATGTTAGGATACTTTTAACAACTCAAAGTATTTCTAGCTTCATTCTCATTATTCTCAAAGCCAATAAGAGGATAAATTTTATATTTTTATCTTTCAATTTCTCCCTATGCCATAAGTTCAATAACAATTTGAGACAAAAATTGTGGGGGGGGGGGGGGGGGGGGGGGGGGGGGTTAACTCTTTATTAATTATGTAAATAAGATTAAGTCCGATTTAGATGGAAGATATTGATTGGTAGATAAAATGTCACATGATTGGTGTATAAACCAAACTTCCACTTAAAATCATCCATAAAAAACCTTAAGCTTTAGGGTGATTAGTTAAATTATTAGTAGAATTGGGAGAATTCGATATCATTTTTTCTGGACCAGATATCAAATTGCAAATATTTGCTGGCTTTGGGGAGGAATATACAATTCCATATGTAGGAAAAACTTATATTCTTCATCTTTATCACCTCATTAGGTATTATATGTTAATGGAGAGTTTGGAAGATCTAAACAGAAAAGGGAATACAGCTTATTTCCCCTTAAAATAACACTTTAGAATATAAATTTCATTTATCATTTATAGCAATCAATAATATAGCAAAATATGAAGCCTCATAATATAAACTTTATTTATCAATTTGATGCTGCTAAGAATGATAAAAAATTGCATTATTATCTTTATTTTCTCCCAAAAACACTTATGTTCCTTCATTGAGAAGTGCAACATAACATTAATGTGTTGCTCGTCATTTTAATAGAAGATTAAAACCTTAACCAATATCTATTGAAGATCTAGACTTGTGAAGTATAATAGCTGCAGGGAAGGGACCTCAATAAAATAAACATTTTCCTCTATGTGAAGGATTATATGTTACAGTGAAAGTAGTTAAGCATAGAATTTTGTTAAGACTTTAGAAGACTTTAATAACAATAAGGATTTGAATAAGACTTCAACTGTTTGCACAAATGAACAAGAGGATTTATTACCATCTACTGGTCAGGAAGATCAAGTCATTCATTCATATAAGGTTGATCCTAATCCATGGAGTAGAAGGCCTAATATTGAGGTCAATCTATCAAGCTATCTGAATTTTCTTTCAGAGGATGGGCTAGCTATCAAACTAAATGAATCTAATGTCAAAGCAAACTCTAAAAAAATATAGTTCTCGGTTATGGTGAAAGTCTTGGGAAATGATGTGCCTTTTTATGTAGTTTATGTTGAGCTACGTCGTCAATGGCAACAATTTGGGAAATTTTATATTACAACTCTTAGTCTTAGATGGGTACTTTGCTCTTTCTTCTCTTTGGAGGAAGTAGAAAGGGTGTTAGATGGAGGTCTTTGGTTTGTTAATGGGCATATAGTGGGAATTAATAAGTGAAACCCTCTTTTTTTTCCTACTTCGTTGAAAGGTTTAACCTCTCCTATATGGGTAAGGATGCCACACTTACCTTTGCTTTGATGGGATGAAGATAGTGTGGCTAGAATTGCATCGATGATTGGCACTCCGTGTGACTTGATGGTAATATGTTCCAATGGAGTAAGATGGAATATGCAAGAGTTTGTGTTCGTATTCCACTTGAAAAGAAATTCTCTTTGGGAGTTTGGGTGGATGGTCTTGAAGGCCGGTTCTTTCAAAAAGTGGAATATGAAAAAATTTCTACCTTATGTTTCAAATGTGGTAAGATCAGACACCTTTCAGATTATTTTCATTTGACTGATAATATCTATCCAGTTAACAACATTTAAAAATTTGAGGAGAATAATGCTTTAGATAAAATCACATTACCTAATGATGATAACTAAGAACCTTCTTATGGTCCTTGGATTATTGTGGATAATAAGCGAAGGAAGAAGTTTTTTAACAATGGAAACAAAATTATTCAAAATGGAAAATTTAAGAGTTTAGTTACAGCTCCAGCCAAAAAGTATCAGCTGGTTATTAACAACTCTCAAATCAAAGAAGTGGCTAATCCTGGTATAACTATGGAAGTTGTCCAGATTCATATTGTTGTAGAGAAAGATGTTGTTGAAGTTGAAGTCGTAGGTGCTGCTGAAGTTGAAGTGGATTAAAGGAATTTTGGTGTTATAGTAGATGATGCTAATCTACTCTCTAAGGGCCTCCCTTCTTTGTCTAAGTTTATGGTGGAAGCTAAGGCAACTTCTCCGGTTACTACTGACTTACCTGTGGTTTCTAATAAATTTGAGATTTTGAATTCTAGTGATGATAAAAATGAGGATTTTGATCCTCTAGCAATGGAATTGGTGGTTAATGATTTAGAAAGAGGTGAAATAAATTCTGTTGTTGTTGAAAAAACTTCTGATTTGGAGGATAAACCAAGTGATGGTGGATTGGCTGTGATGAAATTCAAGCTAAAAAAGGAACTCAAATCCTTGGGAAAATTGAATATTCTTCAAAAAAATAGAAAAGAGGAGATGGGGAAAAGATTTAGGAAAGGGAGCAATCCCATTTCTAATCCAAAATGTCTTCAACAACCATTTGGAATTGTAGAAGGGCTAGGAAAAAAGAGACCTCTCACTATTTAAAGGAAATTGTTAAAGACATTTACATTTTTTTGTCGGTTTAGTTGAAAAAAAGATTACTTCTATTACTAAAGTACATGTAATTAAGTTGATTGGAACAAATTGAGATTTTTATATATTTCCCTCGGATGGGTTATTAGAAGGAATTTTGATTTGTTGGAAGTTAGATATTGCTTCATTTTTGGTGTTGGAATCTTATTCTCAAGTTGTTATAGGTGATATTCTTGTAAGGTTAATGCGAAGGAAAGTTTTGTGATTTAGAGAGAGAAGGTCCAAGTTTTTAGAGAGAGAAAATGAAGTTTCAAAATTCTATTTGGAGGTAACTGTTGCAGACACTGATGGCGGCGGATGATCGCCGGACTATTGCCGGCGGTTGTCCAAGAGGTGATCGAAGATCTTCAACTGAGACGCAAAAGATATTTTTGACTATCAAATCTCCGCTTGTTTTTGGAGATTTAAAGATGGGGGCTATGGAAAAGATTGGAAGTAACGGAGCAAGGTTTTCATCTGTGTATTCCAAGCCCTTGATTATTAATGAAGGATGCCTCTTAAACGTAAAACCAAAGCCGGTGATTGGGAAAGGAATGGGTGTATTGATTTCGGAGGAAATCAAGGAGAGTGATCTAGTTCATGAAATTTAGAATATCACTCCAGCTGGGGTGGCTGATTCTATGCTGTTTGAATTGGAGAAAGAGGAAAACCAAGAGAAATCAAAAGAAGACATTTCTGTTGATCAAAGAAATAAGAAGGGGATGCTAGAAGGAAAAGAAGACCTGAACGTGGTTCGCCAATGTGTATCGGGGGAGAGAAATCAGGTTGCTCCTGATTCTAAGGTAGCTAGAGATTGATCAATCAAAGAGCAATCTGGGAATGGGATACTCAATGCTTGGCAGAAGAAATCCCATTAAAGGATTTTAGAGTCAGACTGGAATTTTGATAACTGCTTAACAAAGGATGGTATGATAGTATAACTGTGTGAGGAGAAAGTATCGAAAAATACCAAGGCATTGCAAAATGCGTTGGTGGTGAAAGTTTTTGGGGAAAATATTCCTCAATTTATAGTGAATGCAGAACTAAGAGATAGTGCAGATCCCATAGAGAGAAAATTTTCAAAATTTTCTACCCGGTTTTCATTCCGTCATTTTGGCTTGACGCCACCCATGGCGGCAGATGGCCACCGTCCATCTTTGGTTCCACCTGGGAGTAAAAACCTGAATGATCGAAGTATTGTTCAAAACATTGAAGTTCCTATTCATGATAAGGGACGACCAAGTCCTTGATGCTGAAGAAGTCCAAAAGAGAAGATTAAGAGTTGAGCTCGTTATTACTAAAAATATTGTTTGCAATTTAAAGAATTTCTGTCATGTGGTAGGTAAGGGCAAGGATATTTCTAAAGAGTCTAATTTTAAAACACCTTATTCACTGAAATCGTCATTTAGATCTCCTTCTAAAGTTGGATATGAGGCTTCTTTTACTGGAATGAATATTTTGTTAACAGGTTCTGAAATTCAAATGCAATCCCTGGTAACAGTGTGATAAATGCGAATTCCATGATGTCTTATAACAAAGGTATTCATAATGCTGGGGAGAAGTGCTTTGAGAAGGAGATTGTTGAATCAATTTCGGTTCTGAACAATATTGCCTTACCTGTGAATGAACGAATGCTTGATAATGAAGGTGAAAATGGCAATGTGTCAAACCCATGGACGAAGAAACCTTATATTAGTCTAAATTTTAAGGAAGGAGATGTTGTGATAACAAAAGATGGGAAGGCAGTTAAGTTGATTGAGAAAATTGAAAGAAAGAATGCAAAGAAACTCAATAATTCTTTGGTAATCAAAGTTTTTGGAAAAGATATACCTCCCCATGTGGTGGTGTGGGAATTAAGGAGACAGTGGTCAAGATTTAGCCAATTTCACTTTACCACCCATGGAATGGGATGGTTCTTGTGCTCTTTCATAAATCAGGTAACTTTGGATGAGGTAATCTCGGGAGGGCCATGGTTTGTGAATGACCATATAATTGGAATGGAGAGATGGTCGATGGAATTTTCACCATCTTCAATGAAAGGACTAACTGCTCCAATATGGATCAGAATGCCGCATTTGCCATTACAATGTTGGGATGAAACCAATGTTGCTAGAATTGCTTCATTGGTGGGGAAACCATTGATGTTAGATGGTAATATGTTTCAATGGGGGAGAAGAGAGTTTGCAAGAGTTTGTGTTTGAGTGAAACTAGATCAACCCATGCCATTGGGAGTTTGGGTGGAGAGCTTGGCTGGAAGATTTTAAAAAAAATTAGAGAATGAAATAATCTCTTCTTTGTGCTTTGTATGTGGAATGATAGGACATGTGTAGAACAATTGTAAGGAGGAAATTAGTGAAATAAATGATCTAAGTACAGATAATATAAAGGAAAACCATGTCAGCAAGAGTGATGTGGTAAAAGAGAAGGAGATCAACACAACTTATGGTCCATGGATCCACGTTCACAGAAGAAACAGAAACTTATTTAAGCAGGAGCCAAAATAGAAGACATTCATGAATAAGCCTGTTCAAAAGCAAATGATCAAAGATACTGATATAGCAATCATTCAGAGAATAGATGATAAGGACCCAAATGAAAAGGGGAAAATTTCATTTGCTAATATGGCATCAGCGGATTTAGCTGCAGGTAATAAGTTTAAATTGTTCTCTCAAGTATTTGCAGAGGAGTTGAATAGATTGGAAGATGAAGATCCAATTAAGCAAGCCGAAGATCTTAAGATAGCTTCAGCGGATGAAGGCTCATTTCTGGAAGTTGAATTCTCTGTTTCTAATTTACATATAGAAACCAGTTCTGTTGATGAAAATCTTGTACTATTAGAGGAGGGTGAGATTGATCGAAGTAATGAAAACTTTACTATGGAAGAAAATTTGAATTCAAATACTACTAATCCACAAAATCCTGTGGATGGAAAGGAAGTTTATTTTCCAAAATAGGATGAAAGCAATATTGAAAGTTCAGTAATTGTTAATGATGAAGAGGCTGTTAAAAGAAAAATTAGAAGTGTTCCAAATTCAGTACAAAGAGAATGTGCTGCGGCTTTTCAATGGGCTTGCATTGAGATTGTGAAGAATAAAAAGAACCTGATTAAAGAAATAGCTGATTTGAATAATATAGTATGTGGAGATGGAGGCCCAGAAATTTTAAATAGTATGGTTGATAAAGGAGGTACGGGCAACTCTCATGATTCTGAAAATCTGAAGCAGGTGAGTACTCCTTTGCCCAAATTTGGTAAAGTTAATAATGGAGAAGCTTTATGTGAAGATGGAAATTTCAACTCTCTTCTAAGTCCGGTCATCTTAAGAAATTTTTTAATAAAGATTCAAAGTTATTTGGTCCTATTAAAGGCAGCCTTAGAGGAAGGAAGATGGGCACTCTTGGTGGCAACATTGTAGCCACTACAATATTTAACCCATACCATGAGTTGTGTAAGTGAAGTCCAAGAATGGTTGGTGGATCGGTTGATGATGGTGGAGCTTCTTAAAGGCAGCACTTGTGGAGGCGTCAAGGTTGTTGTTTATGTCTTGTCGAATTTCTTTTGTTTGTGCATCATTTCTTTTATTTTGTTTAGCAAACTTGTTTTTTCATTATTTATTTTAGGCATAGGTTGGTATTTAGAAAAAGGAACTAGATTGATGGAATTTAAGAATCATTCTATCTATTATTTTTTACTCAAATGGGAAATCTGAGATACTAATCAACCTTTTTGGTTGTTTTATTTTTGTTATCCCCTCCACCCCTATGGGTTTAAAATGATAAGTAGAGGGTCTTATTTTCATTATGACATTTCCTCTTTTCCTAATATTTTCATTAAGCTTAAATTGCTTGCAAATAAGACCTCCTTTTACTTTGTTTTAAAGGGAGAGTCTAGTAGTTGCTTTTTTATTTGTAATAGTTTCTTTTTTTAAATTTAATGCTATATGCATTTTCTCAAAAAAAAAAAAAAAGAATTAAGTGACAGTGGTTGTAATTTGGCATGTTTAATTCAACTTGGCTTGGCAAAGGATAGAACTTGTGCTTATTTGAAAATGAAGAAGCTGTAGACTCTATTGTTGCCAATGGTCCTTCATACGTGAAAGGGAGTATTATTGGAGTAGATAAATGGAGCCAGTCCTTCTCCCCGAGCTCCTTGAAGGGCTTGATAGCACCTGTACGGGTGAGAATGCCAAACCTACCTCTATACTGTTGGGATCCTATAAATGTTTGTAGAATTACCTCAAAGATAGGAAAACCATATCTGTTGTTAGTAAAGTAAAGCAGATAGAAAATACAGCAAATAGTAGAAAACAGAGTAATGAAGCTCAGCAATATTTCCTCTTGCTCTTTTAGCTTAAAAATGTATTACAGCATAGTGAAATACTTATATAGTAAACTTGGTAGAGACAAGCATACAGATGTTGTTATAACAACCCATGTGCGCATACACCCAATACGAATATTCATTTCTAAAGTAGCAGTAGCACGTGCAGCACACGATCGTGAGCACTCATTGCTTTACACGCCCCGTCAAACTGAGGAATTGTTGGCTGTAACAAGTTTGCTAGAGATGAATTTAAATTGCTTGATAGGTAAAGATTTTGTGAAGAAATCAGTAATTTGATCCTGAGTAGCCAAATGATGAACTATAATTTGCTTAGTTTGAATACAATGCCGGATGAAGTGACAACCCACTTCGATATGCTTAGTTCTGGCATGAAAAACAAGATTATTGGCAAGCGCAATTGCTGAAGTATTATCACAGTATAAAGGTGTAGGCGCTGTTGGAGGTGAGTTGAAATCAAAAAGTAATCTTCGAAGCCAAATGATTTCAGATGCAGTAGTGGCTAAAGCACGATATTTAGCTTCAGTCGAGGATCGAGCTACTGTGGATTGTTTCTTTGCTTGCCAAGAGATGATAGATTTTCCAAGAAAATTACAATACCCGGAAATAGATTTACTGTCACGGGAGTCACTAGCCCAATCTGAATCAACATATCCATGGAGAGAAAGTGAATCTCGATAAAATGGAAGTCCATGAGTAAGCATACCATTGATGAACTGAAGTAAGCGTTTAAGCTGTTCAAAATGAGATTGTAGTGGGGTATGCATGTGTTGGCAAATTTGCTGAACAGCAAAGGTAATGTCCGGACGAGTTAGTGTTAAATATTGTAAGGAACCGACGAGCTGACGGTATAGAACCGAATCAGGGAAAATTTGCTGAATGCCAACATCTGAAGCAGATTTGGACTTACTGGGAGTGGAAACACATTTGATGTTGTCCATACCAGCCTTCTGAAGTATGGACCGAGCATATTGAGTTTGGTTTAAATGTACCCCATAAGAAGTAACAGTTACCTGAATCCCGAGAAACTAGGAAAGAGATCCCAAATGCCGCATGGAAAATGTAGTTTGTAAACTGCTAAGCAAGCTGTCTATTGTTTCTTGATCATTGACGGTCAAAAAAATATCATCCACATATATTAAAATGTAGAGAATTTTAGAGTTGGATCAAAACACCATAAGAGATGGATCGGCATCACTGAATTCAAAACCAAAATACTGAAGATGACTGGACAATGTGGCATACCATTGTCGAGGTGACTGTTTTAAGCCATAAATGGCTTTCTTGAGACAACAGACATGATCTGGATATATTGAATCAACAAACCCCGGAGGTTGTTTCATGTAAACGCAATCAGGAAGGGAACCATGAAGAAACGCATTTGAAATATCCAGTTGAGCAATCGGCCAAGAATGATGGATAGCCACAAGAATAAATACTCGAACTGTAGGCATCTTTTCCATGGGACTGAAAGTTTCCTGATACTCTAAACCAGGTGCTTGATTAAATCCTTGTGCGACCAAACGGGCCTTGTACCGAGCAATTTTCCCATCAGAGGTGAGTTTGGTACGATAAATCCATTTCCAACCAAGCACATTGTGAGCTTTATAAGAAGGAACAAGATCCCAGGTTCCTTGTGACTGCAATGCTTTAAATTTAGTGGACATCGCCTTTTGCCAGTGCTCTATTTTAGAAGCCTGCACAAAACTGGTAGGATCTTCTGGATAGATGAGATGAGTAAGATTGAAAATATGCTTTGGTTTTATGATGCTATGCTGTAGATGGGTAACCATAGGATGATTACGTGGAAGTGATGAAGACTGGAAAGATGGCTGAGACAAAAGTGGAGTATGAACAGAGAGGGAGTTAGATGAACCATTAGGAGAACTGGCTGAAGATGTTTTTGATGAGGGTGTTGTAGACGACACCGAAGGCTGATTCAAAGAAGGAGAGGAATGAAATGTAGGAACAAGTAGTAATGGTGGAATATGACCTGGAGACTGAAATGGTGCCGTAGAATTAGATGATTGAGAAAAAGGAAAAATGGACTCATTAAACACAACATGATAGGATATGTAAATTTCGTGTGTAAACAGATCTAGGCACCGATAACCTTTCTGAAAGGAAGCGTAGCCAAGAAAAACACAAGGTCAAGAGAATGGAGAGAGTTTGTGAGAGGCATAGGGACGAAGCCACGGATAACATAAACACCCAAATACTTTAAGATGATCATAGGATGGGGCTGTCTTATAAAGAAGCTCATATGGAGATACATTGTCTGTATTGGATGAAGGCAATCTATTTATTAAATAAACAGTAGTGAACAGAGCTTCTACCCAAAAATAGTGAGGAAGATGAGCAGCAATCAACAGGGAACGCAAAGTTTCACAGATGTGGCGGTGTTTACGTTGAGAAACACCATTTTGAGATGGTGTATAAGGACAGATATACTGATGAAGAATGCCATGGTGTTTTAAAAAGGTTTTAAATGAATTATTCAGATATTCCCCTCCACCATCTATTCGCAAAATTTTTATAGGAGTTTGAAATTGACAATCAACCATCCGTTTGAACTCACAAAATTTTGAAAATGCATCAGATTTCCTTAGGAGTGGATATACCCAAGTATAGCAAGTGCAATCATCAACAAACAAAAGATAATAACAGTAACCAGAGGCAGAATTTGTGGGAGAAGGACCCCATATATCTGAGTGTATTAATGTAAAAAACTCATTACAACGACTTGATGAAGATACAGACGGAAGATGATGGCTCTTGGCCAATCGACATACATGACAGACAGACGAGTTTGCTATTTTGCAAATAACCAAAATTTTATTAGCTAAAGAAGATAAAGTGTTGAACGCAGGATGTCCCAACTGGTGATGCCACAGATCGGGAACGACTCGAGCAGAAACTAAAGCAAGGGAAGTGAGTTTGGACGTTGATGCTGAAGAGGAGGAAACTGGATAGAGCCCATTAATACATGGTCCCTGAAGAAGAGGTTGCTGGGTCTTCCGGTCCTTGATAAGATAGCCAGAAGAAGTGAAAGAAATGTCACAATCATTATCATTAGCTAAATGATGAACAGAGAGAAGATTAAAGGAGAGATTTGGAACAAGATGAAGTTGAGACAATCGAAGGCTACCTGCCGGAGTGGGTAGGATACCTTTACCAGTATTTTGAATCGGAATGTGCTGACCATTTTCGAGAATAACCTGATTTGATCCACTATATGATTGAGAAGATTGAAGAAGATTTGGATCAGAGGTTAAATGAGATGAAGCTCCACTATCCAGAAACCACTCAGTTGCCGGCGTAGAATTGGCAGACGTAAATAGAGCAGAATTTGGCGGATCATTAGTGTACTGGGGGTCATGGTGATACCAGCAACGGACGGCGGTGTGACCCAGTTTGCCACATATTTGACAAGCAACAAACGGTCGAGTGGAACGACCACCACGACTACTGGGGGAGGTAGCTGGAGATGATTTTGCCAGTGGAAGCGATCGTCCACGAGAGTTATTAAACCATCTACGGCCACGACTGCGAGAGGCAATGAGTGCAGTAGCAGGGCTGGTGAGCTGAAGCGAATTTAATTCGCGTGTGACCTCATGTGCCAAATTCAATTCTTCACTGCACAATAAGGTGTACAGGTCATCGAGTGACAATGGCTGAAGATTCGTTCGGATGGCTGTTTTAAATGCCTGATAGGTAGCTAGCAAACCATTCAAAGTGTGATGGATAATTTCTTCTGAATCAAGTGTCAAGCCAGAGGCGGCTAAGGAATCGACCTTAGCTTTAATTTCCAGCAGATAAGTTGTCATCGACTTGTCTTTCATGGTAAGATGCTGCAACTCATTCCGCAATTACATAATGCGTGATCGAGTTGACGACTGAAGCCGTTTGGCTATGGTATTCTAGATTTTGGTACAGTGTTCAAGATCTAACACATACGGAAGAATAGCGGGTGAAATAATAGAATAAAGTGCGGCAGCAAGATTCTGGTCAATAAGAACCCAAGAAGTGTATAGCGGATTTAAGAGAGGAGAACCGCTTGAATCAGAAACAAATTTATGTGGACATACAACAGTTCCATCGAGAAACCCCTTACAGCCATTGGCATGAAAAAGTTTGGCAACTTGTGATTTCCAGGTGGGATAGTTTTTTGCTGTTAATGGACTAGCAACTATGTTCTTCACATTGGACATCAAGAACTTTAACTGGGATGGAATAGTAACATCCAACATCCCTCCATTTACGCCAGCTTTGTCTTTCTGGCTGAACAGTCGACGACGCAGATGATGAACTCATCAGGAATCACTACTCTGATACCATGTTAGTAAAGTAAAGCAGATAGAGAATACAGCAAATAGTAGAAAACAGAGTAATGAAGCTCAGCAATATTTCCTCTTGCTCTTTTAGCTTAAAAATGTATTACAACACAGTGAAATACTTATATTGTAAACTTGGTAGAGACAAGCATGCAGAGGTTGTTATAACAACCCATGTGCGCATACACCCAATACGAATATTCATTTCTAAAGTAGCAGTAGCACGTGCAGCAAACGATCGTGAGCACTCATTGCTTAACATCTGCTGGATGAAAACATGTTCCAATGGGCAAGATGCGAATTTGCTAGAATTTGTTTCCACATCCGTCTTGAAGATCCTCTTCCACTTGGCGTATGGGTTGAAGGTAAATCTGGAAGATTTTTCCAAAGTATTGAATATGAAAGGATCCCTAATATTTATTTTAGTTGTCGTAAGATTGGACATGACCAAAATAAGTGTCATGAGAGGATCATGGGCAAGAATTCAGATGCTGAGGTACAAGGTAACTAGAATGTGACGGAACAAAATGTTCAGTTGAATAAAGAGGAAATAATAGAAAAGCCTTCAAAAGATGCTGACGGTTATGGTTATGGATCCACGTCAGTTATGGTAGGAAAGAGTTTAAAGGAAATTCATTTCTTGGAAAAAAGAATGCAGGAGACAAAAATACCAGCAATTTCAATAGTAATCTAGGGCCAAGGAAAGAATTTAGTGAAAAGAAGTTGAATAATCTGGGAAACTTGGACGGTAATAAGGCTGTGGAATTGGTTGATAAGGTGGAGGTAAAATCTGTATGAAAAGGTCTAAGAAGTTGAAGGATTCTGATGCTGAGACTGAATTAATTTCAGAAGCAAACAAATTTTCAATTCTTAGCAAATTGGCAGAGGAAGGGGAGCTCCAGGTTATTGAAGAAAGCTTAGTTCTAGCTGCTTCTCGGAATAGAAATGAAGAAAATTTTACACCGGATTCAGTAGATTCAGGAGATGAAGGAGTCTGTAATACTAATGGTAGTGAAGGAAACATGATGGATGGAAGCAAAAATGATAGCTCTTCTTATACCAAGATAAAGCTGGCAAAGGAACTCAGAAGCCTTGGTCCTATAAAAATTTTTCCAAGAGGTAGGAAGATGGAGAAGGAGGTAAAAGAGAAGATGGGGATCTCTTCCACTCTTGTTCGATAATGGCGTCTATTCTTTTTTGGAGTTGTAGAGGAGTAAGGAAAAACATGATTCTCTATATTTGAAAGAGTTAGTAAAAAATGGAAAGGTATTTTTTGTGGGACTTTTGGAAACAAAAGTCTCCAGTTTTAGTAAATCTGAAATTGAAACTCTTATTGGTAAGGAGCGGGAGTTTTCTCATGTTTCTACTGAAGGCCTTTCTGGAGGTATATTGGTATTGTGGAAGTCCAAAATGGTATCCTTTTCTTGCTTATTTTCTTCAAAGCAAGTTATGATAAGTGACCTAGATATTTTGAATATGGGTAGGTGGAGAATAGCTACGGTATATGGTGGAAAAGATGCAGTTCATAGAAGGATGCTTTGGGACAAGTTAGAGGAATTTAATTCTAATAGCTATCCCTTAGTAGTTGGGGGTGATTTCAATTGTGTGTTATATAAAGAAGATAAGAGAGGAGGAAGACCTTTTTGTTTCTCTCAAGGCTGAAGGGAAATTAGTTTGTTCTTAACTAAAAACAATCTTCACGAAGTGGATATTATTGGACCAAGATTTACTTGGTGCAATAACAAAGATGGTAATGCTAGAATTTTGGAGAGTTTGGACCATATTTTGTCAATCCACATGCATTGAAGGCCAACCGATTGGTAGTGAGACATTTATCCAGGGTGGCTTCCGATCATTGTCCAATTCTACTTGAATTTTTGGATTGGAACTTTGCATCAGATAAAATCATGAAGTATGAGGAAGTGTGGGTTTCATACCCTGCTACAACGAGTGTGGTTAAAGCTGCATGGAGGAAGTGAAATAGGGGGAATTATGCTGAATCACTGAACATCAAGTTCCGGAGATCTCTAAAAGCCTTGTTTCACTGGAGCAAAGCTAAATTTAGGGAATTTGAACAACAAAAGGATATTTTGAAATCAAGAATTATGGAATTATAGTATAAAGAAGAAAATGTTGGATGGCTGTCAGAGGATGATATACTAAAGCTTCATTCGTGTATTGAAGAGCTGAACACTGTCTTGGCCAAGCTAGACACTTGGTGGAAACAAAGATCTAAAATCACTTAGACGATTGAGGTAGACACTAACTCCAATTTTTTTCATACTTTTGCTTTAGCTAGAAGGAATGTAAATTTTATTTACAAAATTAAGGATGTTGCTGGTGTTATTACTGAGGATCAAGGTAAGATCAATGAAATTTTCTTAGAGTTCTTCAAAGGGAAATGGAAAAGAAGGATAGGTGATCTGAATGGATGGCCTGGTCCTAACAATTATGTTGAAGAGAAGGATAGAGAAAGTTTAATCAAAGAATTGACTATGGAAGAACTGGAACTGGCTGTCTAACAATCAGCTGATAGTATATCTCCTGGGAATGATGGAATTTCGTAATCCTTCATCAAATCTTTTTGGAAGATAATAAAGTTGGATTGCTGGAATGCAGTGAACTACTTCTTCTCTTCCGGTTGAATGATGGATGAATGGAAGGAAACTCTATTAGTTCTTAATCTGAAGATCTTAGATCGTTCAATTTTGAGCCAATATAAACCAATTAGTTTATGTAGGTCTATATATAAAGTGGTAGCAAGAATTCTGTTGAATATAATGAAAATGGTCATTCATAATCTTGTTTCAGTGGAGCAGGCTGCTTTCATCAATGGCATATCATTAAGCGACCACATCCTTGTAGCACAAGAAGAAATTAAAAAATTCAGGAGTTCTAGATCACTAAAAGGATTGGTATCATTCAAAGAGGATTTAGAACAAGCATATGATAACATGAGTTGGAATACTCTTGAAAAGAATTTAGAATACTTTGGGTTTCCTCAAAAATTATCTAAATGGATTATGGAGTGTGTTGAGCATCCAAAATTCTCATTGATCATTAATGGTAAGAAGTCTAACTGGATTTATGCGGAGAGCTGGTTTTGTCAGGGATGTCCGCTTTCACCAGTGTTATTCATTTTATGTTCACAACTTCTCACCAACCGTTTCATGCAAAGTGATATTGAATTGGGGATCAAATTTGGCTGGAATATGCCAAAGTTGTCTCATATTCATTATGCAGACGACGTTATCATATTTGCTCATGCAAATGCTAAAGAAGTTAAAGAAATCAAAGGTGTATTGACGAAATTCTATAACTGGACAGGCCAAAGGATGAACATTGGAAAGTCTGTAATGTTATTTGGTAAATATGTGAAGAGAAGAAGGAGGTAGATCATTGAAAGAATAATGGGTTTTAAAGTGGTCAAAGAATTTATGTATTTGGGTGTTAAATTGGCAGCAAGGAGGTTGGCAACAGCATATTTCCAATTCATCACAGAGAAAGCATTGAAGTTGATGGGTATCTGGGGAAGTAAACCACTCTCCTTGTCTGGGAAAATTTTACTGATCAAGACAGTGTTGTTATGTATACCCAACTTCTACTGTACTCACTCACTTGTTCCAAAAAGCATTGTAAAAAAGGTTGATAAGCTTTGTCATGATTTTATCTAGAATAAACAAAATGGTAGTTTGGTGCTGCACTATGTAAATTGGAGTAATTTGTGTAAACCAGTGAAACTGGGTGGAAGAGGAATCCGTTCTTGTGTGGAGAATGTAGATGCTTTGAGAGAAAAACTAGCTTGGAGGGTCACTGAAGTTAGAGACTCATTACTGTATCAAATGCTAAATCCAAAGTATGGCCTATTGATGCACGAATCTGTTAATGGGAATGATTCTTCTTCAGCCAGCAAAATACTATCAAGTGGAAAGAAAGCTCTTAAATCTGTAGTTAAATGGGGAGTTGAAAACGGTGGTTCCATCAGTATCCTTGATGATATTTGGAAACTAGACAAAAATTTGAATAGCTGGCCTACTTTTGTCTCAATTCCATACGAAGGAGAGGAAATGGTGGATTTCTTAATTACAGAAGGTGAATGGGATGTTTTTAAGATCAAACAGTGATTTGGAGAAGAGCTTATAAAAATCATCCTTTTGGTGGAAATTCATACAGATCAAGACAGAGACTACTTGGAGTTAATTCAACAGAACTCAAGGTGCTCGGTTTCAGCTCTGGTATATAAAAACAAATTTATACAGGAGCATGAATGTATTTATTGGCAATGTCTAAAGAAGATAAAACTAAGACCACTGGTAGGAGTTCTTTGGTGGAGATTATTCAATAATGCAATACCTTCCTATCATTTCTTATATCAGAGAAGAATCCAAGACATTCATAGCTATCCAAGAGGATGTGGTCAGTCGGAAGATTGTGATCATATCATAATTAATTGTGTCAAAATGAGAGAAGTCATTGATTGTTTAAATAAAGGTGGCTTTGGTTTTCAACAGTTTGACTCTTTCAATTCTTGTTGGGAATGGATGTAAAAGGGTTTCAAATCTAAAGGCTTCATGATGAGTATTTACTGCAGTGCAGTTTTCCTTACATGGAAGTCTAGAAACAAACTAATTCATGAAGAAAAAAAGGATAGTTCAATGTTCATAGTGTCATATGCTGTAAGTAGGGCTTCTATTTCCCTTATGGCTCAAGGAAGATTCGGACACTGGGGTATGAATCAGTCCTCTGGACTGTCAGATCGTTGGTACCCCCCTCCCCTCAATTGGATAAAATTTAATGAGGATGCATCACTAATTAAAATGTACGAAGCTGGAGTTGGAGGAGTGGTACTAGACAGTGAAGTAAGATTTATTTTGGCGTATGGTCACTCATGTATACATTGGGAAATTAGAGATCTTAAGCTTATCTCTATTCGGTTTATTAAAGAAATTGTCAAAGATTGGATGCATGACTTTCAAGGAATTATAATAGAAGGTGATAATTTTAATGTTATCAAGTATTTGCAAGACTTGAGAGGTAAGTGGAGAAATGAGTTAGAATTTTTAAAGAATCACAGATTTGTTTTATTTAATTGTGTAGAGAGGAAATGTAATAATCTTGCAAACCTCTGTGCTAGCTATGCAAACTTGAGTGATTTTTATTGGGATGTCATTTCTTCTGATAAGATTCCTCCTATGTTTTGTGAATTATTAAAGGAGGAAACAAGTTATGGTTGTAATGTGTAAGTAGATTGCTTTGCTTAATAAATATTTTAGCCGTTGGCTTTCTTCAAAAAAAAAAAAAGAAGTTGTTATAGGTGAATTATCTATCTTGAACAAGGGTAGTTGGTTGGTTGCTACAGTGTATGGAAGTAAAGACATCTACAAGAGGAGATTATTGTGGAAGAGTCTAGACATGTACTCTGATAGAAATCTCCCTTTTTTGATTGGGGGAGATTTTAATTTCCTTTTATTTCAAAATGACAAAAGGGGAGGCAGAAGATTTGTTCTTAATCAGGATACTCAAGACATAAGCTGGTTCATAAATAAAGGAGATTTCCATGACACTGGGGTGATTGGACAAAAATATACTTTGTGCAACGATAAAAAAGGCGGTGCTCATATTCGTGAAAGGCTGGATTGTTATCTTTTAAATTATATTGCATTGGAGGCTATCAAATTAATGGCTATTCGTCATCTTGCTAGAATTGCATCTAATCATTGTCTTATAGTGATTAAGATATTTTATTCCTCTTTGAAGAGTAATAAAATGTTGAGATTTGAAGAAGTTTGGGCTTCCTATCTTCCTTCATCCAAAATTGTAGCTAAATCTTGGGGTAAATATGCTAGAGGTGATGTTTTCCAATCTCTAAATTTGAAGTTGAAAAGAGTTTTGGAGGCATTATTTTTTTGGAGCAAAGCAAAACATAAGGATCTCAATATTTTGAAGGAACATCTTAAAAAAGATATTTTGGAATTACAGTTAGAAGAGGCAGATTCTAGAGGGCTTTCAAAATTTAAACTTTTTTTGCTCAAAGCCATGGTGTTAGAGCTTAATTCGACACTTGGACGGCTAAATACTTGGTGGAATCAAAGAGAAAAAATTACATGGGCAAAGGAAGGTGATTCTAACTCTAATTTCTTTAATCCTTAGGATTCAGCTAGACGAAATGGAAATTGGATTCATCAAATCAAGAATAGTGAAGGTAAATTGATTGAAGACCAAAAGATGATTGAAAACTCTTTTTTTGAGTTTTTTAAAGACAAGTGGAAATTCAAAAATTGCGGTTTAAGAGATTGGCCAATTCCTTTTCATGTTCTTGGGGATATGGATAAAAGATTGCTTTTGGCTAACTTTTCTAAAGAAGAGTTAAATCATGTTGTTAAGCATTTAAAAGTAAACATATCTCCTGGGGTGGATGGTATTTCTTTTACCTTTATTAAATCTTTTTGGTGTACTATTAAAGACGATGTTTGGAATGCTATAAATTTTTTCTTTACTTCTAGTCTTATGCGTGAAGAATGGAAAGAAACTTTAGTAATCCTTCTTCCTAGAGTTAACAATCCAATTTATCCATCTAATTTCAGACAAATTAGACTTTGTTTATCAATCATAAGAATGTGGCTAAGATGTTGTTCAATAAAAGGATAAGTCTTTTTCACAAAATTATCTCTAAAGAGTAGTCACCCTTTTTTAGAAGTCGTTCCATATCTGATCACATCTTACTCTCTAAGAGATTTTTAATAAGTTCAGATATTCTAAATCAAGGAAGGGTATGATGGCTATTAAAATTGACATGGAACAAGCATATGACAGCATGAGCTGGTTTACATAAGAACAGGTTCTTATGAACTTTCGATTTATGGAAAGATTTGCTAATCTTCTTTTGCAATATGTTCTTAGATCGAAATTATCTATCATGATTAATGGGTGTAATTCTAGTTGGATAGAAGCCAAGAGTGGGTTTAGACAAGGTTGTCCTTGCTCTCCCTATCTCTTTATCTTGTGCTCACAATTTCTCTCTAATGTGTTTTCTAAAAGAGGGAAGAATATTGGATTAAAGATATCTTCAAATGCAGAAAAAAATTTACATTTACATTATGCTGATGATATTCATATCTTCTCTTAGGCCAATATTAAAAGTGCGAAGAAGGTGAATAAAATTTTCAAGGACTAAAGAAAGTGGTCGGGACAGAAAATCAATATTAAAAAATCTTCTATCCTTTTAGCAAGTTGGTTAAGAGAAGGAGGATGCTTTCCATTTCCAGATTTTTGGGCTTTAAAGTTGGTAAACAAATTATCTATCTTTGAATCAAAATTTCATTAAGAATATTGGTTTTCTCAGATTTTTAAAGATTGTTGGAAAAGGCTTTTAGTAAACTAAATGTGTGGGGAAATCGGTATATTTCTCTTGTCAGGAAATTACTTCTTTTAAAATCAGCCTTTCTTTCTCTTCCTACATTTTTATCTACCCATTATCTTGTCCATTTGGGAGTGTTGAATGATGTAGATAAAATGTGTAGAGAATTCTTATGGCAAATGGAAGGATGTAGTATTGGTCTTCACTATGCCTCTTAGGATCTTTTATGTAGAGCCAAAAAATATGGTGGTCAAGGAGCTATTTCAAAATCCCAAAGAGTTGGCCCTCTAAGGGACAAATTTGCTTGGAATGTTTTTACTAAGCCTTCTTCTCTCCTTAATAGATCCTTAATTGCAAAATATGGTAAAGAGATTTTGAATTATGGGAAAAAAAGGCCCTATTTCTCTGACGTAGAAATTTTTATTAAATGGAGCAAGCTACTTACAGCATATTATTAGATGGAAGGTCTCAAATGCCTTGGCATCAAAACAACAGAAAATCTTTTGATTTCTAACAAAAGCATAGAAAGTTAATGTTCGTTAGAGATGTTAAGACCTTATGAACTAGCCTGAGGATAACCAGAAGGGGGGGGGGGGGTGAATTGGTGTTTTAAAAATGTCTCAAACTAAATCATAATCACAAACAAACAATCACCACAAAAAAAAATTATAAGTGTGAAAATTAAATGCAGAAAAGCAATAAGAAAGAACACAAATTTTTATAGTGGTTCAGTCAACTTGACCTACTTCCACTTCCCAGAGCCTCTCCTCCGGGTATTGCACTAAACTCAGTGACTCTTCTTTTGCTCCCATAACAAGGTGGAGAAGCCTGTACAAACCTCCTTTCCACCGACTCCGGTGAGGTAGAGAATCAAATTTCTTTTACTTCCTCCTGAAGCAAATAGAGAACCCAACTCCTTTTGCTTTCTTTTGAAACAGACAGAGAACCTCGATCAATTACTAAAGTAGACCTCTCTCGAACCTCTAAGGAACCATGGATAACGACCAAAGAAAACGACTCGGATCCTTGCTTGGAGCAACCTTTGTGAAACCCCTCACAAACTCCCCCTCACAAGATCCTCTCTCTCTCTCTCTCTCTCTCTTTCTCTCTCTCTCTCTCTCTCCCTCCCTTTATCTCCCTCTCCTCTTGGCTCTCTCAGGTAAAGACAGTAGTAAAAGATCCTCTCTTGAGTAAATAAGAGGTCTTATAAGTAAGGGCTTCAAATTTGCCCTAAACTGCAACAAATCAATAAATATCATATATAATAATTGATGGATCATCCTATACGATCAGTACAAATTTAGCTCAATCAGCTAGGATGATCTGGGAGAGTCTGGATGATTAAAGGACTTATTTGTTCTGATCATCTAGGATGATAGTACATCATCCTGTACAATTAGCTCAAAATTATTAAGTATCATCCAGATAATTGCTCTGGTCAGCCAGACTTATCTTGTCTAGGTGATGAAAAAATAATTAATCATCCAGAATGATTTCATGATTGTCCTGGCTAATTAGTTCAAAATGTAAGATATTTTCCAAAACATCTCCTTGGTTACATGTTTGGATGATGGAATAAATAACTGATTGTCCAGTGTTGACCTCATTTTTGTATGAGATCACTAAGACCCTTCCAGAAGCCAGATTTAATCCTAGACCCTAGGATCCACTCTAGACCTTAGGATCTTTCCTAGAACTAGACCTTAGAGCCTATTCTAGAGCCTAGGATTCCCTTAAATCCTAGATCTTAGAATTTTTTTTCTAGATCCTAGGATCACTCCAACTTCAAATCAACCTCCACCTCTGATCAACCTCAATTTTAAATCAATTCCTATATTTAATCTACTCCAATTTCAATTTAATCCCTACCTGTGATCAATTTGAATCTCAAACTCCATCCAATTCAAATCCAAATTAATTCAAACTTCAAATCAAATCCAAACCCAGAATTCAGACTCAAATTCAAACTCTAAGAGGCCTTGTCCTAAAGACCCTTTTCAGAGATTTTTCAAACATTTTAAAACCCAATCAAATGGCCTCTGATTCAGGGTCTATCACTTGCAAAGTGATAAGACATGTCTCTAGAGGCTGCCCTCCAATTTTGAGCCCATTCTGAGGTCTCTAACCCCAGAATCTGAATTAAAATTCAAAGGCTGTAAAACCTTCAAATATTTACAACCTATGCCACTGAGCATAACCCTTTTGAGATTTTGACCTTGGAACCCTTATCCAAGCCTCCAATCACTTCCAGACCTTTGAATTTAACCCATTGAGCAGTAAACTACATTTTTCAGACCCATTTTTGACCATAGTTGACCAATAGGTCAAAATTGACCAAAATACCCCTATGGGGCTCAAATGGGGATTTCAAACCAAATGAGCTCCAAATGGGATGCAACCACCTTTGACAAATTTCAAATATCATTTCAAACCTGTTGAGCCCAAACCCAGACCCTAGGTCAACCTGGTTGACCAAGTCAACCTAGGTTGACCAAACAAGCCCTTAAGGGTTCAAATGGTGATTTTGACCAAATCGACCCCTCCAAACCCTGGGACCACATCCAATAGACTCAGGATGACGTTCTGAATTTGTTGAATCCATTTCTAGCCCCTGAACCCAACTGGTTGACCAAGTCAACCAGTTTTGGCCTAGAAGCCCATTAAAGGCCCATTAAGCCTCCTTAATCCATTTGACATGCATGGCTCTTGGAACCACCCTCCAATCCACCTAATCAACTCATTTGAATTACCTAAATAAAAATTTCATAACCCTTGATGGAGTTGACTGGTCAACCAGTCAACTCAAGGCTTAAGGGACCATTTGTATGGTCAAACCTTTCAACCCATTGAACCTAGCTCAAGCCATACCCATCCAGCCACTTGGAAAGACTCCATGACCTGCTTGGATGCCACATCAGCCCCATTGACCAGTTGACTGGTCAACCTGGTCAAACCCAAGCTTAAACCTCTTCTAGAAGGCTTTATCACATGCTAAGCCCCTTTCCCTTGATTTAAGCTGCTTTAGGCCGACCCCTTAATGTCCTAAAGCTCACTTGGAGCTCTCCTAACCAGGCTCAGGGTCTGGTTTAGCCTTAAATGGCAATGTCTCCTCCACTCATCCCAAAGCCGCCCAATAGGATTGAGGCGTGCCCAGCCTTAGGGTCAGCCTTCTGGCTGTCCCAGGGACACTTGGCAACATCTGAGGACCTGGTGAGTCAATCCCAGCCATCCGTTTGGCCTGGGGGCGTTTGAATAGGGGGAAAAGGCCTTAATGCCAAAAAACTCTAACCCTAATCATCTCTCACTACTCAATCCCTCTCAAGTCCTGTCCCCTATTCGTTTTGAATCTCCAGAGCTTCCTCTACCTCCCCACTACAAAATCCAAGTGGTTGCACGTCACCGGCGGCGAGTTCTCCGGCGAACCCACCACCTAGACCGTCTCAAGCCTATAGCAGTCGATCCAGACGTGTTCGAGCTCGGATTTCTGCTGGGGATCTTCACTTGGACAATCTACAAGCTCATCCATCCAGAAATTTCGAAGATCTAACGGTATAACTCCCTAAAACCCTAGATCTAGTTCACATTAGTTAGATCTAAATAGCTTTATGCTTTTAGGGTATTAGCTAAAACAAACTATTCCCCATTATTTCTGTTCATGCCTACTCTTTGCGTTTAAAATTTCAAGTGAAATGATCGATCCGATCGAAAGAACGAGGCGAAATACGTTCTCTAGGGCGTCACTCACGGTCTCCGGTGAGTGTACGTTTTCTGGACCGTTGATCGCTCGATCAACGGTCCAGATCGAGCCCTTCCGCGGTCTGATCCGACCGCGCATTCGATCTGTCGTTCGATCAGCCGTCCGGCGAGATCAGGGCCGTCCATTCGGAACAGCGGGATCGAATCTCCGCCGTTCGATCTTCTCCTGGTGAGATCAAACCGCGGGATCTGATCTCAGCCGTTAGATCGAACCCGCGGGTTAATCCAACGGCTGGCAAGAGCCGCTGACGTGGTTAAGTGAAAACCGCGTGAAGCGGCCCGCGGCCGACGCGTGTCCCCGCCGTCACGCGGTTTCGATCCAGCCAATCCGAGCGCGCCGCGTGTCTGACCGCCGCCGTTTAATTAAGGAAAAATGTGTTTTAATTGATTTTAATTACAGAAACTTTAGAAAATTATAGTAAATTAAATACTGAACCAAAAAATGAGTGTAATAGCTCATTTTGTTCAGTTTTTCATCCTCTATTTTCTAAAGTTATTTTTAAATAAAAGTATTGTATAGTTTAAAATTAATTTCTATAATATGTTTTCTTATTTTTATTTTATATTTAAATAAGTAAAACCCTGTTAAGTCCAAAATTTGGCTTGAGTTATTTCAGACTTGTTTTTTGATCTCCAGTAATTTTCTCAGATTTATTTAACCTATATTTTAATAGTTATTAAGATTTAAAGTGTAAAGGTATTTAAAAATTAAAGTAATGATGAATTTAAATTAGCTTGTATTGCATTCAAACATTCATTTGAAATTTTAAATGGAGCTTTATTGTGTTTACATGAATTCAATGGGGAATGGTGGTTAATCAGTGGATAATTAATTTTATAATTATTCATTGATTAATTCTTTAATTAATTAAGATTTAACTTGATTTGCATGCTTAAGGTGCACACACCACTTAGTCTAAGGCTCTCCTAGATTTAGGTATTGAATGTGTTTATGTGGTTCATGCATGCCTTGTGTATTGAGTATGAGGGTTAGTTCAAACATTGATTCAAGCCCATCAAGATTAGTGACATAATTAAGGACAATAATTAAGGACTCATGTATAGAAAACTTAGAAAAATTTCCATAATTAGGATTCACTTTCCCTTGAGTTGAAACTTTGAACATTTGAACTTAGTGACACCCTCAACCCCTAGGGAAATTTTCACTGATTTTTGAGTTCATTAGGTCCCCTAATTAATTTTCTAAGTCTTAAACCCTTAATTAAGCCTTTAAAACTTCTAAAAATTGTAATAAATCCAATTTAAATCCAAAAATTACATATAAACCCTCAAACTGACCAGAATTCAGTCCTTAATCTATGATAATTGGAAGCCCCTTGATTTGACAGCATTTTAAACCCTAATTTAATTTTAAGTAAAAAATCAATGTTTAATTGAGATAATTAATTAATAATAATTAAAAAATCAAAAAAATCTCCCAAACACTTGGGGATCTCTCCTTAGATTATTCCTGACCTTTGGAGGTGTTTTTAAGAGATTGGGAATTTGTTTAAAGCAAAATCACAAAAGAGACCCTCTAATTAAGAAATCCCTAAAATTCATTAAAATGCCCAAACTTCAATAATCCATAACTAATTCTAGAAAATTCCAAATTACCCAAACTCACTTGCATTCAACTCATATCGATGTCTAGTATTTATTAAAAATATTAAATTCCAGAAATTTGCAATATTTTAAAAAGTTAACAAATCGGTCAACTTTAAGTCAAAACTAGTTCAAAACTTCAAACCTTTGTAATAAAATGTAGAAAAATCCGATTTTAACGTACTTACCTTCTAACTGATCGTAGTAAGGTCTAGTATTTTAATTAAATACAAACATTCCAGAAGTTGGTCATAATCAAAATTTCAACTTTTAACCCCTTAATTAAATAATTAAAATATTCAAAAATTCATAAAACTCATAATCATTCTAAAATTCAGAAAATATTGGTTTAATGTCCAAAACACTTAACAAATCCTTTAAAACACAACAACCACCCTAAAGTTGAAGTTTATTGGCTGGACTACTCCGGGCTGCGGGGCTAAGTGTCCTAAGGAGGCTGGTTCCTCGAGCCTGGTGGCACAACGCCACGAATGGATTCTAAAGGGTGTCAAACCTTAAAATGGATTAATTTTTTTTAATTATTTAACATTTTAAAAGTCTCTAATTCAATTACATTAATTTGGTTTATCGGGTGGACTACTCCGGGCTGCGGGGCTAAGTGTCCTAAGGAGGCTGGTTCCTCGAGCCTGGTGGCACAACGCCACGAATCAATTAATGGCAAACTTAAATTAATCAACTTTAAAAATCAGTAATTAACTCATTTTTGTATTAATCCACTTTTTTTTAATTCCAACTAATTTAAATAACTTAATCAACCCCGATTGCTACTGGGTAACCCAGGCCTACGAGGCTATTAGCTTAGCCCCAAGGAAGGTGAAATAAACTTCACGGCCTTGTTGTGAAACAAAGGTAGTAATCAATTAACTTTTAAAATATATTTAATTAAAATTCCTAATTTATTAATACTTGAATTTTAATCTAAATTCCCTCCTAAGCCTTAACAAACTCAAACTTTTAGACAACTTTAACTAATAACCCACTTTAGGATCTACCCCAGCCACACGACCTTTCTCACACACTTTAGATGATGTGCTAGGACAACCAACTCTAGATCTAGGTTAGGCCGGTGTTTCATTTACTGCTGTGTGCCGGGTTTTTCGTAGTTTTCACTGCATGTTGTGGATGAAATTGCTTTGCTGTGTCTGCTTACTTTTTCTGTACTCTGTGGATGGATTGATGTGTTTGGCGACTAGATTACCCTTAGGTTAGGTACGATCTGGATGTTGACACAGTTTTCTGCAGGTGGCCACGCTCATGCAGGGCAATGTAAAAAGGGGGCAAAATAAAAAAAATGCACAAATATTATAAACTCTTTGCACAGGTGCTTCAGCTGCTAAAGCCCCCAAATCATAAAAAGAGCGTGGCCAGTGTATTTACTTTCTTTTCTGCTCATATATAACTGCTTGGGAATAACTGCTTTATTTATATTAATTGCTTAGGATAACCTTGCAGGTGAGTCTAGATTTTTATTTTGATATCAATGTAATTTGTATAATTGTTAAGTGTTGTGAAAGTTAAGTTTGAGTTTGGGATACATAGATCCAAAGCTTGGATTCCAAAGAGGAAAGGATACCCCTTTGGGGAACACTCCTTTTCCATTTGGAAATCCAAATTTGGATCATACCTCTTCCTTACCCAAAGAGGAAGGAGTGGCCTTCCCCTTTGAGGGAAGTGCCCTCTTATCCATTTGGGTAATCTACTACGAAGATTCCAAGAAGATTGAAGAAAAGGAGTCCAAAGAAGAATGAAATTGAAGATTCGAAAATTTGAAGATTGAGAGTATCCCACTCAAAATAACTTGCGTCATTACTAGGCTTAGAATCCGGGTTGTTGTCAGTGGTGCCCGGCCACTTTACTTTCTGTAATATTCTGGTTTGTAATAAGCAAGGCAATTCTGCCTATGGACATTTATTAATTAATTTGTATTTGATGTGATGATTTGATTGCCTTTAGGATTATTTGTTTTTACTAGTTTTTTGGCGATTGCATGCCGCTCTTTGTTTTCGCCTGGATACGTGAGGCTCGTGAGGGTGTGAAAGTTTTATACTCATAATTTTAAAAGTCTAAAATTTTAGTGAGTCTAAATAACATAGAAAGATAACGAATCTAGGGAATTAGCCGGGGATCGACCCTGGGGTCGCATGCATATTTTTGCATTCTTCTTTCCTTGTTTTAGACCCTTCCCCGCCTGCGGGTAGAGTCCGGATAGTCTGACCTATGAGGACGAGGTGCCGGACTTGGGGAAGTCCAGTCTTCTAAAAAATTATTTTCTAAGCCTGTTTTTAAAATTTCAAGCATACTTGATTTGAGGTTGTTAACTAGCATGCATTGCATTAGAGACACACTTAAAGAGTCAAAATTTTAATTGCATAGTCCTTAGCATTTTAGCACCCAACATAAGTTAAAGGGGCCAAATAGGAGAATCTCTAGATGTCGGCCCCAACTCTTCAAAAACTTTAATTACAACGTTCCCACCACTCTTTCATAAAAGACCGGACTCATCTCTTTTAAATCGACTAGGTGGTTAGCTGGCTCCCCAATCCAGGCCGGGGTAAGTCCAGACCTTGCACTGCATTAGTTAGGATCGGACGACTGTGGTCCAGTGTCCAAAATAGATTTAGGATCCGGGGCAGATCTTTGATTATAAGACCCCAAATTTCGGGAATATAGTCCCAAATTTCTAATAAAATACTTAACTCTAATTAAAGCTTCATTTCAATCCTAAAACATAAAGCCCAACACTTAGATTAAGTTGGGACACTTCCGGATGGTTCTGGAATCTCAAAGTGTCCCCTACCTCTCATCCTTTGACTCCGTTAATAACTGCTCAATTTTGATCCTTTCCCTTTTGATTTTCCAATAATTCTATTCATACTTTGATATCACTCCTAGAAATTCTAACAAAATTTTTCCATTATTTTAATCGAGAGTTTTCGTAGGAGACCTCGTTTTCCTACGATGTAATTAACTACGAGGGCTTGCGCTCGTAGGAGATTTAGAACCACACACGCACCTGATTTTAAAAATTGATTTTTCAAAACTCAATTGGATTTCTTTGGGAAAATTTAAAATATTAGTGATCATTATTATCATATTCAAAGAATTATCATCGAATGATATTTTCTCCCTTCAGGGAGATACATCTTTCTTTGATAAGGCTTTGGATGTGAACCTAACGATCACACTTCTTGAATATTGTAGCTGGATATTCAGTTGAACCTCATTTTGACCCTTCGTGGCCATAAGAAGTTCTCTTTAGCATCCGGTCATAATATTCAAGATGAATTTCATAATTCTAAATCTGAACGCCGTTATGAAATTTTATGTTCGTCCTTCGGGGTGATATAATTTTTCTAACGGGATGATTCGATTTTAGAATTAGAATTAAATCTCAATTTTAAAGCTCCCAAAGAAAACTAATCTTTTCGAAACATGTTTTCAAAATTCCACCAACATCCAGGATGTTTTTGGATTACCCCAGATGATTAGTATAAATCAATATATATCATCCAAAATATCATTCTGGTCATCCAAGAAGAATCTAAGGTTTGTTTATCTAATCGTCCTGGATGATCCTATGAATATTTAGGATGATATGATCGAGCAATAAAACATTAATTGCTTTCCTTAATTACCAAACTAATTTAGGCATAATTGTAATGGATGATGTCCAAAAATAAAATATGCCTAAAAAACTTGGCAGTTGATTCTTTCTGATTTGAGCCTATCATCTAGAACGATGCTAATATTGTGCAGGACAATTTGTTTAATTGCGATTGCTTTAACCAGGATACCCTAATTAGGGTTTTTATTTTTAACTTATCATCCAGGATGATTTGGGATCATCCCGGATGATATGATAAAAAATAGAAAACTCTAAAAATAGATTTATTTTTTTCCAGAGAGTGTGTGTAAGGTTATTTAGCATCATGACCCACTTTATTACAATTGACTCAAAAAAGGTAAAACCCCTTGACGTGCACTCAATTATAGACTGACTCAGTCCTAATCTACCCAGTCTTGGGCTGGCTTGATTTATAATTTGATCTTGTGGACTTGAAATGTTAGTAGGCAAGACAGTCGTAAAAAATAGAAGTATAAAAAATATTTGCTATAATTAAAATTATAATTCCTGAATCTTGATTCACAATAATCTCCGCAATTATTATGATGGAAAATATTTGGTAGAAAAATTAATTTAAGTAGATTAATTGAAACATCTCAAGGAAAAACAATATGAATCAAGAAGTCCAAATTTTACTAAAATAAAAAAGATGGTACAAATGCTAAATAGAAAACAGTATAACAAAACAATATAAAACACTACCACTACTCCCCCTTTTGACATCACAAAAAGGAGGAGGAAACTATAAAAGAAAAATAGAACATAAACTACAAAAAGGAAACAAACTACATCATAGAAAAAATGACACAAGGAAAATAAACTACAAGTACGGCGGGCCCTGATCATCAGAAGGAGGTGATAGTGGTCACTAAAAAAGATAGTTATATCATCAAACTACTCCCCAAACCAGGCCATGTCCTTGTCATGCTGTTGCTGCTGGTGAGCCACATACAAATCAAATTGAGCAACAGCCTCAGCATGTTGCTTCTCATGTGCAGCAATATAGGAGTCGAGCCGAGCCTCCCACTGGTTAAACCGCTCCACCAGCTGATCTAGCTATGAGTGCTGGCAGAGTGAAGCAAGTGTAGGAATAGGTGCAGGAGCCGCTTCCTCCTTAGCTCCCTCAGCTTCCTCATGCTCCAGATGGAGACAAGTACTGTGAAGAATGTGGAAAGAGCTGTTAGTATAGAAGGTAGGTTGAATGTTAGGTGGGGTAGGATATTAAAGGTTGTACTTGGATTCCAAGACATATGTTATGATGTGTCTTAAGGCAAGGTTAGGCTTCCTTCTATGTCATGGATTCTTAATACTAGTGAGATGCTCAATATAGTAGAAAAATAGATCAATAGAATTGAATTCTCTATGGGCCATGATATAGAAAGTGATGATCTAAAGGAGAGGAGTGATGTGGACACGATCACCAACTTTGGGAATAATAGAGGTGCGAAGAATATGTTGGATTGCCTTAGCATCCTGGACTAAGGTGTTGGATGCCCCATCATAATAGGATACAAGAGTATTTCTATAAAAGTGATTGGTCGTGGCCCAATCATAATCAGGATCTTAAGACAAGATTGAAGCTTGTCTCTAGTAGTAGAAAATAGAAGGATATCATGACATTCCTAATAAGTGATTCCAACTGGGCATTTGTTGAGATAAGATTGAAGTGTAGTATAAGAAGAGTTGATTTGAACGGTTGCAAAAAATTTAAAGAGCAGTTCAGAATTAAAAGGGTTGGTGAGGGTAAGGAAGAAAGTGAGTGAGGTGTGTGCAAAAAGATCAAGAACATGATATGAAAGTTTATGTGGATTGACAGTCTGAGAAAAGATAATCTTGGCTATCTTGTAGAATAGGTAGGCAGCTTGGTCGGCCACCTCAGCTAAACGAGGATCAACGTTGGCCCTCGAAGAGCTTCTAGCTAGCATTCGGGATCGCTTGCCACCCTCTATGAATAAGATTGTGAAAGCTTCAGGGAGAGGAATAAAGAAATTGAAGATTTGAGGTGAGAAAACCATTGAAAGCTGCTATTTATAAAGAAATAGGCTGATCATCTAGGACAATCGCAGAATTATCGAGGATTATCAAACAAAATTATTGTGTCTGTAATGATTTGTCAAAAAGGTGATTACATTGTCCAAGACGATGAGACATCATCCGAAATAATTAGACATAGGAAATCATCTTGAGGAGTCATCACGGACGACTGTTAAAAAAGTAGATTGTCCAGGATGATTAGATAGATCGTCCCAGACGATTGACAATAATAGATCATACTAGCCAAATTTAAAATATGTAACAACTTTGCCATGTGGATCGTCCATGACAAATAGGTGGATCATCTAGGATGATTACCAATAATTAGGTAGAATTTTGAGAATATCATCTAGGATGAAGAGGATCGTCCAGGTCGATCACAAATAATTGAAGCAGAATACGATCAGATCGTCTGGGATGATAATTGATTATCTAGGATGTACTTAAATAGAAGAGTCATGTCAGCCGTCAGATGGAAGATTAAGAGTGTATTGAATATATCGTCCAGGATGATATGAATATCTTCCAGGATGATGTGACCAAAAATTGAAATTTTGTGGATGGATGGAGATGACCATAGAAGGCCAAAAAACAAGAAAAACAACACTAAAATAAAAAAATAAAATAAAGAAAAAAGATGATAAAAATGATAAAAGAAATGAAAACAAAGGTTTTTTTATCAAAGAATAAATATGATAAATTCTCTATTTGATTGAATTAAAAATTTGTAAGAATCAATGAGTTTATATAGTCGATATTTGAAAAATGATAGAACAACCGATCCTTTTAGCCCTAACTCGAACTTCTCACAGGGAAAACGATCTTTTGAAAAGAACGATCTAACTCAGAAAAATTAACTAGATAAGAAAAAGAGATCCGTTCAAAACTTGGTTCGAACCAAAGTATCTTATTGAATAATATATCAAAGTAATTAGTCACAATCATGAATTTCAAAAATAAGCCCTTGAAGATATTAAGTGACGAGCTTGCTTTCTTGTGGGATCATTTTATGCATTTTGTCAACTGGTAGGCATAATTTGTGTATCTTTTGTTATTTTTTGATACAATTTATGTATCTTCAATTTTTTTATGGTCATTGCACATCTTTTCAATTTTTCTTCATTTTGGGCTCTTTTTATGCCCTTATCATTTTTATAAGCTTGATCCCTTTTGACACTATTAAATACTCTCAGTTGTGAGAATATCTTCCAGATATTAGAGAAGAAAAAACTCACTCTCTAATATAAGGAAGAGTAAACTACAACGTAATATCAAATTCATATAATAAATGCAACAAAAAAATTACAAAAGCTTGAAAGTGATTTAATGACTTTGAACATTATTTATATAAGATATATTACTGTAGCAAAATAAAAAAGATTTCAATTGCAATGTTCAGTTCTTAATTTAAGATAGACTTTTATTTAGAAAAGAAAATTACACCGCTAAAACAATTTAGAGGAAGGGAAATAATCAATGATGTTTTACCTTTTAACTAATTTAGGGATGTTAAATATTGACTATAAATTTTCAAAAAATAAAAACAAGGTGTAAAATATCATTTCAGTAGTGATAAAGAAAAAACAAAAAGAAAAAAAGAAGAAAAATTAAAATAATAGAAATGAAAAATACAAAAAGAATGATAAAAAATAAACAAATAAAACTAAAGTCAATAGAAAGAAAAGAAAATAACAAATAACAGATTGAAAAATAAAATTCAAAATTAAGTTCACGCATTTATGTTAATCTCACCCAATATGGTCCTAAGATGCTAAATGTGTTGAAGGCTAGTTGTTTAGTAAAGATGTCAGCAAGTTGATTCTCAGTTGCCACATGGTGTAACTCAATATCTCCTTTGGTCACATGGTCTCTAATAAAGTGATGCCTTATATCAATGTGTTTTATCATTGAATATTGGATTGGATTCTTAAATATGTAGATGACACTAGTGTTATCACAAAGGATTAAAATTATGCCTATAGGTAATCCTAAATCCAGAATTTGTTGCTTCAACCAAAGGACCTAGGCCACACAACTCCTGAACATAATGTAATCAGCTTTAGTAATGGAAAGTGCAATAGGGTTTTGTTTTCTACTAGATCAAGAGACTAAAGACTGCCCTATGAATTGGCAAGTCCCATAAGTGCTTTTTTAATCCACCCTATATCCTGTAAAATAAGAATCAAAATATCCAATAATCTCAAAAGAAGTGTTATGCCTAGGATACTAGACTCCTAAGTTTTGGGACCCTAAGAGATATTTAAGAATTCTCCTAACTACAACCAGGTGGGATTTTTTAGGGTACGCTTGAAATTTAGCACAGAGATAAACACTAAACATTATATAAGGTAGGCTAGCTGTTAGGTAAAGTAGTGATCTAATCATTCATCTGTACTTCTTTTGATAAACAGATTTTCCATTTGGATCCTTATACAACTGAACCCTGGAGGTCATGGGAGTATATATTGCCTTGGCTTTATCCATTTTACATTTCTTTAAGATGTCCTTAATGTACTTTGATTGATTTAGAAAGGTTCCATCATCTAATTATCTTATGCTAAATCCTAAAAAGTAAGACAACTTTCCCATCATACTCATCTCAAACTCCTTACTTATTATTTTAGAAAAATCATCACAAACCTTTTTATTGGAAGATCCAAAGATTATATCATCAACATAAATCTGAATAATGAGTAACTCATCTCCTACTTTCCTTAGAAAAAGGGTGGCGTCTTTGCTCCCCTTAACAAACTCTCTATAGTAAGAATGTGATAAGCCTCTCATACCAACTCTGGGTACCTATTTTAATCCATATAAGGCCTTTTTTAATTCGTAAACTTGATTTAGAAATTGGGATCACTCAAAACCTGGGGGTTGCTCTACAAACACATACTTTTTTATTATCCTATTTAAAAAGTCACTACAACAACAACAACAACAACATCAAGCCTTTATCCCACTACGTGGGGTCGGCTACATGAATCCTTTTTCTCCATTGTGTCCTATTAAAAGTCAAATTCTCGTTTAAATCTAATAAAGAAAGGTCATTCTTAATATTTTCTAACCAAGTATTTTTAGGTCTACCCCTACCTATCTTAACATAAGTCAAATCTAATACCTCTACTCTCCTAACCGGGTCATCGGAAGGCCGCCGTTTTATGTGACCAAACCATCTAAGGCGACTCTCTCTAATCTTATCTTCTACTGGAGCTACTCCAACCTTTTCACATATATGCTCATTTCGTATCCTATCTCTAAGGGTAAAGCCACTCATCCACCTGAGCATCCTCATCTCTGCCACACTTAACTTAGTATTATGCTTCTCTTTTAATGGCCAACATTCAGCACCATAAAGCATTGCAGGCCTCACTACCATCTTATAGAACTTTCCCTTAAGTTTGAGGGCTACATTTCTATCACATAACAAGCCTGATGCATTCCTCCACTTCAACCATCCAACTTGAATTCTGCTGATAATATCCCCATCTATTTCACCATCACTCTCAACAATAGATCCAAGATATCTAAAACGTGTACTCTTATTAATGACTTGATCGCCCAAAGTCACAATCCCCTCACTAGGTCTATTACTACCAAAATTACACTCCATATATTCCGTTTTAGATCTACTCAAGCGAAAACCTTTAGACTCTAAGGTTGACCTCCATAATTCAAGTTTACCTTCAACTCCCTTTCTAGTCTTATCAACAAGAAGAATATCATCAGCAAAAAGCATACACCAAGGTACATCCTCTTGCAAATGTCTAGTGAGAACATCCATGACTAAAGCAAAAAGATATGGGCTTAAGGCTGATCCTTGATGTAACCCAACCGAAATAGGAAAATACTTGGTCAAACCACCTTGTGTTTGAACACAAGTAATAGCTCCTGCATACATATCTTTAATGATTTGAATATAAGCATTATTGACTCCTTTCTTTTCAAGAACTCTCCATAGCACTTCTCTTGGAACTTTATCATATGCTTTTTCTAAATCAATAAATATCTCTATATTTCTCCATCAAACCTCTTAATAAATGAATGGCTTCCATAGTCGACCTACCCGGCATGAATCCAAATTGATTAAGAGAAACATTAGTATCACGCCGCAACCTATGCTCCATAACTCGCTCCCAAAGTTTTAAAGTATGACACATTAACTTAATACCTCTATAATTCGCACAATCTTGTGCATCACCTTTATTCTTAAAAATAGGAATTAACACACTCATTTTCCACTCATTTGGCATCTTTTTAGTCTTCAAAATAGTATTAAAAAGTTTAGTAAGCCATGAAATTCCTTCATCTCCTAAGCATTTCCACACTTCTATTGGAATATCATCAGGTCCAACAGCTTTTCCACCCTTCATTATCTTTAAAGCCTCTCTAATTTTAGTTTTACTAATACGCCGATAAAAATAGAAATCTTTATTTTCATTTAAGGTGCTAAGGTCATTATAGTCAATCTTATATTCACAATCTTCATTAAAAAGTTTAGCAAAATATCTCATCCATCTTTGTTGAATATCATCTTCTAAGAAAAGTATTTTTTGATCTTCATCTTTAATACACTTCACTTGAACTAAATCCTTACTATTCCTATCTCTTTGTTTGGCTAACTTATACATATATCTTTCTCCCTCTTTAGTATCTAATCTATTATATAAATCACTAAAATCTAATGTCTTTGCATCGCATATTGCTTTCTTAGCATCCTTACGAGCCACTTTATAAATTTCCCAATTATCAGAATTTTTAAAATTAAACCAATTTTTATAACAAAGCTACTTATTTTTAATCTTTTCTTGCACATTTGGATTCCACCACCAACTACTTTTACTATTAGGAGCTTTTCCCTTTGATACTCCAAGGATATCTTTTGCAATATTCTTAATATCACAAGCCACTTTTTCCCACATAATATTAGCATCCTCATGCACAGACAAAATCTTAAGATCTAAGATCTTATTTCCAAAAATATTTTTGTTAATATTCTTTAAATGCCCCCATCTAATCCTAGAAAATCATTTTACTTTATTTTTTATTTTATGTCCCTTTATCTTAAAATCCAAAACTAATAATCGATGTTGGGTACATAAATTTTCACTCGGAATAACTTAACAATCTTTGCAATCTAAACGATTTAGTTTTCTAATAAGAAAATAGTCAATCTGTGTTGTACTATATCCATATTTATAAGTGATGAGATGCTCATTTCTTTTCTTAAATAAGGTATTAACAATTGAAAAATCATAAGCTAAACAAAAATCCAATATGGTCTTGCCACCTTCATTCGTCGTTCCAAATCCATGGCCACCATGAATGCTTTTAAAATCATCTACCTCTCTACCAACATGTCCATTTAAATCTCCTCCAATCAAAACTCTTTCTTCAAGAGGTATCCTTTGTATTAATTCTTCTAAGTCATTCCAAAAATTTAATTTAGAACTCATATCCAAACCTACTTGAGGAGCATAAGCACTTATAATATTAACAATCTTATCATCAACAACAATCTTTAAAGCTATAATTCTATCTCCAATCCTGTTAATTTTTATAACATTATTCTTTAAACTCTTATCTATAATAACACCTACACCATTTCTAGTACGACTCCTACCCGAATACCAAAGTTTAAATCCTAAACTATCAATTTACTTAGCCTTCTCACCAACCCATTTAGTTTCCTGAATGCACAAAATATTTAACTTCCTATGAATCATAATATCTATTAATTCCATTAATTTTCTTGTAAGGGAACCTATATTCCAAGTTCCTATCCTAATTTTAGTTTCATGGACTAGCTTCTTTGCCCACATCCGTCCTTGATGTGGGAACCCTAGCCTATTTAACACTGCACCCAGGCGCCGGTGCAGCTGCCCTTGCACACTTGTCACTGTATTCAGGCCATACAGCGCGTCGCTTCCAGGGGACGCCCTAGCATTAACACAATTTCTTAAAGGATTCATGTCATTTTTGTTCGACAAGTTTTACGCTGGCTGTCGACTACCTAACGCAACCCTCCACTTTTCTCATCCAGGACTTGGGACCTGGCAATGGCAGTGTTTATTTAAAAAGTCACTCTTAACATTTATTTGTAAAAGCTTAAATCCCTTATAACTGGCAAAGGAAGTGGCACTCTAATGACTTCCAATCTAGCTACAGGGGCAAAGGTCTCCTCAAAATCAATCTCTTCTATTTGGTTGTACCCCATAGCCACCAATCTCGCCTTATTCCTAACCACCACACAGAATCATTCATCTTATTCTTAAAGGCCCATTTGGTTCCAACTACACATTGTCCCTTTGGTCTTTCTATAAGCTCCTAAACATCATTCCTAACAAATTGATTTAATTTCTCTTACATGGCTAAGATCTAAAACTTATCAGACAGGGCTTGATTGATGTTGGTGGGTTCAGTCATTGAGATAAAAGTGAGTGGTTCACTTTCTTCCTAAGTCCACATCTAGTTCTAATACTTTCGGAAGGATCTCTTAAGATCAGTTCTTTAGGATGACATGAAGAATATCTCTAATCTCGAGGCAAAGTGTGTATAGGTTCTATCATTTCCTCCAAATTTATATTTTATACTCCTTTGTTAATCTCACCTACTCCTTCAATTTTTTGGGGCTCTACCTTCTTCTCCAAATTATCAACTCCTTTATTTTCATCCTCAACTCTAGACTTCTTAGGATCAGATTCATCAAAAACTACATTAGTGGTCTCCTCCGACATCAATGTCCTCTTATTAAACACCCTAAAGGATTTCCCCACACTTGAATATCCTAAGAACACTCCTTCATCAGATTTTGGGTCAAATTTTTCTAAGGGTGACCTCCCATTATGAAGAATGAAAACCTTACAGCCAAAGACATAGAGGTGAGAAAGGTTAGGTGTCCTACTCTTAAAAATCTCATAGGGTGTCTTATGTAGTTTGGCTCTAACATTCATCATATTTAATACATAATAAGCTGTGTTTATTGCTTCAACCCAAAAGTATTTTGGAATTGAATACTTATTAAGCATGACTCTAGTGGCCTTAACTAAGGTAATGTTCTTCCTTTTAGCTATCCCATTCTGCTGAGCGGTCCTAGGAGTTAAGAAGTTATGTCAAACCTCTTTATCCTCACAAAAATCTCCAAATATCTCATTTTCAAACTCTCCCCCAAGATCACTATGAATGGTCAAGATCTCACAATCTAGTTTTTTTGAATCCATTTAGAAAAGGATCTAAACTCATCAAAAGACTCACTTTTTTGAGACAAAAATTTAATCCAAGTGAACCTTGAGTAGTTATAGAGAATTATACTTTTTCCCCTAAGCAGGTAGTACTAATGGTTCCAAAGAAATCCATGTGAAGGACTTCTAAAGGTTTAGAGGTGCTAATATCCTTAATGGAATAGAAGGTGAATTGGACTTGCTTCCCTAGTTGACAGGCATCGTACAGATGGTCTTTAGAGAACTTAAGCTTAGGAACACCTCCAACCAGGTCCTTTTGGGCCACTTTCCTAAGGATTTGCATACTGGCATGACATAACCTTCTATGCCATAGCCAAGACTCATTAGCGATAGTTTATAAATAAAAAGAAGCAACAAATTCAATATTATTTAAATCAGGCATGTAAATATTATTAATCTGCTTTCCCTATAAAATAATATTATTAATCAAGCTAATAATACATGTATTTGCCAAAAAAATTAATTATAATAAAACGCTTATCACAAAGCTGACTGATGCTGAGCAAGTTATGTTTCAGTTCATCTACAAGTAAAATATTTTGAATCAAAAGGTTATTGAAGTTTCTAATTATACCTTCACCCACTACCTTCCTGGTGGTGTTGTCTCCAAGAGTGACCTTTCCTCCAGCCCTAATCTCAAGTGAAATGAATTGATTGGCATCTCTAGTCATGTGTCATGAGCATATTCTATCCAGGTACCACATGCTCTAACGAGATCTTTTATGAGAGAACACTTATAAAATCATCAAACGACAGATTTAGGAACCCAAACAAGTTTTGATCCCTTCTTATGGAAAGAGGAATGCAATGCTTGTGTGTTATGCTATGAACCATACAATTTGAGTCTCCACACCCAATGTGTACTACGGTGAACAGTGCAAGGATGTGAAATGTGTCATAGCATGCCACATAAAAGACATTTAACACTAGGAAAAGGTATTACTAATCTAGTCAAGTGGTAATGCTTCTTCTTAAAGTTATGTGATGCATGCAATGATGGTATATCATTTTCAAATGCTTTGAGTTTTTCTTTCAATGGTTTATTTTCATATTTATAAGATGTCACTGCTACTTTTAACTGATATTCATTATTATCTATTTCCCATGCAAGTTCCTCTAATTTCTTAAACTCTTTTCTAACTCAACATAAAATGAATTTTAGGAATCATATGCATCAGATAATTCAATATGCTTCTTGTTTAATGCATCAAACTCATCAAGTAATGACATGTGATTGCTATCAAGTATAGAGTGATCTTTAAATAATACTTTATGCTCATTTTGAAAATTTAAAAGTTTCAATTTCAAGCTAGCATGTAATTTCTTAAGTTTCCTATATGATGCATGAATTTGTTCAAAAACTTCAAGTAAATAATTATAGGTTAGTTCTCATACCTCTTCTTGGTTAGACTGACCAAGATGATCGTTTTCCATCAAGCACAAGTTTATAATCTCTTCCTTAGCTTTAGTCTCAGAAGATTTAGATGCAGAATCCGCCTTGAATGCCTTTCGAAACTGCTTCTTATCATTCCTAAACTTGGGTTTCTCCTTACCCTTCTCCATGCTTGAGTGAGTCTTACATATAGGACAATCAACTTTAACATGTCCCGGCTTCCTATATTCAAAATAAATCACATTAGTAGAACTTCTAAAATTCTTGCTACCCTTACCTTTATTCCACTTCTGATGGTGGTTTTTCTTCTTCCTTGAAATTCTTTTAAATTGCCTAATAATTAAGGAAACATCATCACTTTCAAACCAGGAAGAATTAGTGTATATATCATTAGCTTTTAGCACCATAGTTTTCTCCTTCTTCTTCTCATCGGCATCAAGTTGACTTTGATTCACTCATTGCTCATAAGCAATGAGTGTTCCAAGTAAATTATCAATAGAATAAGTATTCAAATTCTTAGATTCAATTATAACAGTAATCTTAGCATCAAAGGAAGAAGGAAAGCATCTCAAAAAATTTTAAACTTTTTCATAGTTAGTGACCTCTCTTCCTAAGGCATGTAGAGAGGTGACAATTTAAGTAAACATAATATACATTTTAGAAATTGATTCACTAGGTTTCATATGAAAAAGTTTGTAGTCAAGCAATAAGATGTTCAACCTAGATTTCTTAATTTTATTTGTTCCATCATAAGTAATACACAATCTATCACATATCTCTTTACCAATAGTATAAGTTGAGACATGCATGTAATCTTCCAATTTCAAAGCATAGAAAACATAGTTTAAACATTTTGCATTAAAATTGTGCTAATTCCCCATCATCAAAAGTCAATTAAATAAAAGGAAGTTCTATTCTTATTACATTGATTTCATGAGTTGGTGGTGAATATCCATCCTTAACAAGCATCCACATGCAATAGTCAACTGATTATAAAAATGTAGGCATGTAAGTTTTTAAAAAATTAAAAGGTATGTTATTAAACAAAGGTGGTCGGATAATAGAATACCCTTTCATAGTATTATAATTATTAAAGTTAACCATGGATCAAAATTCAAAATTTTTCGAAAACTATATTTTATAATCCCGCTCTGATACCACTTGAAAGTTTGTTAGGGATGTTAAGCCCTTATGAACTAGCTTGAGGCTAACCAATAGGAGGGTGAATTGGTCAATTAAAAATTTCTCAAACAAAACCACAATCACAACCAAGCAATCACCAAAAAAAAAATTAAAGCGCAGAAAAGCAATAAGAGAGAACACATAAAATTTTATAGTGGTTCGATCAACTTGACCTACGTCCAATTCCTAGAGCCTATCCTCTGGGTATTATAATAAACTCAGTGACTCTCCTGTTGCGGATCTATTTTCATGATTTATGATTTTGATGATAGCAAACACTTCTATTTCTTTACGACGACCTTATTTACTACCATTTCAGGTCCACACGATCAGACTGCAATGTGGAACCAGCTTAAGATTGGGTAGACTAGGTCTGAGTTAGTTTGTATACTTTTTGCTTTATTGACTCTATTGTATTTGGTGTGGCTCCTCATGCTTTGTAACTTAGAAGATTTTTTGACTGTTCCCTAGAGTTTACTATTTTTGGTAACATTGTCCGGGATGATATTTATATCGTCCTGGATGATCTGTTCAAAAGCAGAAACCCTAATTAGGGCATCCTCAATAAAGCAGCCGTCATTATGTAAAATACATCGTCCTGGATGATTTTGTATCGGCCAGGACGATAGGATTAAAACAAAAAGAATATCCCGCCAGATCTATTTAGGAATTACTTATTTTTGGACATCGTCCAGGTGGATCATCCAGGACTATAAAATATCATCCAGGACGATCCAGGAAATTTTTTTCAAAATTTCTCTGGAACTTAAGGAAAGCAATTATAACATGATTACATGATCAAATCGTCCTGGACGATCGCAGAACCGGCCAGGACGATCTACTGGACGATTGGACATCGGATAGCTATTTTTCAGGGCCATGTTAAGGACAATATTCCACGATTTATTCTGATCGTCCTGGACGATATGAACAAATTTCTTCTAATCGTCTCAAATCGTTCCGGCTGATTGGGCTTTAATTATACTAATCATAAAGGATAATATATTTATCATCCTGGATGATAATGTCAGCAACTTGCATTAATGAGCTCATTTTGAGATCTTCTATTTAAGCTATGACATGAAACTTGGTAAGTGCCTTTAAATGCTATTGTAGCTTCGTTCTTTTGGATAAAACTTGAAGAGAGAGCTTGAAAGGGAGTGAGGAAAGGGTGGAGTTTGAGAGAGTGAAAAGATCCTGTGAGGGGGGACTCAAGGGAGTGTGGAGGGGGTTCCACACGGTTGCTCCGGCAAGCTCGCACCTGAATACTGTCAGATTCAAGGGTTGTCTCGAGGGAAGTTCACCAAAGAAGAATATCTCTTTGGTGTCAAAGGAACCGGCGACTCCGCCGCACCGGGAAAGGTAGAAGTGATTTTGTAAGGGCTTCTCCGCCTAGCTGTGGGGGCTAAAGGAGAGACACTTAGTTTAGTGCAGTACTTAGAGGGTGCCTCCAAGTGGTGGACGTAGGTCAAGGTTTGACCGAACCACTATAAATCTGGTGTGTTCTTTCCTTTATTACTTCCGCATTTAATTTCCACATCGTTGATTACTTCGTGGTGATTTTGGTTTGTAGTTTTATTTTAAAAGATCTTTAATAACCAATTCATCTCTCTCTTTCTAACCTTGGGCCAGTTCTTAAGGGCCTAACATCCCTAACAAACTTTCATGTGGTATCAGAGTAGGATTAATAAAAATAAGTTTTTGGAAACTTTTGAATTTTGATCCATGGCTAATTTTGGGAATCAAAATATTGCGGAAGGTTATTCTATCACCAAATCTCCTTTATTTGAAAATATCTCATTTAATTTTTGGAAAACTCGCATGTCTACTTTTTTTGCAATCGACAGATTTTCGTATGTGGCATATGATTTTAACTAGTTATTCATCACCGTCACGTATCATAAATGGAATTAAAACTGATATTCTTTTTAACCAATGGAATAGAGAAGAACAACTCAATGCTCAATTGAATGCAAAATCATTAAATTGCTTTTTATGTGCTTTAAATTCTAAAGATTTTATGTTAGTATCCACGTGCACTACTGGTAAGGAAATTTGGGATAAACTACACACCATATACGAAGGCACTAGTGAAATCAAGCAATCTAAGTTGAATATGTTAATGCATGATTATGAACTATTTTCCATGAAACCTTATGAGATGATTTTAGACATGTATACTAGGTTTATACAAATTGTGACATCATTGCATGCTTTGGGAAAAGAATTTTCAAATTATGAAGAAGTTAATAAAATTCTTCGTTGTCTACTAGATAAGTTTGAAGCTAAAGTAGTTGCTATTTGTGAATCAAAAAATTTGAATGATTATTCTATTGATAATTGGATTGGCTCACTCATTGCCTACGAGCAAAGTTTGGGTCAAAGACTTTTGGAAGCAGGTGAAACGATTGTTCTAAAAGCTGAAGATACGAAAAGAGGAAGCTTAGTTGGTGATGATAGTAATGACTTGACAAGCAAATCAAAAGGCTCACCAAAGCATAAGCATCAATAAAAATGGAATAAAGGTAAAAATGGTAAGGATGTTAATATTTCTTCTGACGTTATTTGCTTTGGATGTAGGAAACCTGGACATATGAAAAATCAGTGCCCTAATTTGAGACATCTTGCAAAAGAAAAATGTAAAGCTAAGCAACTCGTAGAAAGGGCAAATAATGAAAATAAAAAAATCTCTTGGGCAGACATGGTTTCTGAAGCATCGGAATAGGAGAAAGATAATGGTTAAAAGCCTTGTTTGCGTTGTGCTTTATTTTTAGTTATTTTCTTTTTTGTTTATTTATTTTGTTTCAATTTTTATTTTGTGTTTTTGTTCTTGTTTATTCTTTGAATTTCTTTATTTCGTAAAATTTTTTCTCTGATCAACACACACATTCACTTTTCTAAAAATGAAAAATCTACTTCCTATTTTTTCTTGAAATCTTTGATAAGTTGTGCTTAACTTCTCTAAAACAGTTAGAGGAAGAGAACTCATGATTTTATTTCTCTTTCTCTCTTCTTAAAGAGGTTATTTTACTTTTGATTCAAAATCTTCATCATATTTTAAATTGGATTTTGAAACTTTTTTTTTCATCTCCCTACATTTTTTCTATCGCATAGGAATCTTTTGCAAGATTGTTGAATCCACCTTAAAATTTTCTTAATCAAGTTTTTCGTGTTGTCAATAATTTGGGTTTACTTTAGTTTTGAAAATATAAGAAAGAAAGCATATTTTTTAAAAATAATAAAAAAAAGGTGGCCAATGATGCCAAACCAAAAGATGCACAATGACGCCAAATTAAAAAAAAATAATACACAAAGTGTATTAAAAATCAAAAGATGCTCGAAGAGCCATTCAAGTGATAAAGAGCATAAAATGAGCCCACAAAAAAAATATATGTTTATTTTTTCTTATACTAGTAAAAGCTTAAGAAAATTCTTGATATATTCGAAACTTGTGCTTGAAAATCTTGGTTCCTGATTCAGCAATTCATGCATTGATCTTCTATTAGATATGTTTTATGAAAGAAGTTTTAAAAAATTAATATTTCTTTTTCCCGTTTATTCCTTGATTTGGATATTGGATTAAAAAATTTTTTGAGCCTTTAAAAGAACATGAGTTTGGATTCAAATTATGAATTTCTAACCTTTTCTAGGCTATGCGTTGTCAATCCAATTATTCTAAGTTTTTGATTAAAACCAAGAGGTAACTTTCTCATTTTAAGAATATTTGTTTTTCACTAGATCAGGGAACGTTTTTGTCTTTTAGTCATTTTGTTTTTTGTTCGTGCCTCCTCTCTTTTTGATAATGTCAAAGAGGGAAAACGTATTGTTGAATTTTTGTACTATTATCGTGTTTGTATATTTTGTTCAATAATTTAAAAAATAATAAAAATACTTTTATGTCCCGTATTTTTGAAGTGTTATTCTAGTGAGGGGGAGATTAGGAGAAAATGTTTCTTTTTGAAAATTCAAATTGTAGTGTTTATCATCATCAAGAAGGGGGAAATTGTTGTGGATCTGTTTTCATGATTTATGATTTTGATGATAGCAAACACTTCTATTTCTCTACGATGGCCTTATTTACTAACATTTCAGGTCCACACGATCAGACTGCAATGTGGAACCAGCTCAAGATTGGGTAGACTAGGTCTGAGTCAGTTTGTACACTTTTTCCTTTCTTGAGTCTATTGTATTTGGTGTGGCTCTTGATGCTTTGTAACTTGGAAGATTTTTTGACTGTTCCCTAGAGTTTACTGTTTTTGGTAACATCATCCGGGACGATATTTATATCGGCCTGGACGATATGTTTAAAAGCAGAAACCCTAATTAGGGCATTCTCATTAAAGCAGCCGTCATTATGGAAAACACATCGTCCTGGACGATTTTGTATCGGCCAGGATGATAGGCTCAAAATAGAAAGAATCTACCACCAGATCTATTTAGGAATTACTTATTTTTGGACATCATCCAGGTGGATTGTCCGGGACTATAAAATATCGTCCAGGACGATCCAGGACAATTTTTTCAAAATTTCTTTGAAATTTAAGGAAATTAATTATGACTTGATTACATGATCAAATTGTCCTGGATGATCGCAGAATCGGCCAGGACGATCTGCTGGACGATTGGACATCGGATAGCTATTTTTAAGGGCGATGTTCAGGACGATATTCCATAATTTGTTCTGATCGTCCAGGACGATATATTATCGTCCTGGATGATATGAACAAACTTCTTCTGATTGTCTCAAATCATCCCGGCTGATTGGGCTTAAATTATACTGATCGTACAGGACGATATACTTATCATCCTGGACGATAATGTCAGCAACTTGCTTTAATGAGCTCATTTTGAGATCTTCTATTTAAGCTATGACAAGACACTTGGTAAGTGTCATTGGCAGCCATTGTAGCTTCATTCTTTTGGGGGAAACTTGAAGAGAGAGTTTGAAAGGGAGTGAGGAAAGGGTGGAGTTTGAGAGAGGGAGAAGATCCTGTGAGGGGGGACTCAAGGGAGTGTGGAGGGGTTTCACACGGTTGCTCCGGCAAGCTCGCACCTGAATACCGTCAGATTCAAGGCTTGTCTCGAGGGAAGTTCACCAAAAAAGAAGATATCTTTGGTGTCAAAGGACTCGACGACTCCGCCGCACTGGGGAAGGTGGAAGTGATTTTGTAAGGGCTTCTCTGCCTAGCTGTGGGGGCTAAAAGGGAGACATTTAGTTTTGTGCAATACTTGGAGGGTGCCTCCAAGGAGTAGACGTTGGTCAAGATTTAACCGAACCATTATAAATCTGGTGTGTTCTTTCCTTTATTACTTCCGCATTTAATTTCCACATCATTGATTTCTTCGTGGTGATTTTGGTTTGTTGTTTTATTTTAAAAGATCTTTAACAACCAATTCATCTCTCTCTTTTTATCTTTGGGCCAGTTCATAAAGGCTTAACATCCCTAACAAACTTTTATCTCCTTTTACTACCATAGCAAGGTGGAGAAGACTGTATAAATCTCCTTTTCATCGACTCCGGTGATGCAGAGAATCCAACTCCTTTTGCTTCCACCTGAAACCAGTAGAGTACACGATTCCTTTCACTTCCTCCTGTAGTAGGTAGAGAACCTCGATTAATTGCTAAAGTAGACCTCTCTCAAGCCTTAAACGAACCAGAGATAATGATCAAAGAAGATGACTCAGATCCTTACTTGGAGCAACCTTTATGAAACCCCTCACAAACTCCCCCTCATAAGATTCTCTCTCTCTCTCTCTCTCTCTCTCTCTCTCTCTCCCTTGCTCTCCCTCTCCTCTTGGCTCTCTCAGGTCAGGATAATACCAATAGATCCTCTCTTGAGTAAAAAATAGGTCTTATAAAGAAGGTAATCAAATTTGCACTAAATTGCAACAAATCGACAAATATTGTCCAGGATGATCGACGGATCGTCATGTACAATCATGACAAATTTAGCTCAATCAGCCAGAATAATCTAGGAGAGTCTGGATGATTAAAGGGCTCATTTGTTCTGATCGTTTAGGATGATAGTACATCGTCCCATATGATTACTTCAAAATTATTGAGTATCATCTAGATAATCACTCTGGTCGGCCAGACTTTACTTATCTCAATGATGGAAAATAATTGATTATCCAAGATGATATCATGATCGTCCTAGCCAATTAGTTCCAAACATTAGATATCATCCAAAACATTTCCCTGGTTACATGTTTGGATGATGTAACAAATAATTGATCATCCAGAACGATTTGGGATAATCCTAGTTGATTAGTTCAAATCAATACATATAGTCCAGAACATCATTCTAGTCGTCTAGAAAGAAACTAAGGTTTATTTAACTGATCATCCCTGATGATCCTATGATCATACAGGATGATATGATCGAGCAATCAAACCTTGATTACTTTTCTTAATTACTAAACTAATTAAGGCATAATTGTAATGCATCGTACAGGAAGATGTCCAAAAATAAAACATGCATAAAAGATTTGGTGGTTGATTCTTTTTTATTTGAGCCTATTGTTTAGAACGATGCTAATATCATCTAGGATGATTCACTTAACTGTTTCTGCCTTAATTATAATGCTCTAATTACGGTTTCTATTTTTAACTGATTGTTCAGGACAATTTAAGATCATCCTAGACGATATGATCAAAATAGAATACTTTAAAGATAAATAGAATTTTCCCTAAGTGTGTTTGTGCAAGGTTACTTAGCATCAAGACCTACTTTATTATAATTAACTCAAGAAAAGGTAAAACCCCTTGACGTACACTTATACACTAACTCAGTCCTAATCTATCCAATCTTGAGCTGGCTTTATTTGTAATTTGATATTGTGTATTTGAAATGTTCATAGGCAAGGTAGTCATAGAAAAATAGAAGTATAAGAAATGTTTGCTATCATCAAAATTATAATTCGTGAATCTAGATTTGTAGCAGAAAGATGGCCTACCTTTGTTAGAGGAGACTACAAATAATGTTACTAAAAGGTATTATTCATGAAGGGGAATGGAATATTCCAAAGCTGAGAGAATTTTTTAGTCAACATTTGGTTGATCTATTACTATTGTCCCTATTTTTCTTGACTTGGAGGAAAACCTAGTTGAATTACAATTCAAATGTTTAGGCAAGACTATATATGCTCTAGTTATGGATGTTTGAGGCTAAAGGTATCATCATATAAGGAGATAAATACAATGTCCAAGACTTGGTGAATAAAGAGGAATTCAAGGAAGAATTCTTCAAAGAAGATGATTTATCTTTTCTTAAAGATTTTAATCAAGTATTATTTCATTTGGTTAGTATAGATTGTAATAAGTTAGTCGATTATTGTGCTAACATTGCTCTTTCTTTAGATTTTTTGGATGATATTTCTTGTAATAATATTCCTCCTAATTTTATTTCTTTGTTAAAGGAGGAAAGTGATAGAATAGCTATCACTTAGTTGGTTGTAATTTGGATTCTTTAATAAAATTTGCTATTAGCATCTTCTCCAAAAAAAATAAAAATAAAAATTAAATTCTTTCTCAAGGTAGATTAGATCAAGTTCTTATATACATGTTAACATAATAACTTTATAAATAACCTCAGAAAGGTCTAAACAATTGTAAACCCCTAAAGGGAATTAGATTTATCTGTTCTATGCAGGTAAACATCATATTTTAATAAATAACCTCAGAAATGTTTAATAATCACAATCATAGTTTTACAAGTTAAAGTTCAGAAATTTTCACAAATCCTAAGAAGATAACGGCTAAAATAACAAAATTTTGTAACCTACTCACAAAAGAGAAGGATATAAACTCTATAGAACATATAATATAATGTATCAAACAATATCAATAATTCATCACTATTTAACATGCACTCAACATCTTCTTTTACATTTTGCTGAATATCCTCAAATGCATGTCTAGGAGAAAGACCTTTATTTGCTTGAATCTTATGTTTCTCCAATCAACTCCCCTTATTAAGCCTTAGATAAAGCCCTCTTCGATGCATTGTCACTGCAAATCCTTCACCTCTACAACATATATATGATTGGAAGCTTGTTGAGGATGATATTTAATTATACTCTTGAAAGCTAAGGGTCTTTTAAAATCTTCTATGATTTTCGGAGATGATAGTTATGATCTTGACTTGGCCTTTGACAATACAATTTCTTTCTAAGATAGAAGACTTTGAAACCTCATATTTTCATCTTCAAATGTTGTTATCTTTATTAGAAGAATTTATTGGTACTTCACATGTTGATTAATTATTATTTTAGCATCTACCAATTCACTATGAATTTGATCCATTTGTTAATTTTACAAAGAATGAGAATTTATCATGGTTGCTAATTTAGGTCTAAATTCTACTAATTAATCTTCCATTACTCTCATCTCCTTTGTCTTCCCTTCATATTTTTGTCTATATTCTCCATGAAGATATTTATTTTTTACAAAATTTATTATTCCAAACATTCAAGGATTGAGTTAGCTCGACATCAATATCTATTCACTATAACATCTGTAAGAATATGATATATGTAAGAGATATATTTTTATATATGAAAAGAAAAATAAGAAAAACTACATCTCATCAATTCATATACTCTTCAATGTCTGGCTCATTGATGAGTAAGATCATTTTTTGGAATATGTATTTTTGAAGGGGAAGAATCTTTATGATATTTACTGTTGGTCTCAGTTGCTAAAGTCTCATTTACCTTTTTCTTATTCTTGGGCAATGGTGGTGGAACAATATTATTTAAGGATCACTTAGAGGAGACTTTTGAACTTTGTGTAGATGTCTCTTAAACTTCTTTGGACTTTTTTAGCATGCCTGCATGAGACTTCCCCACTTGAATAGATAGACAAACTTTGAATAAAAATCGTCTTCTATATATTTTTCATGATAGTGTACCTCATAAACTAAACTTACAGCATCCAATAATTAACGCCTTTAATTTTTCCACTTCTTTATAAGATTCTAGTCATTCTTCATGAAGAAAAATACATTGGACCAACTCTTTTGCGGATCTCAAGATTGAATGTCTAGCCATTAAGATCTAAATTTGAAATGACCTTATGTTTTATATGTAAAATGACCCATTCGATAAAGATATTCTAGTGCTAGAACTATTATACGATCCCTGAATAAAGAAATCAAACCATTAACAATTGATGTAGCTCTATATAAAATTGGACAAGCTAACTCCACACATTGTTGAAATATTAGTTAATTTGGGAGGAGGTAAAAATCTTAGGCCTACTTGTAAAATTATTTCATAAATAATTAAATATCTCGACGGGGGAAAACCTGTGATTTTTTTGGATCATTTACCAAAAGATCATTTGTAATTAAAATTTCTTGCAAAATATAATCAAATAACTACTAGTGATTAGTGACACCATGTCATCATCTCTAGCTATATCGTAAGATCTCCTCAAGACATCATTTTGTGCAGGGGTTGGATGATTTTATTTGTTCTTGGGTAGTTTGAGTGGAGAATGCTCGCAAATCCGGACTAATACACAAAGAGGGACTTTGGAGCTTGATAGGAGATCTCACCTATCTAAGACAATTGATACCTCTAATATAATAAGAAGGAAGGGAGAGAAGTGATGGTAAAATAAGATATACTCTTTCTACGTAAATATGACACTGGAGCTTGATAGGGGATGCTACCTACCCAAGTTAGCAGAATGCCTCCAATATAAGAAGTGAAGAAGAAAAAGAGAAGAATAAACGAGTTTTGGAGGGGTTTATGCTTTTTCCCCCATCCCCAAGGTGAATACTTACAGGTGTAAGGGAAGGGGGCATATCAATAGTTATTCTATAATTTTATGAATTTTTTAAAATAAATTTTGAGATTTTTCATATTTTTTATTAGTTTTAAAAGAAACAAAAATTAGTATTCTCCATTTAAAAAAAAAATAGCATAAAATTTTTAATTCCTAAAATCCAAAATTTGGTACTATGGTCACCTTACTGTAGTGGTGGCTACGTTTTCAAAAAAATAGGCAAAATATACACCAAGAGGGACATAATTGGGCATGCCCCTCATGCATGTACGTTGCGTGCGTATGCACACAAGCCTATCTATAGAAGGTGGAGGGCTCAATTTTCAGGATGGACAGTCTAATTTAAATATTTTAAGGGTCTACAAAACAAATTTTTGATGTTTTAGAATAAATTTTGACAATTTAAGAGACAAACAGAGGCTCTACAATCATTTTAGAGTACTTTCAAATGATTTTTATTTCCATTTTTTAATATTTTTTGGTCCAATAAATGTGAAAACTTTAAGGAATTAACAAGTTATGACCTAAGGCATTTTATATTATTCTTATTCATGATGGGGGGCCAACCAAAATGTCTATAATAAAGTCAAGCATCTTAATTTTGAGTTAACTCACAAATTGCTGCATATATAGTGGGGTAACTAATATGTCCCAAAAATTCACTTTAATCAAGCTTGATTCTCAATGCAAATATGAGTTGAAAGATAAAATTGGCACTGTCAAAACTCCAATTTTTGCAAGCTTATAGTCAAATTAAACATCTCATGGAGACAAAACCAACAACTCAAAATTGGATCGAATTAGAGCCCAAGTGGATCAAAATCAAAGGACCAAAGACTATTTAGAATCATTAAAGCACCAAATATAGTATTAAATGATATCCAAATAAGATATGCTTATAGTTTAATCGAGTTTCTCGATGATAAAAATCTAACGAACCCAAAGTCGCTTAATTATGACATGTTTAAGGCATTGAAATGCATAATAAAGTCTACATGATTATGGGGATCATTATGAGATGTTAGATGGACATACCCAATATGTCCATTATCTTCTTTGTATTTACTAGGATTTCCACTCCATTAAAATTATAAATAGACCCCTCATTATTCGCCTTGGAAAAGGGGGGGGGGGGGGGGGGGGGGGGGGGGGGGGGTGTAGAAGAAGGGAAAGCTAGGGAGCTCACTTTGCATTCTCCAATCAATATTGCGACAATCAAAACTCTTCCATACCAACAACTATCATAAAACTTTTGTGCATTCGTTGGACACAATAAGATCTCTTTTATTCAATTTAGGATTTTAAGCTTATTATTTTTATGATAATAAATATTATTGATTTTTTACTTTATTTCTCCTTATATCATTATTGCTTATTTTTTTATGTGTACTAACATTTCAAGTACATTATACACCTTGAAACAAAAGATCAAGACACAAGACTAGTATAATTTGTTTGATGTGTACAATATACTATATTTTTATTTAGTTTTTTTTTTTAAATATTTTTTTTAGTCTAAAGTCCTCTAAAATGTGTATGGTGGCTTAGCAACCATGCACAAAAACTCATGAGAGTGAAAATATAAAGTTCAAAATTTTAAAAAAAATTTAGTATATGATCCAAATCCTATTATATTGTTAATTGATCAGAAAATCAATTAAAATGGTTAATTAAGATAATAATCTTTTTGAATTAAGCATATATTTTGAACTCAATCTTACATGATGATCTGTTTAAGTTTGAGCCTTAACCACCAATTTAACATAGGCAAGTAATTTGAATATTTTCTTTTGAAGTTTGAAATACTCATACTATAACATATTTGAATTCGTACCTAAATTAATACATATGACTAGTCAATGAATTCAAGGTTTAATTAATGTGTTCGATCATAATGCATGATCTTGATTATACTAGATAATTGGCAGAGATGAAGTTTGATCATCCTAGGGTTCATCTTGGTTGAACCTTAATTTTTTGAACTTAACATACTATATGATATTAATCACAGTAGATGATTGATATAGATTTTATTTTACCTTCCTTAAGATTATATTGGATGAACTTACGTAAAATGTACTAATCAAATCATATGATATATTATTCATATTATATGATCGGATTAAGATACTTAAACTGGTCATAATGAGATTCATTCTTCAAACTGAATGGACAAGAATGTTTGAGTATTATATAATCCATCGATTCTATGAACAAAGTCGGGCTTTTAAAACTTAGGTTTTTTGGAAGCCTTGTATTTAAACAATCTTCTTAGACTTTTAATGGATATTTGGAAACTTGGATATTTCTATGGAAGTGCTTTGATAAGTCTTGTATTCTTGAATAATCAGGGAGATTGGTGAAGGAGAGGGAGAAGTTTGTTTATGATGGAGAAGTAGAGTTAGAGGGGATTTCATGAAATTACACTAAGCATGCTTCTGCTTACATTCCTCCATGTGTCTTCATTGATCTACATGGAAACTTTAAGAAGAAATTTTTTAAGGCCAAAGATCATCAACACGCTATTTAAAATTTGGATTTAAGGATTATAATTTTAAAGATAGCAAACATTTTCGGCATTTTTGTTTTTCTACTATTGCCCTGCCTACTAATATTTCAGGTCCACAATTTTAATTGGAACTCAAGCCAGCTCCAAATTGGGTAGATTAGGATTGAGTCAGCCTGTAAGTGTATTTGTAATGTTTTTACCTTTTCTTGAGTCAAATGTAATAAAGTGGATCCTGATGCTAAGTAACCTTATGTACACACACTCAGAGATAGAATTTCTATAAAATTAAAGGTTTTTACTATTTTGATCATATCATATAAGTTTAATTCCACATCATCCTGGACGATCATTTAAAAATAAAAACCCTAATTAGGGCCCTTGTGTTAAGATGGCAGAATTAAGCAAATCATCTTGGACGATTTAACATCATCATGGACGATAGGCTCAAATTAGAAAGAATCAGTCGCCAATCTCTCTATTGTATGATTTATTTTTAATAATCATTTTGGATGATCCTATATCATCCTAGATGATTCATTACAATCATGCCTAAATTAATTATATGATTAATAAAAGTAATTAAGGTTTGATTGAATTGATCATTTTATCTTGGATGATCACAGGATCTTCCAAGATAATTAGTTATAAAAACCTTCATCTTCTCCTGGATCACCTGGATGAGCTGAATGATGTGTCGGATGATACATATGATTTTGAACTAATCATATAGGACGATTTAAGAATCGGATTGGACGATATGTTATATTTTTCATCGTCCAACATATATGACTCTGGATGAGCTGGGCGATGTGCTTGATAATAGTTTTGGTTTTGAACTTATCATACACGACGATGTCCAAATCATGCTGGATGATCAAAATAAATAAGGGTTCTAATCGTCCAGCCATCCCAGATCTGTCGATCGTCCTGGATGATCTTTGACAGCTAGTTGCAAATTAGGACAAATTTTAAGCCCTTCTTTATAATATCTCTTGATTGTTCAAGTTGAAATCTTTAGCTATTGTCCTAACCTAATATAGTATAGAGAAGGAGAGGGAGAGTTGGGAGAGAGAGAGAAAATCTTGTGAGGGGGAGTTTATGAGGGGTTTTACAAAGGTTGCTCCAAGTAAGGATTCATGTCATCTTCCCTAATCATCATCCTTGGCTTCTTCTTGGATATGAGAAGGTCATCTTAAGTAATTGATCAAGGTTCCTTCTTACTTCAGGAGAAAGCAAAAGGAGGTTGGGCTCTCTACCTCACCGGTGCTGATGGAAAGGGGTTTTTGTATAGACTTCTCTGCCTTGCTGTGGGAGCAAAAGGAGAGATACTTAGTTTAGTGCAATACTTGGAGGAGAGGCTCCAGGGAGTTGATGTTGGTCAAGTTGACCAAATCACTATAAATTTTTTGGTGTGTTCTTTCTTATTATGCTTCCGCATTATTATTTTTGCACTTTATTTTGTGGTGGATAAATGTGTAGTTTAATATTTTAAAAGATTTCAAAAAGATCGTTCTTTTTGTTTAAGAATTTTTTAAACGACCAATTAACCCTCCCTTTTGGTTAGCCTCAGGCTAGTTCATAAGGGCTTAACATCCCTAACAAACTTTCAAGTGGTATCAGAGCGGAATTCATAAAATCTAGTTTTTGAAAACTTTTGAATTTAATCTATGGCTAACTTCAATAACTAAAATACTTCATAAGGGTATTCCTTTACACGACCACCATTGTTTGATAATATACCTTTTGATTTCTAGAAAACTCGCATGCCTATATTTTTATAATCTATTTATTATCGTATGTGGATACTTGTTAAAGAAGGTTATTATGCACCATCATGTGAAATCAATGGCACCGAAACTTAACTTCCTTTCAATGAATGAACTTTTGATGATAGAGATCTAGCATAACTTAATGCAAAATATTTGAACTATTTTTTTTGTGCTTTGAAATTAGAAGATTACATGCATATATCAACTTATACTGAATCCAAGGATTTGAATGTTTACTTTATAGTCATCTTTCTTGGTTCACACATTCTTTATGAGCAAGGAGTGAACCAAAGACAACTTGATGCATGTGAGAAAAGAAAGAGAAAACTGTGGCACTGAAGTCCACTAATATGGATACTAATTCTTCTGGGTCTAAAAGCGATGATGTTGCCTTAATTAATAGGCAATTCAAAAGCTTTCTAAGGAAGAAATAAAAGCACCATTAGAAATGAACCTAAGGTAAGAGTATCAAGAATTCTAAAGGTTCTTCTGATGTTATTTACTTTGAATGCAGGAAGCTGAGACATGTGAAAGCTGATTGCCCTACACCTAAGTCTCACCGAAGCAAGGAGAAGGGTTAAGACAAATCCAAGTTCTGGAAGGACAAGAAGCGGATTCAAAAAGCATTATGGGAAGATTCTATATTTGACTCCTCTGAGATTGAACCTAAAGAGGAGACAATAAACTTATGCTTGATGACGGATGAACATCTTAGTCATTCTTACCAAGAAGAGGTATACGACTATCTTACGATCAACTGCTTGAAGTTTCTGAAAAATCTCATTCATCATAAAGAAAGCTTAAGAAAGTGCATGCTAGCCTAAAATTGGAGTTTTTAAACACACAGAAAGAGCATGAGGTTTTGCATAAGGATCATTCTACACTTGATAGCAATCACATGGCATTACTTGATGAATTTGATGAGTTAAATAAAAAGCATACTGATTTAATCGATGAACATGATTCATTGAAAGTTTTACAAGTTGAATTAGAACCTACATAAAAGGATTTGGATACTTTTGCAAATTATTTAGACAGTAAAGAGAATGCTTTAAAAAAAAGATATTTTTATTCTTAAAACTTCAAACAAGTTTTTAGAAGCTTAATTAACTTCTTGCGAAGAAAATAGAAAACCACCCACAATGCTTGAGTTTCAAAATCCATCAAATTAGCATGCATTAATTAAACCTAAGAGGAGGCACTATAACCTGAGTAGATTAATAAACCCTTTTTTTGGTGTTAGATTTTTTTCATGTGGCACGCTAGGACACATCTACCACACTTGCACTATTCACCGTAGTACACATTGGGTGTGGAGACCCAAATTGCATGATTCACAACATAACACACATGCATTGCATTCGTCTTTTCATACGAATAGAACCAAACTTATTTGCATTCCTAAATCTGATGTTTGATATTTTTTAGGGGTGCTCTCACACAAGGCTTGATGAGATCATGTCGTGCCAATCATTTTGTTTCACTGGAGGATAGGGCTGGAGGCAAGGTAACTCTTGGAGATAATATCACAAAGAATGTGATGGGCACAGGTGTAATAAAAAACTCAAAGAACATATTGATTGAAAATGTTTTGCTTGTTGATGGCTTAAAACCTAATTTTCTCAGCATAAATCAGCTTTACGTTATGGGTTTTATCATAAATTTTTTGGCAAATACATGCATCATTAGTTTTAATAATAACACTATTTTGTAGGAAAAAAGGAATAATAATGTTTACATGCTTGATTTAAATAACATTGAGTGTACTGCTCATTTTGTTTAAAAACTACTACTGATGAGTCTTAGTTGTGGCAAAAGAGGTTATGTCATTCCAGCATGAAATCCCTTAGGAGAGTAACCCAAAAGGACTTAGTTAGAAGTGTCCCCATGCTTAAGTTCAAAAAGGATAACCTATAATTTGCTTTTCAACTGGGGAAACAAGTACAATCCACCTTCCATTCCATTAAGGACATTAGCACCTCTATACCTTTAGAAGTCCTTCACATGGATTTGTTTGGACCCATTAGCACTGCTAGCTTAGGGGAAAAGTTTATGGATTTGTGATTGTCAATGACTACTTGAGATTCACATGGATTAGATTTTTGTCACATAAAGATATGTATTTTGATGAATTTAAATCCTTCTTCACTTGTATTCAAAAAAATCTAGGTTGTGAGATCTTGACCATTTATAGTGACAATGGTGGGGAGTTTGAAAATGTGATATTATGATCTTTCTATGAGAATCAAGGGATTAGTCACAACTTCTCAGCTCCTAGGACCCCAAAACATAAAGGGGTAGCTGAAAGGAAGAATTGAACCTTAGTAGAAGCCACTAGAGCCATGCTTACTGAGTATTCAATTCCAAAATACTTTTGGGCTAAAGTGGTAAACAAAGCTTGTTATGTATTAAATAGGGTGAATGTTAGATCCAAAGTGAATAAGATACCTATGAGATCATTATGGGCAGGACACCCAACCTTTCTTTCCTCCATGTCTTTGGCTGTAAGGTTTTCACTCTTAATAATGGGAAGTCACTCTAAGAAACATTTGACCCAAAATCTGAAGGAGTGTTCTTAGGATATTCAAGTGTGGGTCATCCTTTAGAGTGTTTAATAAGAGAACATTAGTGGTGGAGGAGACTACTCATGTAATGTTTGATGAATCTGATCCTAAGAAGTCTAGAGTTGAGGAAGATTATGAAGTTGGAGAGATTGTACAAGGAGTGGATACTACAAATTTGGATAAAAAGGTAGAGCCTCAAAACACTAATGGAGTAGGAGAGATTATCCAAGGAGTAGAAAACTATACATCTGGAGGAAAGGGTAGAACCTCAAATTGCTTTACCTAGAGATTGGAGATATTTTTCAAGTTATCCTAAAGAACTGATCTTAGCAACCCCTTTGAAGGTGTTAAAACTAGGCATGAACTGTTCTCAATGACTAAATCCACCAACATCAATTAAGCCCTTTCTAATTATTTTTGGATCTTAGCCATACAAGAGGAATTAAATCAATTTATTAGAAATGATGTTTGGGAGCTTGTATAAAGACCTAAGGGATAGAGTGTAGTATGAACCAAATGGGTCTTTAAAAATAAAATGAATGATTATGGTGTGGTGGTTAAAAATAAGGCGAGATTGATTGCTAAGGGGTATAACCAAATAGAAGAGATTTATTTTGAGGAGACCTTTGCATATGTAGCTAGAATGGAAGCCATTAAAGTGCTACTAGCCTTTGCCTATTATAAGAGATTTAAGTTTTTCCAAATAGATATCGAGAGTGCCTTTTTAAATAGGGTAATAAAAGAAGATGTGTTTGTAGAACAACACCTAGGTTTTGAGAGTTCCTAATTTCCAAATCATGTTTACAAATTAAAAATGGCTAAATATTGTTGGTATGAGAGGCATAACACGTTCCTATTAGAGAGGGATTTTGATAATGGGAGCATAAACACCACCCTTTTTCTGAGGAAAGTCGGAGAGGAGTTACTCATTGTTTAGATCTATGTTGATAATATACTTTTAGGATCTTCTGATAAAAAGTAATATGATGATTTTTTTTAAATATTGAGTAAAGAGTTTGAGATGAGTATGATGGGAGAGTTGTCCTACTTTTTGAGGTTTAGCATAAAATAATTAGATGATGAGACTTTTCTTAATCAATCAAAGTATACAAAGGGCATTTTAAGGAAATAAGAAATGGTTAAAGCCAAGCTAATTATCACTCCCATGAGCTCTAGTGTCCATTTTTTTTTTTTTGAAGAAGCAATAAATGCATTGATAACTAAAATAGAAAGAACAACCTACCAAGTACTTCCTAATGATTCCTCCTTTAACAATTCAATAAAGGAAGGAGGAACCTTATTCAAACCTATGTCATCCCAACAAAAAGAAGAAACAATAGCATAGTTAGCACATAAATAAGCTAACTTATTACAACTCCTCTCTATATAATTAAAAATAACATAATCAAAATTCCTAACAAAAGAAATATCTTCTACTCCTTTTCCACCTTTTGTAAATGAACTTTGTATGAACTTGATTATGTTGGCATTGTCACCTTCAATAATGATGCCCTTATACTCCATCATCCAATCTCTAATCACCTCTTTAATGGCTTTTATAGCTAGAAGCTCCGAATGAGATATATCCAAATGAAAATAAGATTTGGCAAAAGCAAAAAGAAACCTGCCTTTGTGATCTCAGAATACACCACCTATCCCACCATTGTAAGATGGTAACAAGGATGCATCTACATTCACTTTGATCCAAATGGGTGGAAGAGGATGCCAAATGTTTTCCAATAGTGAAAGCTGATTAGAAGCCAACCATCCAGAATTATACCAATTAAAAACATTAAAAACTGATGCATAATTAATCAACTCAACTGCTATAAACACTGGAATCCTCTCAGATTTTCCATGAACCAATTCATTCCTCTCCTTCCATATAAAGTACATAGCATTGCAAAATAGTTTTACCAAAAAGGAATTTTGAATAGACATCCACTTACAACTATCTTCAAAATATTTAAAAAGTGGAATTCCAAAGCCCATTTATTTAAAAGTCGAAGAACTTCTTTAAGCTTCTTACAACTACCAGACACATGCTCTCTATCTTCAACTTCATTACACTCTATTGGGCATAAGTTGCTCATTTGCAATCTCCTGTATGATAAGAAATGAAAGGTAGGTAAAGCATCTTTAAATAATCTCCATCAAAAGTTCTCCACCCGAGCATTAACTTTTGCCTTCCTCATCCATTTCCAGTATTTATAATCAGGAAGAATTTGATCCCTAGCCGTAGCTTCCAGCGCTGAGATAGATTTCCCAGAATTTTTTTGAATAAGCTCAAGCTTGTTTTCCTGAAGATTTGAGTAGATCTCAATTTTAATAATCAATTCTATAAGATCACTTCCAAAATTCTTCTTCAATTCAACAATATTCCATCTTCCTTTCGAGATGAAATAGCTTAACATCTCTGTCTCTAAATTAATATCTTTAGGAACCACAAATGTTGGCCATATATTTATACTTTTATCCATGATCAATATATCATTAAAGATATTAATTGAGGCACCATTTGCTATATTCCCCCTCATAATGGTTTAAGAAACTTTCCTTCATCCTTTTTAACTTCCAAGTTGGTGAACTAGCTTTCTTCCCAGCACAATAATCCTAAATTGAACCATATTTTGGGTATAAGGCCTTATGCAACAATGATTCTTTGTCATGAATATACTTCCATGCAAGTTTAGCTCTTAGAGGGATAACCTTGCTAGAACATGAATGCAAACCACGTCCATGTTTCTCCAAAGGTGCACTCATAGTACTCCAACTCTCATAAAGTAGGCCAAAACCTCCATTCATTTTGTTCCAAATAAAACTTCTACATCGCTTGTCAAACTCATTTAAAATACACTTTGGAATCATAAAAATTGTGGAATTAAAAGTCAAATAACATTTCAATACCATTTTAACAAGGGTGATTCTCCCCGCCAATGAAATAAATTTGTCACCCCAAGTGTTCAGGGTGATTATTTACGTTATGGGTTTTATCATAAATTTTTTGGCAATACATGCATCATTATTTTAATAATAACACTATTTTGTAGGAAAAAAGGAATAATAATGTTTACATGCTTGATTTAAATAACATTGAGTGTACTGCTCATTTTGTTTAAAAACTACTACTGATGAGTCTTAGTTGTGCAAAAGAGGTTATGTCATTCCAGCATGAAATCCCTTAGGAGAGTAACCCAAAAGGACTTAGTTAGAAGTGTCCCCATGCTTAAGTTCAAAAAGGATAACCTATAATTTGCTTTTCAACTGGGGAAACAAGTACAATCCACCTTCCATTCCATTAAGGACATTAGCACCTATAGATCTTTAGAAGACCTTAACTTGGATTTTTTTTGACCCATTAGCACTGCTTGCTTAGGGAGGGAAAGATTATGGATTTGTGATTGTCAATGACTACTTGAGATTCACATGGATTAGATTTTTGTCACATAAAGATATGTATTTTGATGAATTTAAATCCTTCTTCACTTGTATTCAAAAAAATCTAGGTTGTGAGATCTTGACCATTTATAGTGACAATGGTGGGGAGTTTGAAAATGTGATATTATGATCTTTCTATGAGAATCAAGGGATTAGTCACAACTTCTCAGCTCCTAGGACCCCAAAACATAAAGGGGTAGCTGAAAGGAAGAATTGAACCTTAGTAGAAGCCACTAGAGCCATGCTTACTGAGTATTCAATTCCAAAATACTTTTGGGCTAAAGTGGTAAACAAAGCTTGTTATGTATTAAATAGGGTGAATGTTAGATCCAAAGTGAATAAGATACCTATGAGATCATTATGGGCAGGACACCCAACCTTTCTTTCCTCCATGTCTTTGGCTGTAAGGTTTTCACTCTTAATAATGGGAAGTCACTCTAAGAAACATTTGACCCAAAATCTGAAGGAGTGTTCTTAGGATATTCAAGTGTGGGTCATCCTTTAGAGTGTTTAATAAGAGAACATTAGTGGTGGAGGAGACTACTCATGTATGTTTGATGAATCTGATCCTAAGAAGTCTAGAGTTGAGGAAGATTATGAAGTTGGAGAGATTGTACAAGGAGTGGATACTACAAATTTGGATAAAAAGGTAGAGCCTCAAAACACTAATGGAGTAGGAGAGATTATCCAAGGAGTAGAAAACTATACATCTGGAGGAAAGGGTAGAACCTCAAATTGCTTTACCTAGAGATTGGAGATATTTTTCAGTTATCCTAAAGAACTGATCTTAGCAACCCTTTGAAGGTGTTAAAACTAGGCATGAACTGTTCTCATGACTAAATCCACCAACATCAATTAAGCCCTTTCTAATTATTTTTTGGATCTTAGCCATACAAGAGGAATTAAATCAATTTATTAGAAATGATGTTTGGGAGCTTGTATAAAGACCTAAGGGATAGAGTGTAGTATGAACCAAATGGGTCTTTAAAATAAAATGAATGATTATGGTGTGGTGGTTAAAAATAAGGCGAGATTGATTGCTAAGGGTATAACCAAATAGAAGAGATTTATTTTGAGGAGACCTTTGCATATGTAGCTAGAATGGAAGCCATTAAAGTGCTACTAGCCTTTGCCTATTATAAGAGATTTAAGTTTTTCCAAATAGATATCGAGAGTGCCTTTTAAATAGGGTAATAAAAGAAGATGTGTTTGTAGAACAACACCTAGGTTTTGAGAGTTCCTAATTTCCAAATCATGTTTTACAAATTAAAAATGGCTAAATATTGTTGGTATGAGAGGCATAACACGTTCCTATTAGAGAGGGATTTTGATAATGGGAGCATACACCACCCTTTTTTCTGAGGAAAGTCGGAGAGAGTTACTCATTGTTTAGATCTATGTTGATAATATACTTTTAGGATCTTCTGATAAAAAGTAATATGATGATTTTTTTTAAATATTGAGTAAAGAGTTTGAGATGAGTATGATGGGAGAGTTGTCCTACTTTTTGAGGTTTAGCATAAAATAATTAGATGATGAGACTTTTCTTAATCAATCAAAGTATACAAAGGGCATTTTAAGGAATAAGAAATGGTTAAAGCCAAGCTAATTATCACTCCCATGAGCTCTAGTGTCCATTTTTTTTTTTTTGAAGAAGCAATAAATGCATTGATAACTAAAATAGAAAGAACAACCTACCAAGTACTTCCTAATGATTCCTCCTTTAACAATTCAATAAAGGAAGGAGGAACCTTATTCAAACCTATGTCATCCCAACAAAGAAGAAACAATAGCATAGTTAGCACATAAATAAGCTAACTTATTACAACTCCTCTCTATATAATTAAAAATAACATAATCAAAATTCCTAACAAAAAAAATCTCTTTACTCCTTTTCCACCTTTTGTAAATGAACTTTGTATGAACTTGATTATGTTGGCATTGTCACCTTCAATAATGATGCCTTATACTCCATCATCCAATCTCTAATCACCTCTTTAATGGCTTTTATAGCTAGAAGCTCCGAATGAGATATATCCAAATGAAAATAAGATTTGGCAAAAGCAAAAAGAAACCTGCCTTTGTGATCTCAGAATACACCACCTATCCCACCATTGTAAGATGGTAACAAGGATGCATCTACATTCACTTTGATCCAAATGGGGAAGAGGATGCCAAATGTTTTCCAATAGTGAAAGCTGATTAGAAGCCAACCATCCAGAATTATACCAATTAAAAACATTAAAAACTGATGCATAATTAATCAACTCAACTGCTATAAACACTGGAATCCTCTCAGATTTTCCATGAACCAATTCATTCCTCTCCTTCCATATAAAGTACATAGCATTGCAAAATAGTTTTACCAAAAAGGAATTTTGAATAGACATCCACTTACAACTATCTTCAAAATATTTAAAAAGTGGAATTCCAAAGCCCATTTATTTAAAAGTCGAAGAACTTCTTTAAGCTTCTTACAACTACCAGACACATGCTCTCTATCTTCAACTTCATTACACTCTATTGGGCATAATTGCTCATTTGCAATCTCCTGTATGATAAGAAATGAAAGGTAGGTAAAGCATCTTTAAATAATCTCCATCAAAAGTTCTCCACCCAGCATTAACTTTTGCCTTCCTCATCCATTTCCAGTATTTATAATCAGGAAGAATTTGATCCCTAGCCGTAGCTTCCAGCGCTGAGATAGATTTCCCAGAATTTTTTTGAATAAGCTCAAGCTTGTTTTCCTGAAGATTTGAGTAGATCTCAATTTTAATAATCAATTCTATAAGATCACTTCCAAAATCTTCTTCAATCAACAATATTCCATCTTCCTTTCGAGATGAAATAGCTTAACATCTCTGTCTCTAAATTAATATCTTTAGGAACCACAAATGTTGGCCATATATTTATACTTTTATCCATGATCAATATATCATTAAAGATATTAATTGAGGCACCATTTGCTATATTCCACCTCATAATGGTTTAAGAAACTTTCCTTCATCCTTTTTTAACTTCCAAGTCGGTGAACTAGCTTTCTTCCCAGCACAATAATCCTAAATTGAACCATATTTTGGGTATAAGGCCTTATGCAACAATGATTCTTTGTCTTGAATATACTTCGATGCAAGTTTAGCTCTTAGAGGGATAACCTTGCTAGAACATGAATGCAAACCACGTCCACGTTTCTCCAAAGGTGCACTCATAGTACTCCAACTCTCATAAAGTAGGCCAAAACCTCCATTCATTTTGTTCCAAATAAAACTTCTACATCGCTTGTCAAATTCATTTAAAATACACTTTGGAATTATAATTGTGGAATTAAAAGTCAAATAACATTTCAATACCATTTTAACAAGGGTGATTCTCCCCGCCAATGAAATAAATTTGTCACCCCAAGTGTTCAACACCTTTAAAACTTTATCAATGATGAATTGAAAGTCTGTCTTCACTAGTCTTCTCAAAGTAACTTTGACTCCAAGATAATTGAACTCTTTTACTGATTGTAATCCCATGATATGAGTTATAGATTTCTTCCTCCTTCTAACAGATTTTCCAATAATATTCCTGATTTGTTATCATTAACCATTTGCCCGGTCCATTCAATAAAAGCCTTCAAAATACATTTAATCTTCTTCACATTTTTCACCTTAGCATCATAAAATATTATAATGTCATCTACATAAAGAAAATGCTAGATCTTTGGGCCATTTTGACTAACCTGAATACCAATGGAATCATCTCAAGAAAAAGTATTAGACATGAGCTGAGAACAAAGGATAAAAAGAAAAAGTGACAAAGGGCAGCTCTACCGAAATCCACATGTAGCGTTAATATAATTAGACTAATTTCCATTAATCAATAATGAAAAGGAAGGATATTGAACAAAATCCATGATTAATTTGGAGAAGAAAGGAGGGAATACAAAATATTCTAAAGCTTTACTCAGAGTCGGCCTCACCATGGAATCATAAGCCTGCTCCATATCTATTTTAAATGAGACTAAACCTTTAGAGGATATAGAATACCTAAACTTGTGAAATATCTCTTGTACTATGAGTACATGATCAAAAAGAGATATCCCTTTTAAGAAATCCACTTGGTCATTAGAAATTAATTTTGGAATAATGCAAGAAAGTCTATTCAACAAAACTTTGGCTGCTATTTTGTAAACAGTTTTGCATAAGCTGATCGGTCTGTAATTTGATGGGGGTCATAGGATTACTTACTTTAAGGATCAATAGAATAAGTGTTTCTTTCCAACTCTCACACATTTCAGCTGTAGAAAGGAAATGGTTCATAGCCTTTCAAAAATCATCTTTTATAATGGACCAATAGCTTTTGATAAAGGTATATGATATGCCATCATTCCCTGGTGCAATGTATCCCTTAGATTGCTTGATCACATTCTCCACTTAATCTAAAGAGAATTCTTTGTTCAGTAATTTTTTATCCTCCTCATCCATACATCTACACAGTTTGGGCCATTTGTTCAAAGAACAATCCCTTTCACGCCATTTTCCATTAAAAAATCTGAGTAGAACTTCTTCAATCCGATATTGGTTCTCCATTATACACCCATCTTCATCTTTTATACTGAAGATAAAGTTTGAACTTCTCCTTGCACTAGCAAAAGACTGAAAAAATATGGAATTACAATCACCCTCTGCCATCCATTTAACTTTCACACGTTGCCTCCACCAAGTGTTGAGGCGAAGCAAAGTAGAATTCAGCTCATTAATTTTAGATTTAAGGCACCAAATATCTTCACTTGAGAGGAATCCATCCTCTGTTTCTTTTAGTTGAAGTTCCAAGATCTCTTGCTTTAGTGTGGCATTTTCCTGATTTAAACACTTCAATTTGGCTCTACTCTAGTAAAATAAAGATCTCAAATCTCTCTTCAACTTGTGGTTAAGAACTTGAGAGAAGCTCCTACCAATTTTCATATTCCAAGCCTTCCTCACCACAATAAATCTGAACAATGAGAATTTCATCTTTAACCTTTTATAAAAAGGGTATAGTGTCCACACTACCCTTAATAAATCCTCTATTCAATAAGAATGAGCTAAGTCTTCTATACCAGGCTCTAGGTGCTTGATTTAACCCATATAGTGCATTTTTTACTTTGAATACATGGTTTAGAAATTGTGAACTTTCAAATTTAGGGGGTTGCTCAACATAAACATCCTCCTTAATTACCCCATTCAGAAAAACACTATTAACGTCCATTCGATATAGTTTAAAACTTTTGAAGCAAGCAATAGCTAAGAGCACTCTTATGGCATCTAGGCTAGCTACCGGGGCAAAGGTTTCTTCAAAGTCTATTCCCTCAATTTGGTTGTTCCCCTTAGCTACTAGTCTGGCTTTATTTCTTATTATGGTTCCTGAGTCATTCACCTTATTTTTAAAGACCCATTTTGTTCCAACTACACTCTGTTCTTTAGGTTTCTTGACTAACTCCCAAACATCATTCCTGGTTAATTAATTTAGTTTTTCTTGTATTTCTAGGATCCAAAATTCCTATCCTAAAGCTTGATCTATACACGTGGGTTCTATCATAGAGATGAATGCTGAATGACTAACCTCCTTCCTAAGACCGTTATTAGTTCTCACACCTTTCGACGGGTCTCCTAAAATTAATGCTTTAGGATGACTAGAAGAGTATCTCCATTCTCTAGGAAAATATTCTTGAGGTTCTACCCTTCCTCCTATGGTCATTGTTTCTACTCCTTGAATTGCCTCTATTTCATCTTCTTCAATTTTAGATTCAGAGGGATTATCTGAATCATCAAATACTATATGGGTGGACTTTTCTACTACTAGGGTTCTCTTATTAAAGATTCTATAGGCCTTACCTACAGATGAATAACCTAAGAAGATACCCTCATCATACTTTGGATCAAATTTTCCTAAGAGAAGTTTGCCATTGATTAAGATAAAGCACTTGCAACCAAAAATATGTAAGTGTGAAAGATTCGGTGTCTGACCCTTAAGGAGTTCATAAGGTGTTTTATTCAGCTTTGACCTAATGTTCACCCTATTTAAGACGTAACACGCCATATTAACCACTTCTTCCCAAAAATATCTAGGAAGGGTATACTCAGCTAACATTGCCCTAGCAACTTCTACCAAGGTTCTATTCTTTCTTTCTGCTATTCCATTTTGTTGAGTTCTAGGAGCTGAGAAATTATGCTCTATTCCTATCTCTTGACAGGATGATTCAAATCTTTTATTTTAAAACTCCACCATGATCACTATGGATTGTTGAGATTTTATATCCTAATTTTCATTGAATCCAAGTGGAGAATATCTTAAATTCCTCTAACGACTTATTCTTCTGTGCTAGGAATCTTACTCAAGTGAATCTAGTGAAGTCGTCTATAATCACAAATCCATAATTTTTCCCACCTTGGCTAGCTGTGTTAACGGGTCCAAATAAGCCCATGTAAAGGATTTCTAATGGCCTAGAGGTGATCATATCTTTGATTGAATGAAAAGATGATTTTATTTATTTTCCTAGTTGGCAGGCATCACATAGATTGTCCTTAGTGAAGTCTAACTTAGGTATGACTCTAATTAGGTTTTTTTGAGTGATGTTTTTAAGTGTTTTCATACTAGCATGGCATAGTCTCCTATGTCATAGCCATAAGTCATCTACTATTATTTTTAAGAAAAAAGAATTTGAACTGTCAATACAATTAAGATCTAACATATAAACATTGTTCATTCATTTTCCTTCTAAAATAAGTTTGTTATTTAAACTAATCAGGCATTTGTCAGAAAGAAATTTTATGTCAAAACCTTTATCACATAATTGAATAATGCCTATTAAGTTATGCTTTAAACCATCAACAAATAAAACATTTTCAATTAAAAAATTCTTAGCATTTCCAACAATACCTGAGCCCACCACTTTCCTGATGGTGTTGTCTCCCAATGTTACTTTGCCTTCGGTCCTGGTCTCCAGTATAATAAACTTCTTCATATCTCCAGTCATATGTCATGAGCAGCCACTATCCAGGTACCACATGCTCTTACTAGGTCTTTTGTGAATGCATCCCTATAATTTCATTCAAGGGTTAGATTTAGGAACCCAATTGAGTTTGGGTTCCTCCTTATGCTTGTATGAATGAGATGTATGTATGCTATGTTGTGATAGATGCAATTTAGGTCTCCATACTAGGTGTGTACTACGGTAAATCATGCATGTGCGGGCTATGTGACCTAGCATGCCACATGAGAAGCACCTAACACCTGGAAATAGGTTCACTAACCTATGTGAGTGGTGATGCCTCTTCCTAAAGTTGTGTGATGCATACTGTGCTGGGGGTTTGCTAGATTGGGCTAATGTGGGTGATGCCTTCTCTTTTTCTAGTTCTATGATTTTTTCTTTAAAAGTGTTATTTTGATATGTCAATCCATGAACTTCTCATTTTAACATATATTCATTGTGATCTAACTCTAAAGCAAGTTTGTCTAGTATGTTAAAGTCCTTTTCTAGTTCAATATGCATTATTTTCAAGGATTCATGTGCCTCTATTAATTCAATATGCTTCTTATTTAATGCATCATACTCATAAAGTAGGGACATGTGATCTCTATCTAAATCAAAATTTTCTTTAACTAAGTTAGCATGCTCGGTTTGTAAAGTACTAAAATCAATATTAAGACTAGCATGCATTTTTTTCAAGTTCCTATACGAGTCATAGATTTTCTCAGAAATATGTAGTAGATCTTCATATGAAAGTTGACAAACCTCATCTTGATCCGATTGATCAAGATTATCATTAGCCGTTAGACACAAATTTTTTACCTCCTCCTCTGCTTCTTCTTCTGACGATTCTGAGGCAGAGTCAGCCCAAAATGCCTTTTATGTCTTCATCTTCCCCTTCTTATTCTTAGCTTTCTCCTCGTCTTTTTCCTTAGTTGGTTTACTCTTTAAGTTGGGGCAATTAGCTTGGAGGTGACCTAGTTTTCTGCACTCAAAACAATTTGCATCAGATGAAACTTTAGTAGCTCTCGAGCTTTTACCTTTATTCCAATTATTCTGATGATGCCTTTATTTCCTTTTCAAAAAGTTCTTGAACTGTCAAGTCATCAAGGCTATGTCATCTTCTTCCTCCGTTGTAGAGCTTTCACTTTCCGAGTTGTTTACTTTCAATGCCACCATCCGCTCCTTCTTCTTTCACCTGCATCACTTTGCCTTTGACTCACCCCTTGCTTGTACGCAATGAGTGAACCCAGAAAATGGTCAATAGAATAAATATTTAGATCTTTAGATTCAGTGATGGAAATAATTTTAGCATCATAGGAACTAGGTAAGCATCTAAGAATCTTGTTAATTTTTTCAGAATTTAAAATTTCTCTACCTAATGCATGCAAGGTTGTCACGATTTAGGTGAACCTAATGTACATGTCAGATATTATTTTGCTAGGTTTTATACGAAAGAGTTCATACTCATGGAATAGAATGTTAATTCTAGACTGTTCAACTTCACTAGTTCCTTCGTACAAGATGCTAGTCTATTCCAAATCTCCTTACCGGTAGCATAGGTAGATACTCTCATGTAGTCCTTATATTTTAATGCACAAAAGAAACAGTTTAAGCCCTTCACATTTAATTGAGCCAAATCCCTATCCTTATTGCTACATTCATTAAAATGTACTTGAGTTTTCACTCCATTCACAAGTTAAAACGGTGCAACATAACCACTATTAACCAACATTCACATACGACAGTCTATAGACTGTAAAAAGTATACATTCTAATTTTCCAAAAATCAAATGGGATATTATCAAAAAGAGGTGGACGGGTTATTGAATAACCCTCCGTAGTATTATGATTACCAAAATGAGACATGATTACTTTTTAAGGTTTTCTAAAACACTATTTTTGAAACCCTGCTCTGATACCAATTGAAATTACAAGAGGCGCTAAGAGGGGGGTGAATTAGAAAATTTTTTGCAATAAGAAAATCCTAAACTCAAGTTCTAATATTTTTTTATGTTTTTAAAATTTAAACAGGAAAATTTAAATAATGCAGTGAGTGCTTGAAACATAATTTGCAACAATGAATTTCACAACGATTTTCACCAAGGAATTATAATGAAAATAAAATGCAAGCGAAAATAAAAAATAGTAAAGGAAAAATCACACCAAAGATTTTATAGTGGTTTGGTCACTTGACCTACGTCCACTCCCCGGAGTCCTCCACTACGGGAATTTCACTACTAAACAATATTTCTTCTTTTTCCCTCCCTCGGCAAGGCGGAGAACCCCTTACAAACCTCACTTTCACCAACCCGGCGTGGCAGAGTGTCAAGAGCTTTGTCACCCTCCTGGAGGTGATAGCATACCTTCTCATTTTTCTCCCTCCTGAAGAAGGCAGAGTACTTAGAGGACACAGATGTAGAAGAGTCTTCCCCTCAAGAGCCTACCATAAGATCTTCTCGGGCCACAAGAGTAGCAAAGTGCAGCTAGCTTGGAGCAACCGTGTCATCTCCCTCAAACTCCTTCTCCCTCACCATGCCCACCTTCTCCTTCCTCTCATAAACCCAAAAATCTTCTCAAGAGCTCTCTCCAAAGGAATCCCTCTATAATCACGTTCCTCTCTCATAGTCATATGACAAAAAATAGAAGTTTTGATACTTAAAATGGGCTCAAAAACATCCCTTAAAATTTCAAATTAGTCATTATTATGGTACAGTACTATCTAATATCGTTCAGTATGATTAGTACAAAACGTCCTTCATCCAAGTATGAAGGTTTACGAACAGGCTAAAAATTCTGATTATATTCATACAATATAATCTAAACTCATACAGTACAATATGTAAAATTCTTCTATTCATACAAGATGATTTTCGGGATGACAAAACTCACCTCTATACATCGTAGGATACGACCTACTTTGTACAGTATAATTAGTCAAAATAAAGGGATTGTCTAATATGAAGTCCGGGACAATCAAAAATAGCCTCGCTTGATCGTACAGTACGAACGATGTCATACAGTACGATAACCAATTAGAAATAAATCCTTAATTTTTCCACTACTCTCGGTGTTAATTTAAGTAAGTATTCAAAATAAATTGTACAGTACGAATAGGTTCATACAGTACGAAGGGTTATTAAACTTAATTAAATTAATCTGCGGCTAGGGTTTTTGATTAGTAATACATCATAAAGTATGATATCCATCGTACAGTATGACTTGTTCATAGATAGCCATGTCAGCCAGATCAGATCGTATAGTACGATATAAACTCATACAATATGATAAACAGAGAAAAAAATCTATATTTTAAAAACCCTTCCCCTATATGTGTGCATGGTTGGTCAGTCTTACATGCAATTTGAGGCCAAACTCAAGAAAAAAAAAATAAAAAAAAATTATAATGCTATAAACTCACACTCCTACTCTACCCAATCTTGAGTCTTCTTGCTGTCTTGAGTAACTTGTGATCTCCTTGAAATGTTAGTACTCACCGATAAGAGTAGAAATCAAAATTATTCAATGTATAGTATTTCAAATGACATTATTTGTCATCATTAAAATCAAAGACTAGAGGTCATGGATTGCAACAAAATAAACTTAATCAACCCTGATTGCTATTGGATAACTAAGGTCAATGAGGCTATTAACTTAGCCCCAAGGAAGGTGAAATAAGCGTCACGGCCTCGGTGTGTAACAAAGGTAGTAATCATTTAACAATTAAAATATATCCAAATCAAGCTTTAATACATTAATATTTAAACTCGAATTAAAATTCTCCTTCAACCTTTATTAAAGTTAAACATTATATAACTCCAACAAACTACCTAGATTAGAATATATCCCAGCCACACGACCTACTACACACACTTTAGATGGTTTGTTAGGACAACCAACTCTAGATCTTAGTTAGGAAAGTGTTTACTTTCTGCTATGCATCAGGTTTTTAAGATTTCATTACATGTTATAATTGAGATTACTTGGTGTGTCTGTTTACTTTTACTCACTTTGTGGATTGATGATGTGTTTGGTGATTAGATTACCATTAGGATAGGAACGATCTGAATGTTCATTGAGTTTTCTACAGGTAGTTACACTCATGTAGGGCAATAAAAGGGGGCTAAATAAATAATAAATATAATTTCTTTAAGTGCTTTAGCTACTTAGCCCCAAATGAAAAAAAAGGCATGGCCAAGTGTGTTTACTTCTTTTCTACACATATATATAACTGCTTGGGAATGTGTTTTACTATTTAAATTCTTAGGATGACCTTATAAGAAAATATAGAATTTTTTTTTTGTTAATGTAATTTGATCAAATATTAAGTTGTGAAAATGTACATTTGACTTTGGATACACAAATCCAAAGGTTGGATTTCAAAGAGGAAATGATACCCCTTTGGGAGATAGTCCTTTTCTTATTTAGAAGTCCAAATTTAGATCATTCTTTTATATCCAAAGTGGAAAGGGTAATCTTCCCCTTGAGGGAAGAGTTCTCTTTTCCATTTGGGAAGCCAGCTATGAAGAATTCAAGGAGCCTGGAGAAGAGAAGATAGAAGAATTGAAGATAAAGAGTATCCCACTCAAAGTCACTTGTGTCTATACATGAATTAGAATACAGGTTGTGGTCAGTGGTGCCTGTCCACTTTAATTTCTTCATTTCTGAGTTTTAATAAGCAAGGCTATTTTCTTATGAAAATTTATTAATTAATTTGATTATATTTGATGTGTTAATGTGATTATGTGTAGGATTTCCTGCTTCTCTTAGTTTTTTTTGGTGATTATGATCCACTTTTTGCTTTAGCTTCGATACGTGAGGCTCGGAGGATGTGAAAATTTTTCTACTCATAATTAAGATTTAAAATTTTAGGAATTAAATAAAAATAGAAAAATAACAAATTTATGGAATAAACCAGGGATTACCCCAGGGGTCACATGCATATTAATGAATTTACTATCATTATTTTAAGACACTTCCCCGCCTGTGGGTAGAGTTTGGGTAATCTGTGCTGCGAATCTGAGATTATGGATAAGACTTTTGGTGATAGCAAACATTCATATTTTTCTATGACTGCCTTGCCTACTAACTTTTCAGGTCCATAGGATCGAGCGCAACTCAAAACCAGCTCAAGATTGGGTAGATTTAGTTTGAGTCAGTATGTAATGTTTCCTTTTCTTGAGTATATTGTAAATGTAGTTCCTAATGCTAAGTAACCTTGCACACACACACTTGAAGGATTTTTTGTGTTTTACTATTTTGAGTACATCGACCTGGACGATGTTCATATCATCCAGGATGATTCGACTAAAAAATAAAAACCCTAATTAGGGCATCCTGGTTAAGGCAACCGTCATTAAGCACATCACCCTGGACGATCCTTTATCGCCCAGGACGATAAGCTCAAATCAGAAATAATCAGTCGCCATATCTATTTAGGTAAAATTTATTTTAGACATTGGCCAGGATGATCCATTATATCATCCTGGATGATACAACATAATTATACTTAAATTAATCTGGTAATTATGGAAAGTAATTAAGGCCGATTGATACGATCACATTGGCCGGGCTGATCACAGGATCAGTAGGACGATGTCCTGGACGATTGACATTAGCCAGACTCTATTCAATGCGATGTTCAGGATGATTGTACTCAGATTTTAACTAATCAGCCAGGATGATATTGGATCGGCCTGGACGACGTAACAAATTTTCTTCTGATCATCCCAAGTCATCCTGGCTGATTGAGCATAATTTGTACTGATCGTACAGGACGATATAAATATCGTCTTAGATGATAATGTCAGTTCTTGAAATTCTATTTAAAGGATCCAAATTTCTCATGCAAAAAGGCCTTTAGCTGCTGTCTTAACCTGAGAGAGCCAAGAGGAGATGGAGAGAGAGGGAGAGAGAGGGAGGAACTGGTGAGGGGGAGTTTGTGAGAGGGATTCACGAAGGTTACTCAAAGAAAGGTTCCAAGGCGTCTTCTCCAGTCTTCATCCTTCATCCTTGAGGGATCAAGGGAGGTAAGCTTCAACAATTGGTTTAGGTTCTCTGCCATCTTCAGGAGGAAGCAAAAAGAGTTGGGTTCTCTGCCTCACCGGGGTTGGCGGAAAGGAATTTTAGTGAGGGTTTCTCCTCCTTGGTGTGGGAGCAAAAGGAAAGTCACTTTTATAGTGCAATAATCGGAGGGCGCCTCCGGGGAGTGGATGTAGGTCGAGTTGACCGAACCACAATAAATTCTCTGTGTTCTTTTCTTACTACGTTTCCGTGTTTATTTTTCTGCACTTTGATTTCTATAGTGATTTGGTTTTAAGTTTTTGTGCTTTGATTATGTAAGAAGATTATTTAAAATACCAATTCACCCCCTCTTCGTTAGCCTCGGGCTAGTTCTTAAGGGCTTAACATCCCTAACAAACTTTCAAGTGGAATTAGAGTGGGATTCATAAAAATTCAGTTTGAAAACTTTTTAAATTTTTATCCATGTCTAACAATGGTAATCGTAATGCAATGGAAGGATATTCTATAACACGACCACCTTTGTTTGATAATCTTTCTTTTGATTTTAAAAAACTCGCATGTCTACTTTTTTACAATCGATTGACTATCATATGTGGATGCTTATTAAAGAAGGATATTCTCCACCTCGTGAACTTAAGGGAATTAAAACTGAAGTACCTTTTACTGATTGGACTTTTAATGAAAGAGATTTAGCAAAACTTAATGCAAAGTGTTTTGAACTCTTTTTTCTGTGCTTTAAAATTTGAAGATTACATGCGTGTTTCTACTTGCTCTACTAGGAAAGAAATTTGGGATAAATTGTGTATCACCTATGAAGGCACTAATGAAGTTAAGCAATCTTGTTTGAATATTTTATTGCATGATTATGAACTTTTTCTTATGAAACCTAATGAAATGATTTCTGAAATTTATACAAGGTTTACTCAGATTGTTACTTCGTTGCATGCCTTAGGAAGAGAACTTACTAACTATGAAAAAGTGAAAAAAAAAATTAAGATATTTGCCTTCCTCTTTTGATACTAAAATCATTGCAATTTCTGAATCAAAAGATTTAAATACCTATTCGATCGATAACTTACTTGGTTCACTCATTGCTTAAGAGCAAGGGGTGAACCAAAGAAAGCTTGATGCAAGTGCGAGGAAGAAGGAGAAAATGGTGGCACTTAAGGCGAACGACTTGAACACTAACTCATCCGGGTCTGAAAGTGATCATGTTTCCTTAATCACGAGAAAATTTAAGAGCTTTCTAAGGAAGAAGCATAAGAATCATCAGAAGTGGAATAAGGGTAAGGGTAATAAAAATTTCAAGAGTTCTAATGATACAATTTGTTTTGAATGCAGGAAGCTAGGACATGTTAAAACTGATTTCCCTACACTCAAGTCTCACCCAAGAAAGGAAAAGGGTGAAGAAAAACCCAAGTCCAAGAAGAACAAGAAGAGATTCTAAATGACGTTCTAGGCGGATTCTACATCAGACTTCTCTGAGACTAAACCTGAAGAGGAGACAACAAACTTGTGCTTAACGACAGACAATAATCTTGGTCAATGTGACCAAGAAGAGGGTTGTGAACCAACTTATGATCCATTATTTGAAATTTGTGAGCACATGCATGGTTCATATAAAAAACTCAAGAAAACTCATGATAGTTTGAAATTAGAATTTTTAAATTTACAAAAAGGGCATGAAATTCTTCTTAAAGATCATTCTATAATTGATACTAATCACATGGCTTTACTTGATGAGATTGATGCATTAAACAAAAAACATGCTGATTTATCTGTTGCTTATAATTCTTTAAAATCATCCCATGCCAATTTAGAAAAAGAATATAAAAAATTAGAAAGTCTAAAAGCTTTTGAAAATAAAAAACATTCATTTCATGCATCACATAAAAAGCATCACTATAGATTAGTGCATCCTTTTCCTGGAATTAGATGTTTTTCATGTGGCATGCTAGGACCCATAGCACACACTTGCACCATTCACCATAATTCACATTGGATTTGGAGACCAAAGTTACATGATTCACAACATGCATTGCAATCTACTTTCCATAAGAAGAAACCCAAACATATTTGGGTTCCTAAACCTGACATTTGATAATTTTGTAGGCAAGCTCTCACAAAAGGCCTTGTGAGAGCATGTGGTACCTAGACAGTAGATTCTCTCGACATATGACTGGTGATGCCAATCAATTCATTTTGCTGGAGACCAGGATAGGAGGCAAGGTGACTCTTGGAGACAACACCACCAGGAAAGTGGTAGGATCAAGTATAATTGGTAATTCCAAGAACCTTTTGATTGAAAATGTTTTTCTTGTAGATGGACTGAAACACAACTTGCTCAGCATCAGTCAGCTTTGCTACAAGGGCTTCATCATAAAATTTTTAGCAAATTTATGTATTATCAGCTTAAATAATAACACTATTTTGCAGGGAAAGGGGATCAACAACGTTTACATGCTTGATTTAAATAATATTCAATGTGCTACTTCATTTTGCTTAAAAACTACTGTTGATGATTCGTGGTTGTGGCACAGAAGATTATGTCATGCCAGTATGAAAACCCTTAAGAAAGTGACCCAAAAAGACCTAGTTAGAGGTGTCCCCAAGCTTAAGTTTTCAAAATACCACCTTTATGATGCCTGCCAATTAGGATAGCAAGTCCACTCCACTTTTCACTCCATTAAGGACATTAGCACCTCTAGACCTTTAGAAGTCTTTCACATGGATTTGTTTGGATCCATTAGCATTGCCAGCTTGGGAGGGAAAGTCTATGGTTTTGTGATTGTCGATGACTACTCAAGGTTTACTTGGATTAGATTTCTGTCACACAAAAATGAGTCTTTTGATGAGTTTAGAGCCTTCTTCACTTGGATTCAAAAAAACTAGGTTGTGAGATCTTGACCATCCATAGTGACCTTGGGGAAGAGTTTGAAAATGAGTGATTTGGAGATTTTTGTGAGGGCAAGGGGATTAGCCACAACTTCTCAGCTTCTAGAACCCCTCAGCAGAACGGGGTAGCTGAAAGGAAGAATCAGGCCTTAGTGGAAGTTGCTAGAGTCATGCTTGCTGATTATTCACTTCCAAAATACTTTGGGCTGAAGCGGTTTACATAGCTTGTTATGTGTTGAATAGGATAAATATTAGAGCCAAATTAGATAAGACACCCTATGAGATCCTTAAGGGTAGGACACCTAATCTTTCCCACCTTCATGTCTTTGGTTGTAAGGTTTTCATTCACAATAATGGGAATTCTCACTTAGGAAAATTTGATCGAAAATCTGTTGAAGGAGTGTTCTTAGGATATTCTAGTGTTGGGAAGTCTTTTAAGGTGTTTAATAAGAGAACTTTGGTGGTAGAGGAAACTACCCATGTAGTGTTTGATGAGTTTGATCCTTAAAAGCCTAGAGTTGAGGATGATAATGATGTTGGAGAGATTACCTCTATAGTAGAAAATTTAGAGAAGAGGGTAGAGCACCAGAACACTGAAGGAGTAGGTTATGTTACCCAAGGAGTAGGAAATGTAGATCTGGAGGAAAGAATTGAACCTTCACACACTTTTCCTGGAGATTGGAGATACTCTTCGAGTCACCATAAAGATCTGATCTTAGGAGACCCTTATGATGGAGTTAGGACTATATATGGACTTAGGAAGGAAGTGAACCACTCTACCTTTACCTCAATGATTGAACCCACCAACATAAACCAAGCCCTTTCTTATGAGTTTTGGATCTTAGCCATGCAGGAGGAGTTAAACCAATTTGTTAGAAATGATGCTTGGGAGCTTGTAGAAAGACCTAAGGAACAAAGTGTAGTTGGAATGAAGAGGGTCTTTAAGAATAAGGTGAATGATTCTGGAGTGGTGGTTAGGAATAAGGCAAGATTAGTGGCTAAGGGTATAACCAAATAGAAGGGATAGATTTTAAGGAGACTTTTGCCCCTGTAGCTAGATTGGAAGCCATTAGAGTACTATTAACCTTTTCCTGTTATAAGGGATTTAAGCTTTTCCAAAAGGACGTTAAGAGTTCCTTTTTAAATGAGAAAATAAAAGATGATGTGTTTGTAGAACAACCCCTGGGTTTTGAGAGTTCCTAATTTTCAAATCATGTTTTCAAATTAAAAAAGGCCTTATATGGATTAAGGCAGGCACCTACAGCTTGGTATGAGAGGCTTAGCACATTCTTACTAGAAAGGGAGTTTGTTAAAGGGAGTGTATACACCACTCTATTCCTGAGTAAAGTAGGAGATGATTTACTCATTTTTTAGATCTATGTTGATGATATAGTTTTTGGATCTTCTAATAAAAGGCTATGTGATGATTTTTTTTAAATAATGAGTAAGGAGTTTGAGATGAGTTTGATGGGAGAGTTTTCCTACTTTTTAGGATTTAGTATAAAAAATGGATGATGGAACCTTTCTGAATCAATCAAAATATATAAAGGACATCTTGAAGAAGTATGAAATTGACAAATCTAATCTAATTAATACTCCCATGTCCTCAGGAATTCAGTTGGACAAAGACCCAAATGGAAAATCAGTTGATCAAAAGAAGTATATGGTTCAAGGGAGGTAAGCTTTAGCAATTGGTCAAGGTTCTCTGCCTTGTTCAAGAGGAAGTAAAAGGAGTTGGGTTCTCTAGCTGCTTCAGGAGGAAGCAAAAGGAGTTGGGTTCTTTGCCTCGGTGGGGTTGGTGGAAAGGAGTTTTTTTTAGGGTTTCTCCACCTTACTGTGGGAGAAAAAGGAGAGTCACTTTTGTAGTGCAATACTCGGAGGGAGCCTCCGGGGAGTGGACATAGGTTGAGTTGACCGAGCCACTCTAAATTCTCTGCGTTCTTTTCTTACTATGTTTCCGCATTTATTTTTCTGCACTTTGAATTCTATGGTGATTTTGGTTTTAATTTTTTGTGCTTTGATTGTGTAAGAAGATTTTTTAAAATACCAATTCACCCCCCCCCCCCCCCTCTTTGTTAGCCTTGGGCTAGTTCTTAAAGGCTTAACATCCTTAACGAACTTTCAATCTGACCTATAATGATGAGGTGTTGAACCTGTGGAAGCCTAAAAATATATTTAAATGAGTCTAAATTTTAATTGTGGCTGTCTTTGACATTTCACCCAACATAAGATAAGGGGCCACTTAGGACAATCTTTAGACATCGGCCCCCAGTTCTCCAAAACCTTAATAAAAACATCCCCACCACTCTTTCATAAAATGACCGGACAAAGATATTTAAAATCAACTAGGTGGCTAGCTAGCTCCCCAATCCAGGTTGGGGTAAGTCCAAATCTTCCATTGTATTAGTTAGGTTTGAGTCACCATAATGTGGTGCCCAATTTAGATTTAGGATCTAGGGTAGATCTTTGATCATAAGACCCCAACCTTTGGGAATATAATCCCAAATTTCTAATAAAATGCTAAACTTAAACTAAATTTTCTTTCAATCCAAAAGTTAAAGCCCAATAATTTGCATAGGTTGAGACCATTCTAGATAATTCTAGAATCTCAAAATATCCCCTACTCTTCTTCCCTTGACTCTAAAAATAAGTGCTTGATCTTGCTCGATTCCCTTTTAAAATTTCAAAATCCTACCTCCTTTGGTATCACTCCTAGAAAACCTTTCAACAAAAATTCACCATTATTTTAATCGAGAGTATTCATAGGAAATCTCAATTTCCTACATTATAATTAACTACGAGGTCTTACGCTAGTAAAATATTTAGAACCGTACACACCTGATTTTCAAAATCAATTTTTAAAGTTTAAAACTAATATTCTTTAGGAAAATCAAGTCGATAGAGATTATTATAGTCATACTTCATCGATCGATAATAAATGATATTTTCTCTCTTTGTAGAGATATATTATTTGATATTCTAACATAGAATATAAAATTAGTGATCTCTCATCCGGGTTATAGTGGTTGAATATTGACACAATCTTATTTCGACCCTTCGGGATCGTATGTTATTTTTATTTGAATTCAACAACTACAATTGGGATGACAACATTCAGCATCATTATATGAATGTGTTAGCAAACAATATTTTTGTCTCAATGAGAGATATATTATTTATAATGAGATATTCAATTTTGATACTATAAATTTAATATCAAATTTCCCAAGAAAGATTAAATATTTCAAAATACCCTTTTCAAAAATTCCACCAATAAAAAATGACATGCTCGGTGGGACTAAATCTCTCTCTTCATCTCTGATAATGGCAAAATTTTATTTTATCTGTAGTCTTAACTACCTTTTCTTCCATTGGTCCCTCTACCAATTTATCTCTTCAGAGAGTGTGGCCAGCATAAAAAAGAAAAGACATATCAAAAGAAAAGAGGGGTGAGACCTCTACAAAATTTCATTTTTGACCTTCTTCAACCCCATTAATTGGTAGGGCGATAGCATCAAATCAAACCTTTAAGCACTCCTTCCCAATTTTATGAACCTGTGATGTTGAATTTGACTCAATATATGGAGTCTTAAAATTATAAGGAGCTCTGTTGATCTTCCTCTCAAGATCTCAATTTGTCAATATTTTAGCCTTAACCTCCCATTTCTCTTTGACTTATAAAATTGTAGAGAGTTGGGCGACCAATCTTCCTTGAACTTTCTCCCTATTTTGTAATCATTCGGGCAAGACTAAAGTTTGATCTGTTGTGCTTCAGAATTTGGGAGAAGTTCACTGTTGATTTTAAAATTGAAATCTTCCTAAAAATTCTTATTTATCTCAATTTAAAATCTATACCATTATATGCTATCCTACAATGTGTCTTTGTGGGCTAGTATATGTTGTAAAGATTTCACCTTCCTTTGAGCTCATAATTAATCTTCATATGCTATCATTATATGTCAAGTTATAGCTCTTAAAACATGGCATAAAAGAAAGATTTTGTTATGATTTTCAAGTCTCTAAAAGAAAATTTTGTTTCAAAAATATCTAGTTTCGAGCTTCTTCTTCAATTCTTGAAACTCAAATCAAGCAACAATGGCTGGAAAGTTAATTTTCTCCTTTGATAGAGAGATGACTTATGAAGTGATTAATCTGGGAAATAACATATTGTTTGGGATTAGTTTCAGTACCCTTGAGCTGTCGACAGATTGCCATAAGATAATTGACTTGGGTGCTAGCATGGAAGTTCCCCCTGTAGTGGAGTTAATTGTAGGGATGGGACATATTATGCCAGTGTCTAGTGAGGAAGAAAAATAACATAAGTTGACTGTACACTATGGTTAAGTCCATTTTTGAGGAAGGATCAAGTTCTAGGATTACATTTACTAGCAAGAATCAGAAGAAGAATTACATGAGGAGAGTAAGAAAGAAAATTGCTAAGGTAAGGAAAGTTGTTCCAGTTAAGGCTCTAGATCAGGTAGAGTCGGAGGCTGCCGAGGAGTTGCATATTCTCACTTCCTCTCTCCTTCTAAAAGGGCATAATTTTTACCCCCTAGACAATGCTCAAGGGGAGGAGATGGTAGCTAGGATACCCCATTCAATGCTCAAGGGGAGGAGATGGTAGCTAGGATACCCCATTTAATGCCATGCCCAGTCGACTATTCAACTAAAATCACTCCTAAGGAGAAGTTTATTTAAAGGACATGGACATTAAGGAACCTAGTTCACTCTTATGCTTCCTAATTCAGACTAATAAAGAAGAATACATGAAACACTGGAAGGGAGTTATCTCCCATCACTACCAAAAGGAGATTCTGATAGAGGAATCATCTGAAGTTAAGAATCTAACTCTCTAACCTATTTGAAAGAATAAAAAGTATGTTCAATAGCCTGCTACTTCTATACTAGTTGATGGATACCACTAGGTGCCACATCCTTCATCTTCCAAAATGGAGGGTGTCATACTTACTGGGTCTGAGAGAGGCCACCATCCTTCTTATGGACTACAGGTCCCTTCAAAATTCTAGCGATTGGCCTTAGTGGTGGTGAAATCCAAACAGATTGTTGAAGTTCAAAGAACTGTGGATGTTAAGGGCAAGAGGCCCAAGTCTCCTGAGAAAAGATTTGTACCAAAGAAGACCAACTTATATATCCCTTCACCGATCTCTAGAACACCTAAAATCACCCTTCAGTTGAAACAAACTCTAGCTAGTGTTCCCTTGATCTCAGTTAGTTCAGTGGATGCTTGTATTAATCTTCCAGTTATCACAGTAGGTACTGTTCCCACTTCCAATTCAGTTGATGTGTTGCTTACCAATTATGTTGATGTTTCAAACAGTCTTTCTCAAAGTCTATATGTCATTCCTAGGCTTCCTACTTAGGGGTCTGAGGACCTTACCTCACCCGATGTAGGAGCTATTACTCTTCAAGCTCTACATCGCCTCCTAAGGTATGCATCTCTTACCCAATAGAAGATGCCACCCCTCTGACTACCAGTCTCGGGATAGTCAAGGGGGAGGGGATAGACTTAGACCAAAAGATGGTTGATAAGTCAGCTTCAAAATCTCAGTCATATGACAACCCCAAACTATAAGCCATTATTTCTAAGTTAGAATCGGATGAACTTCTTGATATGGTGGATTATAAAGGGTATTTACCTCTTGATCCTAAATCAATATGGGAGAGACCAATTGATGAGGAAGTGCAAGAGATAAGGGACATCCTATAAAAGAAAGAAGGGATAGTAACCTTCGATCCTGACTTGGATGGCCTGTTAATAGAAAAGGATGAACCTACCGATAGTATTTGTAAAGTTTAGACTAGAGGGTCTAACAAAGAAATTGACCCAACTAATTGCTAATCTGGCAAGGAAGAAGGCTCAACCATAATTAAGTCAATATCTTATGAATCAACAAGAGCTAGATATGAGCAACTTATAAAGAACTTGGAGACACAAGTAACAGACATATTGCTAAAAGTTAGAGAAATGCAACGATGATTAGATAAGTCACAGGAAGCCTCTTTCAAACTATAATAATCAGCTCAAAAATCTTTGAAAAAAAGCCAAAAAGGCATAATCGAGTCCCAAAGTTCCTGAGTAGTGCTAGTAGTCCTTCCATATTTGTTAAAAACACCTACACTCCAACCTTTAGTTCTTACAGTTCCTCCAGTACCACCCCAAAAGGACCTTAAGAAACTCATTGAGGATAAGGTAAGGGAGGCCTTAGCCTCTTCACAAGGGATCATATCTATTCAAAAGGGTAGACCTCACCCTGAAGTATATGATTCAATTCCATATCCTAAAGGCTTTCTGCCACCATCTTTTAAGATTTTCACTAGTATCAAAATATTGAGATAGCATCTAGCCCACTTCCAAGTAAGTTGTTGTAATGTAGGAGGGCCAGATGCTCTATTATTTTGCCAGTTTGTTAGTAGTCTCAGGCATTTTTTTTAATGTTATGCTGATATGCCCATTGAATCAGTGAGAACCTTTAATGAACTAGAAAATTTATTCTTAAAGAGATTTTTTTTTTAGCGTAGTAGCGCACTACAGTGGGTGATCTCATCGTTAAAAATCAAAGCTGGGGGAGTCTTTGGTTGAATACATTTTGAGGTGATGAAACCTCTCGATGAAGTGTGAACCCCATTTACAAGAGTAGCATGCCATAGAAATCTTTCTAAAGAATATCCATGGCCTGATTACTTTTCTTCTAAAGAGTTTCATGATCAAAACTTTTGAGAAACTACTAAATAAGTCTAGAAATCTGTAGGAAGAAGCTCTTATGATGTCATTCTTACGAGAGCTGTCTGAAAAAATGAAGAGTCCTAAACTGGTGAAATCTTTTGAGAAGAAAGCCACAGTCTCAGTAGTTGATAAGGGAAAGAGGCTAGCTGTTAGTCAATCTAGTGTTCCACCACCACCACAGATTCAAAAGCAACCATAACAAATTAATTCTCAATCTCCTATGGAACCTTATTTGACCTTTATTAAAGAGAGGTTGGCTAAACCATATCCATTTTAAGAAGAGTCAATAAAAAAATCATTAGGAGTCTTCACAAAATACTAGACTTTCATTTGCCTTAAGCTAGAAGGCCAAAGGAGGTGGATAAGAAAGATGATCCCAAGTACTGTCCTTATAACCATATGGTGAGTCACCCAATGGAAGACTGCTTCATTTTTAAAGACTGAGAAGAAAGGAACTTCAGACAAGGTAACATTATCATCCCTAAGGAATATCTAGTAAATCTGGAACAAGCTTCAATCAAATTATCTTAAGTAACACTCTTAACACTTCTCTTTCCATTGAAGATGGTTGGATCATTACCGTGTCCCAATCATTTAAGAAGTCAATTAATAAGTTTTTTCATCTTTCTTAATAACTGACCAAGATAGCCCATGGCTCAATTTGGGAGGTTGACCTGGATGGTTCGTAGAAGGATGTTGAGCCACTTCTCTCTCTAGTAGTCGTAGGAACTATTATACTACAGAAAAAAAAAGAAAAAATAGATGTTTTTGTAGAGAAAAAGTGTATAGATGAGAGATGTATTTGAGTGGCGGATGGTGGTGTAAAAACACTTTCTCCTCTTTTGTTATCTGACTTTTACTTTTCCCCATCAAAGGCAAAGGATTGAAAGATTAATAAAAAATATTCTTCTGCCTCTATCTTGATGACTAACCATGAGTCTAAAATGCACGTTGATGATTCTTCTCCTCTAATTAAAATTTTTACTAAGATCAATGTGAATGTTAAATAATATGACCTTCCTAAATTGACCTTTCAAGGAGATGTCAAATTTGAAGCCTTATCAAAATGTTACTTCCACCAAATTGACTTTCAAGAGAGTCTTATCGTGATAAACTTTTTTAGTTTTTGACTCCCATTCATTAAATAATGATTTGATGCCTATAGTAAGCGTAGACACCACCTTAGTTTACCCTCCCAAGGATATCTAACAGGTGCAACTTGTTGCGGATCTGTTTTCATGGTTTATGATTTTGATGATAGCAAACACTCTTATTTCTCCACGACTGCCTTAGCTACTGCCATTTTAGGTCCACACGATCAGACTCCAATTTGGAACCAGCTCAAGATTGGGTGACTAGATCTGAGTCAGTTTGTACCCTTTTTCCTCTCTTGAGTCTATTATATTTGGTGTGGCTCCTGATGCTTTGTAACTTGGAAGATTTCTAACTGTTCCCTAGAGTTTATTGTTTTTAGTAACATCGTCCGGGACGATTTTATATCGTCCTGGACGATCAGTTCAAAAGCAAAAACCCTAATTCGGACATCCTCATTAAAGTAGCTGTCATTATGCAAAAAACATCGTCCTTGATGATTTTGTATCGGCCAGGATGATAGGCTCAAAACAGAAAGAATCTGCCGCCACATCTATTTAGGAATTACTTATTTTTGGACATCGTCCAGGTGGATCGTCCAGAACTATAAAATATCATCCAGGATGATCCAGGACAATTTTTCCAAAATTTCTCTGGAATTTAAGGAAAGTAATTATGACTTGATTGCACGATCAAATCATCTTGGACGACCGCCAGATCGTCTTGGCCGATATGCTGGATGATTGAACATTGGACAGCTTTGTTTCAGGGCGATGTTCAGGACGATATTCCATAATTTATACTGATCATACAGGATGATATATTATCATCTTAGATGATAAGAACAAATTTCTTCTGATCGTCTCAAATCGTCCCGGTTGATTGGGCTTAAATTGCACTGATCGTACAGGACGATACTAATATCGTCCTGGACGATAATGTCGGCAACTTGCATTAATGAGCCTATTTTGAGATCTTCTATTTAAGTTATGACATGACACTTTGTAAGTGTCTTTGGAAGCCATTGTAGCTTCATTCTTTATGGGGAACTTGAAGAGAGAGCTTAAAAGGGAGTGAGGAACGGGTGAAGTCTGAGAGAGAGAGAAGATCCTGTGAGGGGGACTCAAGGGAGTGTGGAGGGGATTCCACACGGTTGCTCCAGCAGGCTTGCACCTTAATACCGTCGGATTCAAGGCTTGTCTTGAGGGAAGTTCACCAAAGAAGAAGATCTCTTTGGTGTCAAAGGACCCGGCGACTCCGGCGCACTGGGGAAGGTGGAAGTGATTTTGTAAGGGCTTCTCCTCCTAGCTGTGGGGGCTAAAGGAGAGACACTTATTTTAGTGCAATACTTGGAGGGTGCCTCCAAGGAGTGGACGTAGGTCAAGGTTTGACCGAATCACTATAAATTCGGTGTGTTCTTTGTTTATTACTTCCGCATTTCAATCGTCCAGATCATCTTCAGAGGATGCTTATCAAAGAAGGATTCTCCACCTTCTTATGAAATTAACGGAATTAAAACTGAAGTTGCTTTTAATAAATGGACTTCCGATGAAAGAGATTTAGCTCAATTGAATGCAAAGTGTTTGAACTATTTTTTCTGTGCTTTAAAGTCTAAGGATTACATGCGTGTTTCTACTTGCTCTACTGGAAAAGAGATTTGGGATAGATTATGCATTACTTATGAAGGAACCAATGAAGTGAAATAATCTCGTTTGAATATTCTCTTGCATGACTACAAACTTTTTCGTATGAAACCTTCTGAAACAATTTCAGATATGTATACACGGTTTACTCAAATTGTAACTTCTTTGCATGCCATATGAAGAGAACTTTCAAACTATGAAAAGTGAACAAAATCTTAAGATGCTTGCCTTCCTCTTTTGATGTTAAAATTAATGCTATAATTGAATCTAAGGATTTAAACACCTATTTGATTGATAACTTACTTGGCTCACTCATTGCTTATGAGCAAGGGGTGAATCAAAGAAATCTTGATGCAGGTGAGAAAAAGAAAGAGAAAACTATGGCATTGAAGGCCAACAACACAAATTCTGAATCTTCCGAGTCTAAGAGCGATGACATTGCCTTAATCACAAGGCAGTTCAAAAACTTTCTAAGGAAAAAGCACAAGCATCATTAAAATTGGAGAAAATGTAAGGATAATAAATATTCTAAAGAATCTTCTGATGTTGTTTGCTTTGAATGCAGGAAGCCTGGACATGTCAGAGCAGATTGTCCTACACTTCAAGATGACACAAGCAAAGAAAAGGGTGAGGAAAAACCCAAGCTCAGGAAGGACAAAAAGAGACTGCAAAAGGCGTTTTGGGCGGATTCTACAACGGATTCATCGGAGACTGAACCTGAAGATGAAACAACAAACTTGTGCTTAATGGCGGAAGATCATCTTGATCAAAGTGATGAAGAAGAGGTATGTAAACCAACTTATGATCAATTATTCAAAATTTGTGAGAAAATTCATGCATCATAAAAAAAACTTAAGAAAACTCATGCTAGTTTGAAGTTGGAACTTTTAAATTTATGAAAAGAGCATGAAATTATTCTCAAAGATCATTCTACGATTGATTCAAATCATATGGCTCTACTTGATGAATTTGATGATTTAAACAAAAAATATTCTGAATTAATTGATGAGCATGACGCATTAAAAGTTTCACACACCTCACTTGAATTTAATTTTAAGAAATCTGAAGAGAGAAAGCAAAATTTAAGGATTGAAAATGATATCTTAAAAAGGACAAACTTGAGGCTTAAAAATGAATTGGACTCACTTAAGGGATATTGGATGACACCCTCTTTTGATCTAGAACCAAGACCTAGGAAGAGGCAAAATAACCTAAACCATTTAAGAAATCCTTTTCCTGGAGTTAGATATGAAATTACTAGATGGACAAGAGGGGGGGTGAATTGTGAAAATTTTATTGTAATAATTAAAACCTAAGCAGGAGTTCTAATTTTTTGGTGTTTTTAAATTTTTAACATGAAATTTTAAAACAACTTCTAAGGCAACGAGCAACAATAAAATCTTTTTCTTTCACAATTTTTCCAAGCAAATATTATGAAATAAAAATGTACGCAAAAAATAAAAATAGTAAGGAAAAAGCACACCGAGATTTTTATAGTGGTTCGGTCAAACCATGACCTAAGTCCACTCCCAGGAGTCCTCCACTCCGGGAATTTCACTACCAACAATAGCTCTCCTTTTGCCCCCCTTGGCAAGGCGGTGAAGCTCTTACAATACTCCCTTTCACCAACCCGGCGTGGAGGAGTACCAAGCGCTGTTTTCACCCTCTGGTGACGATAGAGAACCTTCTCATTTTCCTCCCTCCTGGAGAAGGCAGAGTACCTTCAAGGTCAACGAACATAGATGAGTCTCCCCCTTAGAAAGCCTCCCATAAGTTCTTCCCAGGCCACAGCAGGAGCAAGTTGCAACAAGATCAGAGAAATCGTATGATCTCCCTCACACCTCTTATCCCTCACCAAGCTCACATTCTCCTTCCTCTCTCAACCCCTCAAACTTCTCAAGAGCTCTCTCTAGGATTTTCTCTCTACTCAAGTTTTTCTCTTCTGTCTCTCTCTCACAAAATATGACAAGTTTTACACATAAAAATGGGCTCCAAAATCCCTGAGATTTCAAAAGTAGCCGTTACAATCATATAGTACAATTCTTGGTCGTACAGTACGATATGTATAAACTAGCTTCATCCTGGTACAAAGGTGTACAAATAGTTCAAAAACTAATCGTACAATACGATAAAATATAATACGGTATGATTCACAAAACATTACTCGTACAGGACGATAGCCGGGATGATCAAATGTCATCTCTATTCATCGTATGGTACGATCTACATCATACCGTACGAATAGTGAAAATCAAGGCATCGTCCAGGATGAATTCCACGACGATCAAATATCATATCTGTTCATCGTATGGTACGATCATAATTGTACCGTACGATGAGACAAAAAACACAGGATCGTCCAGGACAATCTCCGGGATGATCAGAATTCGTCTCTGTTCATCGTACTGTACGAAGGGGTTCATACAGCACGATTCTCAATTTGTAATTAAGCCTTAATTTCTTGCATTAATCACGGGTTAAATTAAGTATGTATTTAAAATAGATCGTACCGTACGAACCAAGTCGTACAGTACGAACGGTGCAAAATATCATACTTAACTTGTCATGATGGCTAGGGTTTTGGATTTGAAATAGATTGTACCATACGATAGTATTCGTATAGTACGATGTGTTCATAGAACACATGTTTTGATAGTAAATCATACAGTACGAAATAAATTCGTACAGTATGATTACTAGAGAATGAAAGACTATATTTCTTACTTTTAAAAACCCTCTCCCCCTGTGTGTGTGCATGATTGCTTAGACTTACCTGCAGTTTGTGGGCAGACTCAAGAAAATAAAAAATAAAATAAATAACAAAATACATTGTCCGACTCATACTCCTAATCCAACTAGTCTTGAGTCTTCCCGTTGTCCTGAGTGGCTTGTGATCTTCCTGAAATGTTAGTACTCACGGACAATAGCAAACATTAAATGATATTCAATGAAAAATAGTTTAGGCAACATTATTTCGCATCATCAAAATCTCAACCTCGGGGTCATGGGTCGCAACAATCTCCCCCTTTTCGATGATGTCAAATAATTTTTGTTGTTAGCAAGTTTGAAGGGCATTTTATTTTATTTTTTTATTTTTTTTTTCATAAGAACAAGAAAAGCATTAAAGATAAAATGCAATACAAAAGGAAATACATTGTATGTAACACAAACAAACTACAACACAAAGAAAACTACAACAAACTCTCCCCCTTTTGACAGCACCAAATAGAGGAGCAAACACTAAAGAAAGAAAAGAAAGCTACAATACAAAGATAATTTAAAATGGAGGATCTTGATCAGGTGGTGGTGGAGGTGGGTTTGGTTGGAAGTACTGAAGGAGAGCGTCAAAGCGGTGATCAATAGCAGTAAAGCGTTCCCCAAACCATTGCATGTTAGTTTCATGTTGCTGATGTTTCTCTTGATTGTGCCTGTCGAGACGAGTCTGAAGTTGGTTGAAACGTTCGACATTTCGACCAGATCGTCATGAGGGTAAGCTGGTGCAGGTGCTCGGGGTGGTGCATGTCGTCGTGGACGTGCTTGAGCTGCAGCCGGGGCATCTTCTCCTTCTTTTTCGTCAAAAAATAGGTTCTTCAGGCTCGTGTCCCCGATGGAAAAGAATATGGAAAGAGGCATCCGTATAAAAGATATGAAGATTGTCGGGTTCACCACGATAGGTTATTTGATATTTATTTTGGAGGATATATCCTACAAGGTGACCAAGAGCTATATTTTATTTTCGGCGAGTAGTAGGGAGACGAACGAAGGTCATATGGCGAATGTAGTCAATAATTAAATCAGCCTCATCGAATTTGGTATTGGTCATAATAAGATATGTGGCAACAGACAGAGTCAGGGTCATGTTAACACGGTCGCCAGCTTTGGGTATAATGGAGGATCTAAGGACGTGTTGAATGATTATAGAGTTTCGAGTGAGTGATTGTACGAGAGGTTGGTGTTGATAAAATGTGGCATTCCTAAGGTCTTGATTAACCTCACTATAGTCAAAGTCATTCGTGAGAAATGAACAAACCATAGGCCCTTTAGTAGATAGCCCAATGTATTGGGCGATGTTGGCTTTTGTAATTTCGACATTTTGACGACAAATAAAGGAGTGAAAAGTGAGGTTGTCGACGGTGTAGGTTAGGTTTTCAAGGAATTCTAAAAGAAGTTCAGAGTTCTATGGGAAGGCCAGGGTGAGAAGAAATTGGAGGGTGGTGGAAGCAAAGAGGTTTAGTACCACGAAGTTCAGAGCCTCCTGATTTAGCAGTCTGGATGGTGTGATTTTGCAGGCTTTGAACTTGTTGTATGCATCCTCATTTTCTGCATTCAAGAACCGAGCGCTTTGGCGGTGAGAGGAAGATGAGCTTCCCACTACCATATGACCTCTCTTGCTTGAACTAGACATCGTGTAGAGGCTGAGTGAAAGGTGAGAAGGAACAAGTGGAGGTGAGTGAAGTGAGTTCTGCCTTGCCAGCCAATTTATAGAGTTTTTTCATAATCGTACAGTATGATAGTATATCGTACAGTATGATATGGCATTAACTGTTCTGACGAATCGTATCGGGAAAAGGTGGTCAAAGCATACAGAACGATGGCGATCGTACAGTACGATCAGAAGAATATTGATCGTCCCGAGGGCGTCTGGATGACTTTTGACCAAAAGTATCGTACTGTATGAACAGGTGCATCGTACAGTACGAATGACATTAATAGCATACCAAACTCCTTTATATCGTTCTTATCCATTTGCTGAGGTGGATCGTATAGTATGAAGTGGATCTATCATACAGTACGAACACCAATAATAACGTACCAGCAAGCGTAAATTCATCCCAATCCGTTGATGATGTGGATCGTACAATACGAATAGGAGGTATCATACAGTACGATGAGTAATAATGCATCGTACCGTATAATGTAGGTCGTACAATATGATCAATAGAGACAAAATTTAGCTTTTGGTGAATTCTATGCAGATTAAGTATATCGTACAGAATGATCTGAGTATCGTACAGTACGATAATACAAAGTCAAGTAAAGCGATTTTTATGTAGTGAGTGTGTGATGATCAGGAGCAGCCTTAGAAGATTTTTTTTATGCAGTTATATCTATGACACCTAATCTAGTCCTCAAGGTTCTAAAGGTGTCAAATGCTAGAGGTTTTGTGAATATGTCAGCCAATTGATCTCCTGTAGCAATGTGATGCAATTTTATATCTCCCTTAGCAACATGATCTCTAATGACATGATGTCTAATGTCTATGTGTTTAGTTCGAGAGTGCTGAATTGGATTCTTAGAGATGCAAATTGCGCTTGTGTTGTCACACATAATTGAAATGGTTCCTACAGGTAGGCCAAGGTCAAGAATTTGTTGTTTTAACCATAGTACTTGTGCAACACAACTTCCTACTGCAATATATTCTGCCTCGACTGTGGAAAGTGCTACTAAGTTTTGCTTCCTACTGGACCAAGAAATTAATGATTGCTGATGAATTGGCAGGTACCAGAGGTGCTTTTTCTATCTATCCTACATCCTACAAAATCAGAATTTGAGTACCCTAAGATTTCAAAGGAAGTGCTGTGCCTAGGATACCAAATTCCTAGGTTTGGGGTGCCTAGTAGATATCTAAGAATTCTCTTGACAGCAGTTAAGTGAGACTCTTTAGGATCAGCTTGAAAACGAGCACAAAGGCACACACTAAACATTATGTCCGGTCTACTGGCAGTTAGGTAAAGAAGGGATCCAATCATTCCTCTGTACTTTTTCTGATCTACTGACTTTCCACTAGAGTCTTTGTCTAATTGAATTGTTGAGCTCATTGGGGTGTTCATGGGTTTTGCATTCTCCATTTTGTATTTTTTCAAAATGTCTTTAATGTACTTTATTTGGCTAAGAAAAGTTTCATTATCCATTTGTTTTACACTAAAGCCAAGAAAGTAGTTAACCCATCATGCTCATTTCAAACTCATAACTCATTATTTTTGAAAATTCATCACATAACATTTTATCTGAAGATCCAAATAGAATGTCATCCATGTAAATCTGAACAATGAGAATTTCTTCTTTGACTTTTTGTAAAAAGAGTGTGGTATCTACACTACCCTTTTCAAATCCTCTATCCAATAGGAATGAGCTAAGTCTTTCATACCATGCTCTAGGTGCTTGCTTTAATCCATAAAGTGCCTTCTTTAATTTGAATACATGGTTTGGAAGTTGTGAACATTCAAATCCGGGGGGTTGCTCAACATAGACATCTTCCTTAATCACCCCGTTCAGAAATGCACTCTTTACATCCATTTGATATAATTTAAAGTTCTTGAAGCAAGCAAAAGTTAAGAGCACTCTTATTGCTTCTAGTTTAGCAACAGGGGCAAATGTTTCTTCAAAGTCTATTCCCTCAATTTGGTTATACCCCTTAGCTACTAGTATGGCTTTATTCCTTATTATTGTTCCTTAATCATTCACCTTATTCTTGAAGACCCATTTTGTCCCAACCACATATTGTTCTTTAGGTCTCTTGACTAACTCCCAAACATCATTCCTGATGAATTGGTTCAGCTCTTCTTGCTTTGCTAGAATCCAAAATTCATCTCCTATAGCTTGATCTATACTTGTGGGTTCTATCATAGAGATGAATGCTGAATGGCTAACCTTCTTCCTAAGTCCATGCCTAGTTTTTACACCTTCTGAAGGGTCTCTTAAAATCAAATCTTTAGGATGACTAGAAGAATATCTCCATTCTCTAGGCAAATCTTACTGAAATTCTATCCTTTCTCCTAAGGACATAGTCTCTACTCCTTGAATTGCCTCTATTCATCATCTTCAATTTTATATTCAAAGGGCTTATCTGATTCATCAAATACTACATGGGTGGACTCTTCTACTACAAGGGTTATCTTATTAAAGATTCTATAGGCCTTACCTACAGATGAATAGCCTAAGAAGACACCCTCATCAGACTTGGGATCAAATTTTCCTACGGTTTACTATTATTCAAGATAAAGCACTTGCACCCAAAGACATGTAAGTGTGAAAGGTTTGGTGTCCTACCCTTAAGGAGTTCATAAGGAGTTTTGTTCATCTTAGATCTAATGTTCACCCTATTTAAGACATAGCACGATGTGTTGACTGCTTCTGCCCAAAAATATCTAGGAAGGGTGTACTCTGCTAACATTGCCATAGCAGCTTCTACCAAGGTTCTATTCTTCCTTTTTGCTATACCATTTTGCTGAGGTGTTCTAGGGGCTGAGAAATTGTGTTATATTCCTAGGTCTTGATAGAATGATTCAAATCTATCATTTTAAAATTCTCCACCATGATTGCTATGAATTGTTGAGATTTTACAACCTAATTTCCGTTGAATCCATGTGGAGAAAACCTTAAATTCGTCAAAAGACTCATTTTTATGTGCTAAGAATCTTACCCAAGTGAATCTAGTGAAGTGATCTACAATCACAAAACCATAATTTTTCCCACCTAGGCTGGCTGTACTAACGGGTCCAAAAAAGTCCATGTGTAGGATTTCTAGTGGCCTAGCAGTGATCACATCTCTAATTGAATGAAAAGATTATTTGACTTATTTTCCTAGTTGGCAAGCATCACATAAATGATCCTTTGTCAAATCTAACTTAGGTACGCCTCTAACTAGGTTTTTCTGAGTGATGTTTCTAAGAGTTTTCATACTAGCATGGCATAGTCTCCTATGCCATAACCACGAGTCATCAACTATTATTTTCAAACAAAATGAATTTCAACTATCAATGCAATCAAGGTCTAACATGTAAACATTGTTCATTCATTTATCTTCTAAAACTAGTTTATCATTTAAACTAATCAGGCATTTATCAAACAAAAATTTAATATCAAAACCTTTGTCACACAATTGACTAATGCTAAGTAAGTTATGCTTCAAGCCATCAACTAATAAAACATTTTTAATTAAAAAATTCTTAGCATTACCAACAATACCTGAGCCTATCACTTTCCTGGTAGTGTTGTCTCCCAATGTTACATTGCCTCTAGTTTTGGTCTCTAGTAGGATGAACTTCTTTATATCTCCAATCATGTGTCGCGAGCATCCACTACCCAGATACCACATGCTCTCACTAGGTCTTTTGTGAGAGCATCCCTAAAATTTCATTCAAAGATTAGATTTGGGAACCCAAGTGAGTTTGGGTTCCTTCTTATGCTTGCATGAATGAGATGTATGCATGTTATGCTGTGATGGATGCAGTTTAGGTCTCCATACTAAGTGTGTCCTACGGTGAATTGTGCATGTGCGGGCTATGTGACCTAGCATGCCACAAGAGAAGCACCTAATACCAGGAAATGGGTTTACTAATCTATGTGGGTGGTGGTGCCTCTTCCTAAAGTTATGTGATGCATGCTGTGTTGGGGGTTGACTAGGTTGGGCTGATGTGAGTGATGCAATTTCTTTTTCTAATTCTTTGATTCTTTCTTGAAAAGTGTTGTTTTGATATATCAATCCATGAACTTCTATTTTTAACAAATGCTCATTGTGATCTACTTCTAATGCAAGTTTAACTAATCTATAAAAGCCTCTTCTAGTTCAACATGAGTGGTTTTCAAGGTTTCATGCATTTCAGTTAGTTCAATATGCTTCTTATTTAATCCATCATACTCATCAAGAAGTAACATATTATCACGATCTAAATCAGAATTTTTCTTAAACAACTTAGTATGCTTGGTTTGTAAAGAACTAAATTCAATATTAAGCTTGGCATGCATCTTTTTTAACTTCCTATACGAGTCATGGATATTCTCAGAAATAAGTATCAATTCTTCATATGAAAGATGACATACCTCATCTTGATCCAGATGATCAAGGTTATCATTAGCCATAAGACACAAATTCGTTACCTCCTCCTCTGCTTCTTCTTCTGATGATTCTGAGGCAGAGTCGGCCCAAAAAGCTTTTTGTGTCTTCATCTTTCCTTTCTTGTATTTGGCTTTATCATCACCTTTCTCCTTAGCTGGTTGGCTCTTTAGATTGGGGCAATTAGCTCGAAGGTGACCTGACTTCCTGCACTCAAAGCAGATTGTATTAGATGAAGCTTTATTAAACTTCGAGCTTTTACCTTTATTCCAGCGGTTTTAATGACGCTTCTGTTTTCACTTCATGAAGTTCTTGAACTATCGGGTCATCAGTTCTATTTCATCCTCATCCTCCCCTGCAGAGCTTTCACTTTCTGAGTTGTTTGCTTTTAACGCTACCGTTCTCTCCTTTTTCTTTTCACCTTCATCACTTTGTCTCTGACTCACTCCTTGCTCATATGCAATGAGTGACCCAAGGAGATTATCAATAGAATAAACGTTGAGGTCTTTAGATTCAGTGATAGCAGTTATCTTTGCATCATAAGAACTAGGTAAGCATCTAAGACTTTTATTAACTTTCTCAAAATTTGAAATCTCTCTACCTAATACATGCAAGGATGTCATGATTTAGGTGAACCTAGTGTATATGTCAGATATTGTTTCGCTAGATTTCATACAAAAGAGTTCATAATCATGTAGTAAAATGTTAAGCCTAGACTATTTTACTTCACTTGTTCCTACGTACGTGATGCACAATCTATCCCAAATCTCTTTATCAGTGGCACAGGTAGAAACTATCATATAATCCTTAGACTTCAATGCATAGAAAAAGTAATTTAAACACTTAGCATTCAGTTGGGCTAAAACCCTATCCTCATTGCTCCATTCATTAAAAGGTACAGGAGTTTTTAATCCATTGACAGTTTTAAACGGTGCAACATATCCATCATTCACTAACATCCATATGCGGTAATCAATAGACTGTTAAAAAGTAGACATTCTAATTTTCCAAAAATCAAATGGAATGTTATCAAAAAGTGGTGGATGGCTTATTGAATAACCCTCCGCGGTGTTATGATTACCAAAATGTGACATGATCATTTTTTCAAGGTTTTCTAAAACACTATTTTTGAAAACAGGCTCTGATACCAATTGAAATAACTAGATGAACAAGAGGGGGGTGAATTGTGAAAACTTTATTGCAATAATTAAAATCTAAGTAGGAGTTCTAATTTTTTAGTGTTTTTAAATTTTTAACATGAAAATTTAAAATAACTTCTAAGGCAACGGGCAACAATAAAATCTTTTTCTTTCACAATTTTTCCAAGCAAATATTATGAAATAAAAATGCACGCAAAAAATAAAAAATAGTAAGGAAAAAGCACACCGAGATTTTTATAGTGGTTCGGTCAAACCATGACCTACGTCCACTCCCTAGAGTCCTCCGCTCTGGGAATTTCACTACCAACAATAGCTCTCCTTTTTCCCCACTCGGCAAGGCGTAGAAGCCCTTACAATACTCCCTTTCACCAACCCGGCGTGGCGGAGTGCCAAGCGCTTTTTTCACCCTTCTGGGACGGTAGAGAACCTTCTCGTTTTTCTCCCTCCTGGAGAAGGCAGAGTACCTTTGAGGTCAACAGACGTAGAAAAGTCTCCCCCTTAGAAAGCCTCCCACAAGTTCTTCCCCGGCCATAGGAGGAGCAAGTTGCAGTAAGATCAGAGCAATCATGTGATCTCCCTCACCAAGCTCACCTTCTCCTTCCTCTCTCAACCCCTCAAACTTCTCAAGAGCTCTCTCTAGGATTTTCTCTCTACTCACGTTTTTATTTTGTCTCTCTCTCACAAAATATGACAAGTTTTACACATAAAAATGGGCTCCAAAATTCTTGAGATTTCAAAAGTAGCTGTTACAACCGTACAGTACGATTCTTCGTCGTACAATATGATATGTACAAACTAGCTTCATCCGGTACGAAGGTGTACAAATAGTTCAAAAACTAATCGTACGGTATGATTCACAAAACATTACTCGTACAGGATGATAGCCGGGATGATCAAATATCGTCTCTGTTCATCTTATGGTACGATATACATTGTACCGTATGAATAGTGAAAATCAAGGCATCATCTAGGATGAATTTTGGGACGATTAAATATCATCTCTGTTCATCATATGTTACGATCGTAATCATGCCGTACGATGAGATAAAAAACACAGGATCATCCAGGACGATCTCCGGGATGATCAGAATTCGTCTCTGTTCATCGTATTATATGAAGGGGTTCGTACAGTATGATTTTCAATTTGTAATTAAGCCTTAATTTCTTGCACTAATCACGGGTTAAATTAAGTATGTATTTAAAATAAATCGTACCGTACAAACCTAGTCGTACAGTACGAACGACGCAAAATATCATACTTAACTCGTCATGACGGCTAGAATTTTGGATTTGAAACAGATCGTACCGTACGATAGTATTTGTACAGTATGATGTGTTCACATAATACGTGTTTTGATAGTAGATCGTACAGTACGAAATAAATTCGTACAATACGATTACCAGAGAATGAAAGACTATATTTCTTACTTTTAAAAACCCTCTCCCTTTGTGTATGTGCATGATTACTCAAACTTACCTGCAATTTGTGGGCAGACTCAAGAAAATAAAAAATAAAATAAATAACAAAATACATTGTCCGACTCATACTCCTAATCCAACTAGTCTTGAGTCTTCCCTTTGTCCTGAGTGGCTTGTGATCTTCCTGAAATGTTAGTACTCACGAACAATAGCAAACATTAAATGATATTCAATGAAAAATAGTTTAGGCAACATTATTTGGCATCATCAAAATCTCATCCTTGGGGTCATGGGTCGCAATAAGATATTTTTCATGTGGCATGCTAAGACACATCTCACACACTTACACTGTTCTCTGTAATACACATTGGGTATGGAGACAAAATTGCATGTTTCACAGCATAACACACATTCATTACATTCTACTTTTCATGAGAAGGGACCCCAACCTATTTGGGTTCCTAAATCTGACAGTTGTTGATTCTTGCAGGATTTCTCTCACCAAAGACCTCGTGAGAAGCATAGGATACATGGACAAATGGAGGCTCGCAGCTCATAATTTCTTAAACTTGTTGCTTCATAATTTCTTGAAATGCTTTGCTATTTAAAATGATTGTTTTTGTTTATTTTTCGTGCTAGCTTTTTTGCTATTTTAGTTGTTTGACTTTCTTTTGGTTTTCTATATGATGATTTTTTAAACCTTTAGACTTTGGAGATTTAAAACAAATGATTAGCATCTCTAAGAATCCTATCCAACATTCAAGGACTAAGCACATTGACATTAGACATCACTTTATTAGAGATCATGTGACTAAGGGGGACATTGAGTTACAACATGTGACAACTGAAAATCAACTGGCTGACATCTTTACTAAACCACTGACCTTCGACACCTTCAGATCTTTAAGGACCAGATTGGGTGTGATTGACATAAATGCATGAACTTGATCTTTTACTTGCTTTCTTTTACTTTTGTACCTTTTCATTTCTTTTATTTGCTTTTTTCCTTTTTGCTCTTTATTTTATTTTCTTTTTTTAGCTTTACTGTTAGTTTTTGTTTGGATTATTTTACTTTCATTTAAAAAAAATATCTTTCAATCAAAACACAAACCATAACCAATATCACCACAATAAAAACTAAAGTGCGGAAATTAAATGTGGAAGTAATAAAGAAAGAACACACCGAATTTATAGTGGTTCGGTCAAACCTTGAACTACGTCCACTCCTTAGAGCCACCCTCCAAGTATTGAACTAAACTAAGTGTCTCTCCTTTAGCCCCTACAACTAGGTGGAGAAGCCCTTACAAAATCACTTCAACCTTCCGCGGTGTGGCAGAGTCGCCTGGTCCTTTGACACCAAAGAGATCTTCTTTTTTGGTGAACTTCCCTCGAGACAAGCCTTGAATCCGACTGTATTCAGTGCGAGCTTGCCAGACCAACCGTGTGGAACCCCCTCCACACTCCCTTGAGTCCCCCCTCATAGGATCTTCTCCCTCTCTCAAACTCCACCCTTTCCTCACTCCCTTTCAAGCTCTCTCTTCAAGTTTCTCCCAAAAGAACGAAGCTACAATAGCTGCCAAAGATACTTACCAAGTGCCATGTCATAGCTTAAATAGAAGATCTCAAAATGAGCTCATTAATATAAGTTGTCGACTTTATCATCCTGTATGATTAGTACAATTTAAGCCCAATCAACCGGGATGATCTGAGACGATCAAAAAAAAAATTTGTTCTTATCGTCCAGGATGATAATATATTATCCTGGATGATAATATATCATCCTAGACGATCAGTATAAATTTTGGAATATCGTCCTGAACATTGCCCTGAAAAAGAGTTGTCCGATGTCCAATCGTCCAGCGTATCGGCCAGGACGATCTGGCAATTTCCCAGGACGATTTGATCGTACAATCAAGTCATAATTACTTTCCATAAATTCCAGAGAAATTTTAAAAAAATTGTCCTAGATCGTCCTGGATGAGATTTTATAGTCCTGGAAGATCCTCTAGACGATATCCAAAAATACGTGATTCCTAAATAAATCTGGCGGCAGATTCTTTCTATTTTAGGCCTATTATCCTGGCCGATACAAAATCATCTAGGACGATATGTTTTGCATAATGACGGCTGCTTTAATGTGGATGCCCTAATTAGGGTTTCTGATTTTGAATAGATCGTCCAGGCCGATATGAATATCGTCCCGGAGGATGTTACAAAAAATAGTAAATTCTAGAGAACAGTCATAAAATCTTCCAAGTTAAAAAGTATCTGGAGCCACACAAAATATAATAGACTCAAGAAAGGAAAAGGTGTACAAACTGACTCAGACCTAGTCTACCCAATCTTGAGCTGGTTCCAAATTGCAGTCTGATCGTGTGGACATGAAATGTCAGTAGATAAAGCAGTCGTAGAGAAATAAGAATGTTTGCTATCATAGAAATTATAAACCTTAAAAACAGATCTATAATAATCTCCCCCTTTTTGATGATGACAAACATTGCAATTTGAATTTTTCAAAAAGGACAATTTTCTCCTAATCTCTCCCTCACTAGAATAACACTTTAAAAATAGGGGAGATAAAAATAGTTTTGTTGTTTTTTAAATTTTTGAACAAAAGATACAAATACGACAATAGTACAAAAATTCAACAATACGTTCTCCCCCTTTGACATTATCAAAAATAGAGGAGGCACAAACAAAAGACAAAAATGTTCTCTAGTCTAGTGAAAAACAAATATTCTTAAAATGAGAAAGTTACCTCTTGATTTTAATCAAAAACTTAGTAGAATTGGATTGACAACGTATAGCCTAGAAAAGGTTAGAAATTCATAATTTGATAATCCAAACTCAAGTTCTTTTAAAAGCTCAAAAAACTTTTTAATCCAATATCCAAATCAAGGAATAAATGGGAAAAAGAAACATTACTTTTTCAAAACTCCTTTCATAAAACATATCTAATAGAAGATGATTACACGAATTGCTGAATCAAGCACCAAGATTTTCAAGCACAAGTTTCGAACATATCAAGGATTTTCTTAAGATTTTAGTAGTATAAGAAAAAATAAGCATATTATTTTTTGTGGGCTCATTTTATTCCCTTTATCACTGGAATGGCTCTTTGAGTATCTTTTAATTTTTAATACACTTTGTGTATTTTTATTTTTTTTTCAATTTGGTATCATTGTGCATCTTTTGGTTTGGCATCATTGGCCACTCTTTTTTATTATTTTCAAAAAATATGTTATCTTTCTTATATTTTCAAAACTAAAGTAAACCCAAATTATTGACAACACGAACAACTTGATTAAGAAAATTTTAAGGTGGATTCAACATTCCTGCAAAAGATTTCTATGTGATAGAAAAAATGTAGAGAGATGAAAAAAAATTAGTTTTAAAATCCAAATTAAAATATGATGAAGATTTTGAATCAAAAGTAAAATAACCTCTTTAAGAAGAGAGAAAGAGAAACAAAATCATGAGTTCCCTTTCTCTGACAATTTTTAGAGAAATCAACCACAACTTTCATAAGAATTTAAGAAAAATATAGGAGGTAGATTTTTCATTTTTTAGAAAAGTGATCGTGTGTGTTGATCAGAGAGAAACCCAAAAGAAAATTTAACGAAAAAAGAAAAGAAAGAAAAAGATTAAAAAAAAAAAAGAAAATCACAAAAACAAAAGATCAAACAAAACATGCAAACAAAAAAAATACAAACAAAGGTTTAAGGGCCATCTAAAATACATGACAGTAATGAATAACCAGTTAAAATCATATGCCACATGCGAAAATCAATTGATTGGAAAAAACAGACATGCAAATTTTCCAAAAATCAAAGTAATATTTTTAAATAAAGGTGGTCTGCTGATTGAATATCCTTCCACAATATTATGATTTAAAAAATTAGCCATGGATTGAAATTCAAAAGCTTTTAAAAACTTATTTTTATGAATCCCGCTCTAATACCACTTGAAAGTGCCCACAATAGTCCCGAACGATTAGTTCAAATCAAAGAAAAATCGTCCAAAGCATCGCCTTAAATTCGAGCTGTACGATCTTGATCGGCTAGGAGCAACCAAGGGTTTTTGAATATATCATCCTGGACAATTCTGAGATCATCCAGGACGATGTGACCGTATCAATCATCCTTAATTGCTTCCTTAATTTCCAGATCAATTTAGGCATAATTGTGCCATATCGTCCAGGCCAATCTCACGATCGTCTTGGTCGATTTCCAAAAATACAGAATACCTAAATTGATCAGGGAGGCTATTTCTTTCTGTATTGAGCATATCGTCCAGGCCGATAAGTTAATTACGGCTGCCTTAACTAAGAAATCCTGATTAGAACTTCTGTTTTGAACTCGATCGTCCAGGATAATAATAATATCGTCCGAGATGATGTGAGTAAAAATATAAATTCTAAATCTCTCAAGTGTGTGCATGTAGGGCTTCTTAACATCAATCACTTCAAATATTTACAATTGACTCAAGAAAGGGAAAAAAGAAAATTACAGACTGACTCAGACCTAGTCTACCAAATCTTGAGCTGGCTACGTTTGTCGTCAGATCTTTTGGTCCTGAAATGTCAGTAGAGGAAGGCAGTCAAAGTGTTTGCTAACACCAAAATCACAATCTATAAAACCAAGTTTGTAACAATCTCCCTTTTTGATGATGGCAAACACTTTGATGATTATAGCAGTGTAATTCAAGAATTCGGAGTAGAAACAAGTGCAAGTACCAACTAACAAGTATAAACATAATCAACAAGTACAAACATATTACTCCCCCTTTTGACATCTCAAAAAGGAAGAGGGAACTAAAAAGTAACTAAAGCAGAAAAAGTACAAAAAGAAGGAAAAACAAACATAAGCATCTATAGGAAATAAAATCTAAGACTAGAAAAATGAGGGTCCCTGATCATCAGACAGAGGTGGTGGTGGTGGTGGCTGCTGAAAGGTACTAGTCAAGGCAGCAAACTGTGAGCAAAACTAGGTCATGTCCTGGTCGTGCTGCTGCTGCTGGTGAACAACAAGAGAATCGAAACAAGCTATAACCTCATCGTGCTGCTGCTGGTGAGCTACAAAAGTGTCGAATCGGGTCTCCAACTGATCAAATCTCTCAACTAACTGATCAAATTGTGACTGTTGGTGGAGAGGAGAAGGTTCAGGAACGGGATCAGGAGCCTCCTCCTCAGCCCCCTAAGGTTCCCCATCCCTTGGGTGAAGACGTGTACTATGAAGGATATTGAAAGAGCTGTTCGAGTAGAAGAGAGTTAGGAGGTTGGGAGGAGCAGAGCAGATCGTCCGGGCCGATTAGGTGTATCTTCCAGGACGATGCACAATAATTGATCGTATCAGCAAAAATTAAAACATTTTAAATCTGTGCCACGTGTATCATCCAGGATGAATAATGGATCGTCCAGGGCAATTATCCAATAATGGATCATCTGGGGCCAATTTTAAGGATTTTAAACGTACTGACATGTGGATCGTCCAGGACAATCTAGTGTATCGGCTAGGACGATGACCATAAATGCATTGGCCAGGATGAAAATTGTATCATCCAAGACAACTAAGATGATTGTAGCAGAGAACGATCATATCATCCAGGATGATATTGGATCGACCAGGACGATGATTTGCAGTAAGCTCAGAAAAGGTCAGCGGATGGAATTTTGAATAGAAATTATCATATCGTCCAGGACGATAGAGATTTTGTCTAGGATGATGTGACAAGAATTAAAAACCAAAGGAAAGATGAAGATGAATAGAGAAAACCCCAAAACAAAATAAATAAGAAAAATCTAAAAACAGTAATGAAAAACTAAAAAATAAGCAAAGGAAAAAAATTTTTTTTGTTTTTTTTAGCAAAGCATCCATATGACAAATTTCCCAAAACATTAAATTTTAGAGATTCAAAAGATCAATGAGTTAACAATGTCACAATCTGAAAACGGTAGAATATCCGATCCTGTTAATCCCTAGCTCGAACTTCTTTCAGGATAAAAATTGTCTTTGAGAACAAAAGGCCAAACTCAAAATAACTTAATTTGGGTAAAAAGAATATCTGTTCAAAACTTGGTTACAAAAAAATATCTTATAAATAATGTACCAAAGTAATTTGTCTCAATCATGAAATTTAAAATCATGCCTTTGAAAATATCAAATAACCCATGAGTTTTTCTAAGTTTTAAAAGTTTTGAAAAGAGAGGATAGCTTGCATTTTGTGGGCTCTTTTTTTTTCCAAGCTAAATTATCTTTTACAATCTCTTAAAAATGATTCTTAGTTGTGAGTATATCTTCTAGATATTAGAGAATAAAAGCTCTCTCTCTAACATAGGGAAGAACTAGTCATAAAATACAATCAAAATCACATGATATGTGCAATGGCAAGATTTCAATTAACTTGAAAGATATATAAAAACTTTGGACATTATATATAGGATAGATCATTGTAGCAAGAAAAAAAAATCTTAATTTCAAAAACCATTTGTTAAAAGAGATAGACTTTTGTTTGGAGAAGAAAATTATACATACTAAAAGAGGTTAGAAAAAGGGAAACTATCAACGGTGTTTTTCCCTTTAACTGATCAAGAGATTCTAATCATTGGCTTTTAATCTCAAAAGTCTAAAGGTTTGAAAAATCATTATATAGAAAACCAAAAGAAAGTCAAACAACTAAAACAGCAAAAAAGCTAGCACGAAAAATAAATAAACAATCATTTTAAATAGCAAAGCATTTCAAGAAATTATGAAGCAACAAGTTTAAGCAATTATGATCTGCGAGCCTCTGTTTGTCCAGGTATACTATGTTTCTCACGAGGTCTTTGGTGAGAGCAATCCTGCAAGAATCAACTATCAGATTTAGGAACCCAAATAGGTTTGGGTTCCTTCTCATGAAAAGTAGAATGTAATGCATGTGTGCTATGCTATGAAATATGCAATTTTGGTCTCCATACCCAATGTGTATTACGGTGAACAGTGCAAGTGTGTGAGATGTGTCATGGCATACCATATGAAAAACATCTAACTCCAGGAAAAGGATTTCTTAAATGGTTTGGGTTATTTTTCCTCTTCCTAGGTCTTGGCTTTAGATCAAAAGAGAGTGTCATCCAATATCCCTTAAGTGAGTCCAATTCATTTTTAAGCATCAAGTTTTTACTTTTTAAGATATCATTTTCAATCCTTAAATTTTTCTTTCTCTCTTCAGATTTTTTAAAATTAAATTTAAGTGAGGTGTGTGAAACTTTTAATGCGTCATACTCATCAATTAATTCTGAATGTTTTTTGTTTAAATCATCAAATTCATCAAGTAGAGCCATGTGATTTGAATCAATCATAGAATGATCTTTGAGAATAATTTCATGCTCTTTTTGTAAATTTAAAAGTTCCAACTTCAAACTAGCATACGTTTTCTTAAGTTTTTTGTATGATGCATGAATTTTCTCACAAATTTTGAACAATTGATCATAAGTTGGTTTACATACCTCTTCTTCATCACTTTGATCAAGATAATCTTCCGCCATTAAGCACAAGTTTGTTGTTTCATCTTCAGTTCAGTCTCCGATGAATCAGTTGCATAATCCACCCAAAACGTCTTTTGAAGTCTCTTTTTGTCCTTCCTGAGCTTGGGTTTTTCCTCACCCTTTTCTTTGCTTGTGTGATCTTAAAGTGTAAGACAATCCGCTCTAACATGTCCATGCTTCTTGCATTCAAAACAGACAACATCAGAAGATCCTTTAGAATATTTGTTATCCTTACCTTTTCTCCAATTTTGATGATGCTTGTGCTACTTCCTTAGAAAGTTTTTGAATTGCCTTGTGATTAAGGCAATGTCATCGCTCTCAGACCCGGAAGAATCAGAATTTGTGTTGTTGGCCTTCAATGCCACATTTTTCTCTTTCTTTTTCTCACCTACATCAAGATTTCTTTGATTTACCCCTTGCTCGTAAGCAATGAGTGAGCCAAGTAAGTTATCAATCGAATAGGTGTTTAAATCCTTAGATTCAGTTATAGCAGTGATTTTAACATCAAAAGAGGAAGGCAAGCATTTTAAGATTTTGTTCACTTTTTCATAGTTTGAAAGTTCTCTTCCTAAGGCATGGAAAGAAGTTATAATTTGAGTAAACCGTGTATACATATCAGAAATTGTTTCAGAAGGTTTCATAAAAAAAAAAATTCATAATCATGCAAGAGAATATTCAAACGAGATTATTTCACTTCATTTGTTCCTTCATAAGTAATGCATAACCTATCACAAATCTCTTTTCTATTAGAGCAAGTAGAAACACGCATGTAATCCTCAGACTTTAATGCACAGAAAAAATAGTTTAAATACTTCGCATTCAATTGAGCTAAATCTCATTCATCGAAAGTCCATTCAGTAAAAGCAACTTCAGTTTTAAATTCTTTAATTTCATAAGAAGGTGGAGAATATCCTTCTTTGATAAGCATCCACATGCGATAATCAGTTGATTGCAGAAAAGTAGACATGCGAGTTTTCCAAAAATCAAAAGGAAGGTTGTCAAACAAAGGAGGTCGTGTAATAGAATATCCTTCAGTTATATTACGATTCCCAAAGTTAGCAATGGATCAAAATTCAAAAAGTTTTCAAACTCAATTTTTATGAATCTCGCTCTGATACCACTTGAAAGTTTGTTAGGGATGTTAGGCCCTATAAACTAGTCCCGAGGCTAACCAAGAGGGGGGGGGTGAATTATTATTTTTTAAAAATTCTTTAAAACTAAGAACAAATATCACAAACCAAAGTCACCACGGAAAAATAAGTGTGGAAAATTAAAGTGCGGAAGCAGTAAAAAGAACACAAGGATTTATAGTGGTTTGGTCAACTTGACCTACATCTACTCCTCGGAGGCGCCCTCCGAGTATTGTACTACCAACGTGACTCTCCTTTAGCCTCTACAACTAGGCGGAGAAGCCCTTACAAAACACCTCATTTTTTGCCACCCCCGGTAAGGCAGAAAACCCAACTCCTTTTTCTTTCTCCTGAAGTAAGCAGAGAACCTCGATCGATCGCTGAAGTTTACCTCTCCCAACCGTTCCAAGGACAAGAGACTCTAGGGAAGAAGAAGTGGAATAATGCTTGGAGCAACCCTTGTGAACTCCCTCACAAGCTCCCCCTCACAAGATCCTCTCTCTCTCTATCCCTCTCTCTCTCTCCTTTAGGTTATCTCAGGTCAAGACAGCAGCCAAAAGATGTTCAAAAATATTGAACAAGAGCTCTTAAATAGAAGAGCTTCAAAGGAGCTCAATAATTGTAAGTTGCCGACTTTATTGTCCAGGATGATAATAATATCGCCCTGTACAATCAGTTCAAAACACAGACGATCGGCCAGAACATCGCCTTGAAGATGACCTGGAAGATTGAAAATTGGCTTGATCATCTAGGCTAATCTCACGATCGTCTCGGACGATTAGTTCAAATTAGAGAAAATCGTCCAGAGCATCGCCCTGAATTCAAGTTATCCGATTCTGATCAGCCAGGAGCAACTAAGGGTTTTTGAATATATCATCATGGCCGATCCTGAGATCGTCCAGGACGATGTGATCATATCAATCATTCTTAATTGCTTCCTTAATTGCTAGATCAATTTAGGCATAATTGTGCCATATCATCCAGGCCGATCTCATGATCGTCCTGGCCAATTTCCAAAAATATAGAATACCTAAATTGATCATGGCAGCTATTTCTTTCTATATTGAACATATCGTCCTGGCCGATATAAGTATTTTCAAGGCCAATAAGTTAATTACGGCTGCCTTAACTAAGAAATCTTGATTAGAACTTCTGTTTTTAACTCGATCGTCCAGGACAATAATAATATCGTCCGGGACGATGTGAGTAAAAACCAAAATTCTAAATCTCTCAAGTGTGTGTGTGTGTGTGTGTGTAGGGTTGCTTAACATCAGTCACTTCAAACATTTACAATTGACTCAAGAAAGGGAAAAAGGAAAATTACAGACTGACTAAGACCTAGTCTACCTAATCTTGAGCTGGCTCCGTTTATCGTCAGATCTTTTGGTCCTGAAATGCCAGTAGAGGAAGACAGTCAAAGTGTTTTCTAACATCAAAATTACAATCTATGAAACCAAGTTTGCAACAATTTGTATCAGAGCATCTTCAATGAAATAATCATTAATTTCTTTGTGGTGATATTGGTTTTGGTTTGTGTTTGGATTTAAAGATTCTTCTTTACCAATTCACCTCTCTCTTTTAATTAGCCTTGGGCTAGTTCATAGGGCCTAACATCCCTAACGAACTTTCAAGTGGTATCAGAGCACTTTCTAGTGCCATCTGAGCACTTTCTACTGCTATCAGAGCACTTTCAAGTGGTATGAGAGCAGTGTTCATAAAATCTAGCTTTTAAAAGCTTTTGAATTTCAATCCATGGCTAATTTTTTAAATTATAATGTTGCGAAAGGTTATTCTATCACCAGACCACCTTTGTTTGAAAATATCTCAATTAATTTTTGGAAAATTTTGCATGTCTATTTTTTTGCAATCAGTTGATTTTTGCATGTAGCATATGATTTTAACTGGTTATTCATTACCGTCACATATTTTAGATGGAATTAAAACTAACATTCCTTTTGGTCAATGGAATAGAGATGAACGAATCGATGCTCAATTGAATGCAAAATCTTTAAATTTACTTTTTCTTTGCTTTAAATTTTAAAGATTTATGTTAGTATCCATGTGCACTACTGGTAAAGAAATTTGGGATAAACTATACACAATATACGAAGGCACTAGTGAAATCAAGCACTCCATGTTGAATATGTTAATGCATGATTATGAGCTGTTTTCCATGAAATCTTATGAGACAATCTTTGAGATGTATACTAGGTTTATCCAAATTATAACATCATTGCATGCTTTAGGAAAAGAATTTTCAAATTTTTAAAAAGTTAAAAAAATTCTTCGTTGTCTACTAAATAAGTTTGATGCTAAAGTAATTGCTATTTGTGAATCAAAAGATTTGAATGAATATTCTATTGATAATTTGATTGGCTCACTGTTGACCTCATTTTTGTATGAGGTCACTTGGACCATTCCTGACTCTAAATCACCAATCCAAACTCTAGGATTCTCCTAGAATCTCAACCTTAGGATCTACCCAGATCTTAGAATTTGAAACCAAAATCCAATGCTAAAAGGCCAAGTCCAAAAGACCTTTTTCAGCAAATTTTTAAACACTTCAAAAAACCAATCAAATGACCTCCAATTCAGAATCTGTCAATTGCATACTGATGGGACATATCTCTGGAGACAACCCTCCAAATTTGAGTCCATTCTGAGGTCTCTAACCCTAAAAACTAAATCAAAATCCAAAGGCTGTAAAACATTCAAATATTTACATCCTATGCCATTGGACCTATCACCTTGAAGATTTTGACCTTAGAGCCTTTATCAAAACCTCTAGTCACTCCCAGACCATTAATCCTGATATGTTGATCAATAAACTGAAATTTTTTTTGGACTCATCTCAGCCCCCAGTCGTCATGAGTCCAAAATGACCAAAATACCCATATGGGGCTCAAACATTGATTTCAAATCAAACGACCTCCGAATTGCTTGGAATCTTTTCCAGCAATTTTCAAATATCAATTCAAATCTGCTGAGCTTTGACCCACCCCCTGGGTTAACCTAGTTGACCAAGTCAACATAGGTTGACCCGAGTACCCTTTAAGGCCCTAAATGAGTTATTACAACCCATTAAGCCTATCAAACTCTACCAAGCACTCAAATCATTTCCATCAATACTTTGAACCCCTCCAAATGTACCACGAGTCAAGCATGGTCACTTTGACAAAGTCAACATTGATAGACTTGGCCAAAATGATTCAAACTTCCTTTCATACCTTTAAGACCCAAGTCTTGATCATCAAATCCTTCCAAACTTAATCAAGCAACATTCAAGACTCCCTTTACTGCCACCTCAGCAGTCAAGAGGGTTAGTTGACTGGTCAACACAGTCAACAAGTCTCTTAAGAGCTTTAAGAGGCTTAAATGTTCAAGCAAGCTCAAATCACATCAATCCCTTTGAACCTAGTTCACTCAACCAGCCCTCAAGCCTTCTCCCATGCCACCTCAACTGCCATGTGGCATGGGGACCAGTCAACATGTCAAACAATGGGTCTTGAAGGGTCAAAGATGGTCAAATCACCACTTAGACTTAATCCATTCCAACTTTAATCCCTTCAGCAATCCTAATCAGTTTCTGGAATGTTCTTAAGACATTTCTTAGCTCTTGAATCAATATCCAATGGCTTAGATTAAACCCACATGCTTTCATAAGGACAAAGCTCACTTTCCACGTGGCTAGTCCTTCATGTCCTTGCTCTCATCTTTTTAACCACCCCAGGGGCAGGTGGCAGCCATCTAATGGCATCTCCAATTGATCCTAGCCGTCCTTTGAGCATAGGGACGTTTGAATAGGGTAAATGAAGGTTTTGAGCCGTCATTCAACACCTAGCACTCTCTCACCACAAAAAAGCCTCTCCAACGGAGCTCTCTGCTCATTCAACTCCACAACCGTCCTATCTTCATCTCCAAAACCAAATCCGGCTGGTCAAGGTGGTAGCCGTCGATCCTCTGGCGAGATTTAGCCGAATTCGTTTAAGGAGATTTTCTGCACGATCCGTAGCTTCTCCGGCCGTGGTATCTTCTACAAAAAGGAGCGTGGACAATCTACAAACGCAACAAATCCAAAAGCGGTTCAATCCGTCCAAAATCAAGGTGAAAAACTCAAACCCTAGATCTAGGAACACTAGATTAAATATCTCTTTAATAAGAATGTTTTGAGCCAAATAAAGTATTCCCCAAATTTTCTGTTCACTATATAAATCTATATTTAAAATTTCAAGTAATTTTGTTGTCTGGATCGCCTGAACGAGCCATTTTAGTTGATTAGGGTTCGGTTCACGCAGTTTGTAACCGCGTGATGTCTGGACCGTTGATCTTATGATCAACGGTAACGATTAAGCCCTTCCGCGGTCCGTCCAACCGCGCAAAGCCTTCCGCCGTTCGGATCTCTCGCCCAGCTGCATCAGGACCGTTGGTTCCAAACAGCGGGGATCGGACGGCGTGTGTGAACCGCTGATGTGGTTAAGTAAACCGCGTCGCGCGGTCCGCGGTCGACGCGTGGATGACCGCCGCCGCGGATTTGATCCTCTTGCCAGGGACCGCCACGTGTTAGCCGCGCAGCCAGAGTGTTTTAATTAGGCTAATTAGTTTTTTTAAATTATTTTAATTATCAGAAAATTTCAAAAACAATATAAAATAAAATATAAGTCCAAAAATTCAATGTAAGATATCAAATTTCTAACAAAATTGATATCTTTAATTTAAAATTAAATTCATTTTAAAATATTATATTTATTTTAAATTATTTTAATTATTAGATATTTCATATTTTAAACTAATAATTAATAAAAAAAATACATTTGATTAAAATTTTGTAAATGATTCAAAACTATATTTTAATATATATATTTCCAAAACTTTATAAACTTTTTTTTTATTAAGTATAATATGAAAATTATTTTAAATATTAATTATTTTCAAATTATTTTAAATTTGTTTAATTAACTTAAATCTTTAAAAATTTGATATAAATTCATTTCAAATCATAAAATATAAATAATATATCAAATTTTTCAGAAAATTAATAATTTTAATTTAAAACTATTTTCAAAATTTAAAACTTAATATATTTTGATTATTTCAAATTATTTGAATATCCATATTATGTAATTAGTATTTAATTGAAATATTATATTAATTATTTTAAAATTAAAAAAAAAATATTTTCAAATGATTTTGAAAAATCAGTGGATCTCCCAACCATTCATAAATTATTTTTAATAATATTTTGAATTATTTTAGTTTATAATATATATTTATATGTATGGTTTTATGTATATATATATATATATATATATATATATATATATATATATATATATATATATATGTATTTATACTTTAAAACAATTTTGAAATTATACATATATGTAAATCTTTAAACCTTGGGAGATCTCCCTTGAAGCTTTAAATATAGATTGAGCATGTTTGAATGGAAATTATGGGGAGTGATTAGTGCATAGTTGTGCTTCAACTATTCACTAATCAAAATTTAAGTTAAGTTAATTATGTTAGTTTTTGCATGCTTAGGGTTCACACACATGCACTTAGCCTAGGGATCTCCTAGATCTAAGGACTTGTTTGATTATATGTGTTTGCTTATATGTTAAGTTTGAGGGTTAGAGAAACTTTGATTTGAAGCCATTAAACAAAGTGACATCGTTAAGGACTTTGATTAGAAAACTTAGAAAATTCATTGTGATTAGGATTGACATCCTCTTGAGTTGAAACTTGAACTACTTAAACTTAGTGACACTCTCATCCCATAGAAGAATTTCCACTGGTTTTGGAAATCATTAAGTCCCTTAATTAACCTAATTAAGTTTAAGCCTTAATTAATCCTCAAAACTTCTGAAAAATGTAATAAATCCATTTTGAACCCAAAAAATATGTGTAAGCCCTCTAACTGACCAGAATTCAGTCCTTAACTCAGGAAAATTAAAATCAAAATTATTTGACAGCACACTTAGGCTTAAGTTAATTTTAAGAGAAATTGAATATTTAATTAGTATAATTAATAAATAATAATTAAAAATTCCAAAAATTTCTCAAACACTTAGGGAATCTCCCCTTAGGTCATTCCTGACCTTTGGAGTTGATTTCAAGGAGTTGGGATATCATTTGGAGCAAAATCACAAGAGGGGCTTTAATTAAGGATTTTCAATAATTCATTAAATAGTCAAAACTTCAAATATTTATAACTAATTCCAGAAACATCGAAATTGAACAAACTCACTTGCATTCAACTCATAATAATGTCTAATATTTATAAAAAATGTTAAATTTTAGAAATCTGTAATATTTCAAAAAGTCAACAAATTAGTCAAACCGTAGTTAAAATCTAGTTCAAAACTTCAAACCTTCGTAATAAAATGTAGAAAAATCTGATTTCAACGCACTTACCTTCTAACTGATCGTAGTAAGGTCTAGTATTTTAATAAAATATTAATTTTAGAGAAAACACTTTTAATCAAAAGTTAATTTTCAACCCCTTAATTAAATGATTAAAATATTCCAAAAATTCATAAAAACTCAAATTCACATTAAAATTCCAGAAATGATTAACCAACCCTTAAAATCAGTAATCAACCAACTTAAATTAAAATTTATTAACACTTAACCCTTAATCAATCTAATCTACTTAATTATATCGGGTACCACTAGGTAACCCAGGCCTACGAGGCTATTTACTTAGGCCCAAGGAAGGTGAAATAAACTTCATGGCCTCGGTGTGAAACAAAAGTGGTTTCCAACAAATAATTAATAATTAATTTTATAAGATTCAAAATATTAATATTTAAACTCTAATTTAAATCCCTTAAGCCTTTCAACCAATCGAACCTTAAGCAACTTCAATCTAATGATCCTACTTAGGACATATCAAAACCACACGACCTACCTCACACACTGTAGATGGTTTGCTAGGACAACCAACTCTAGTTTTAGGCTAGGCCGGTGTTTACTTTTCCGCTGTGTGCCGGGATTTTCGAGCTTTTTCTGCATGCTGTTTGCTAGTGTAGAATTGTTGTGTTTGCTTACTTACTTCCTGCATTCTGTGATTGATTGTGCGTTAGATTTACCCCTAGGTTTGGAGCGAACTATGTTTGTGCAATCTTATGCAGGTTGCCATGCTCACACGAGGAGCTGAAATTAAAGGGGGCAATTAATAAAATATATATATATACTCTTTGCACAGGTACCTGCTGCGCTTAAGACCCCCTTTAAATAAAAAGAGCATGGCCAAGTGTGGCTAAAAAAATGCATTTCAATTTTCATATTATAACTGCTTGGGATTGAATATACAACTGCTGATTATTAGGATAACCTTGCAGGATCGAGTCTAGATTTTCTTATTTCATTCAATGTAAATTTAATTCAATTAAGGTTGTAATTATTTGAAATGACTTGAATCTGGGATATTTGATCTAATTTGAATTCCAAAGAGGTGAAGACATCCCTAAAGGGGAGAGTCTTCTTCCATTTGGAAGTTAAATTAGGATTCCTTTCAAATATCCAAAGAGGAAAGATAACACCCCGTTCAGGGGGAGTTTCTTTTCATTTGGATAACCTGAACCGACGAATCAAGATGTTCGTGAGAAGATGAAGAAATGGATAACGAGAAGAATCCCAAATCTCAAATTCATTTGATTTAGGATTAGAAATCCGAGTTGTAGTCAGTGGTGCCCGACCACTTTACTTTCTTGCAATTCTGTGATGTAATAATAAAGGCACTCGCCTACGGACATTCAATTTGATATATTTAATTTGATTGATTTATTTAAATTGATTGCGCATTAGAACTCCTACTTTTCTAGTCTTTTTACTTGCATGCCGCATTTGGTTTGACCTGGAATTCGAATTTAGGCTCTTTGGGGTCTGTCAAAAATTCTTCTACTTTAATTAAATAAAATTTTTAAGATAAGATAGAAACTCTAAACGGTCCTAAGAAGTAAGCTCGGACTCGCCGAGGGATTTTCATGCATTCATATTATAACTTCTCTTCCTTGTTAGGCATCTCCCCGCCTGCGGGTTCTGGCAGACCACCTGGCCTATGAGGGTGCCGATCTGTCAAGGGGATGTTATGCAATCTCTAGGGAAAAACCTATTTTCTAAGCCAAAATTTTTAAACTGCTACATATTGATTTTGCATTCAATCGAGTCAATTAGCATGCATCGCATTAGTAACAAATTAAAAGGAGTCTAATATTTAATTGCATTATTTAGACATAAAATCCAACATAAGTCAAAGGGGCCAATTAGGATCTGCTCTAGATGTCGGCCCCGTTCTCAAAACTTTTCTTAAATAACGTCCCTACCACTCTACAAAAAAGACCGGACTCATATTTTAAAATCGTTTAGGTGGTTTAGCTGGCTCCCTAATCCAGGCCGGGGTATGACCAAATTCGCATTGCACTAGCTAGGTTCGGAGCACTAACTTTTAGTGCGCAATTTAGACTTAGGTTCTGAGGCTGGCTCGGGCCATAAGACCTCAACTTTCGGGAATCGAATCCCAAATTTCTAATAAAATCGACCACTCAAACTAAAAATTTATTACAATCAAATACAAGCTTAACATTTAGGATAGATTGAGATGTTTCTGAAGTAATTCAGAATCTCAAAACACCTCATACTTCTCCTCCTTTGACTTCTGAAAATAAGTGTTCAACATTGAACCAATCCCATTTGAAAATTCCTATCATCTCTCTCCTTTGATATAAAACTTTGAAAATCTTAAATAAAATTTACACCGTTATTTTAATCGAGAGTTTTCGTAGGAAATTTTAGTTTCCTACGATGTAATTAACTACTAGGGCTTGCGCTCATAGGAGATTTAGAAACCCAGAACTTAATTTCAAAACAAATAATTTTTCAAAACCTCTAATTAATTTTCTTTGGAAAAATCAAACCCGACGATCATTATCGTCATTTTCGAATGATCCATAATAATTGATATATTCTTTCTTTGAAAAGATATATCAATTATTATCGTGGTTTCGATTATGAAATTAATGATCCTTTATCTGAATTAGAATAATCAAATAATTGGTTAAAGTCCATTTTGACCTTCTGAGGTCGAATGTGACTATGATAATTCAGATACGATTATAATTCTGAAATTTGAACCCGTTAGGGAACGATACGTTCGTCTTTCGAGGCGATATATTGTTCATAATGACGTGTTCTATTTCAAAAATTAAAATTTAATATTCCCAAAGAAAATTAATACTTTTTCAAAAAAAAAAAATTAATCAAAACAAAAAATGGCGACTCCGCTGGGGACAATCTCACTCTCCATCTTTAATAGCGGTATAAATTTTATTGCATCGGTAGTTTTGACTACCTTTCTCTCTGTTGGTCCCTCTACCCATTTTTCTCTTGGGTGAGTGTGGCCAACTCAATTAAGACATGTGAAACGAGAGGTGAGTGTAGGAAACCTCCCTTTAAGTTGGGCTTTGACATTTTGCCTCCAACTTGATTGGTAGAGTGAAAGAGTCAAGCCAAAATCCTTCTGTATATGTTGCAAACTTGCATGCGAGTAAATAACTAGCGTGCTAAGTTTCACAATTTATAGAAGACTTTTCAATTTCAAAATTATAGTTTCAAATCCTTCAAGAATATTCAATCTTTTCAAATCTTAATTGAGCCCCATATCATATCATTATGTACGAAATTTTAAATCCTATGATTTGATACATATGATAGAATATAGACTCCTTGCTCAAATTCAATTCTAGAATTTGAATCTTTCTGGCAGAGTCAAGTTTTGACATTTCACTCCCGAACAGTTCGTCGAGGTGAAAGAGTCTGGTTGACTTGTTAAAATCTCCCTCTCTAAATTTTTGTTAACCTTTATGTTGAACACGAGTTCAGTATATTGAGTTTCAAAATAAAGAGGGATGATGCCAGATTTTCAAGCTTTCAAATTCTTTCGAAAATTGTCCAACTTTAATCTTCGTTGTCGTATGTTTCATGCAATACCCTTTGTAGTTTAACATAGGCAATACAAAATTTAAACCCTTAATCAAACTCGGATTTTGACATTTCACTCTAAGCTAGTCAGTGCAGTGGAAGAGTCAAATCCAGGCTTCCTGATTTTCTCTTAATTTTTGTTAACCATTTTGTTGAAAATAAAAATCAACATTTTGAGTTTCAAAAGTAAAGGAAAATCTTTCAAACCTATTTCAACTGTTGTTGCCATGTGTCTTCTGTAACATTCTGTTATAATTGAACACATGCAACACGATTTCAAAGTTCTTCAATCAATTTTGGGCTTTCACATTTCACCCCCAAATCATTTGGTGAGGCGAAAGAGTTAAGCCTATTTTCTCAGGATCTTCAAGTTACTTTTGTAAACCTACACATTCGAATAAAAATCAATGTGTTGAGTTTCAAAGTTTGAAGAAGAACTGTTCAATTCCAACCTGAAATTCCAATCCGATCTTAAGTCCGAATTCAATTTCAACACCAAACTCAAGTTTAACTTCAACCTTGAAATCAACCTGAATCTTGATTTTAAAGTCAAAATACGGGCTTTCACATTTCATCCCAAGTCAATTGGTGAAATGAAAGAGTCAAGCCCGATTTTTTTGATTTTCATATCAATTTTGTGAACCTACATGATTGAGTGAAACTTAGTGTATTGAGTCACAAAATTTGAAGGAGATCCATTCGACTTTAATCTCAGATTTAAATTCAAACTCAATGTCAAGTCAAATTCAATCTCAAATTTGAGTTCAAACCCAAACTTTGACATTTTGCCCTAAATCAATTGATGTAGCAAAAGAGTCAAGTTCCTCATCAATTTTATGAACCACCGTGTTCAGTGTAAACTGAATACGATTGAGTTATAAAATTTTTGAATAAAATAAATCAAATTCAAAATTTAAATGTCATTTCAAATCACTAATTCAAGTCACTTTCTTAATTTCAGGAAATCAAACACTCAAATGGCTGGGAAACTTGTCTTCTCACTGAATGGAGATGTGCTCGTAGAGGAAATTCTTAATGGCAGTTCAATTCAGTATGAAATGGAATTTCAAGACCTCAAAATTTTAGTTAATGGAGAAAGAATCTTAGATCTGTCCGCTTGTACTCAAGGGAATTTTCTCTAAGAAGAAGTTACTTTAGGGTCAGGAGCTGACTCCCCCATCTCTAAGATGGAGATTGCAGTAGCCCTTGTATCCACTGTACCCTCAACTCAGGAGGATCAAAACCATAAGTCAATAATGACAAAGGAGCTACCATCTCAATCTGAGATTGGGTCAAGTTCTAGCACTCCGTTCGTCGGCAAGAACCAAAGGAAGAACTACCTTCGAAGAGCCAGAAAAAGGAACCTTAAGGCTAGAAAGACCGCTGAGTCGGAAGCCTTAGAAAAGGCCGACTTCGAGGCTGATCGAGAGTTCGTTGCTCCTTCTACGTACCCTTTCCTTGCACAAAGGAGGGAGGTTGTAGAGATGAGAGCACGATCTTTAATCCACCTGCTTGATTACTACACAGAAAGACTCAAGCAAGAAAGAATTGAGGAATCACCAGCAATAGGCCATAGGCCCCCAACTGAGGGTTATGATCCGTCCATTCTACTAGAAGATGTTAAGGCACGTTACTACACGTGTCCCACTACATCATCTGTAGAGGAGGAGGAGTAGAAACCACTCGGGGTGCCACTCTCTTAACTACTAGAATTTAAGAGAGGAAATAATCTAAGATTGTATCAGATAGTGATACTGCCAAAATTTAAATTTCGACGGGCTCTTATCGCGATAAATCTTTTGATTATAGTAATGTCGTGCCTTCTTGGGATAGTGCAGATCCTATAACAGTCTCTTCCTCTAAAAGAGATTATAGGAATTCAATTCCATGTTGACAGGGGTCTTGCCACCTAGACTTGTAACTTCTTAAGGAAAAAGCTTTCAGTTTCTCAAGTGTACTGATTTTGAATCTTCAAGATAATTGATTCACCTTTTTAATCGAAATTGACCTCTATCTCAAGTTTTAAGCAGGCAAGAGTTATAGTTGACTCCATCAAATGTTTAGATGTCCCTCCCTCCCACCGCTTTCGTGGGTTAATTTAACTTTTGAATTAAAATCTATCTCAAATTTAGGTTGATTCTAGAAATAAAAATTTTATCAATCTTCTAGCAATTTTCTATCCTAATAGGAGATTCTTGCATGTCTAAAATCTGTTCAATGATTTTCAAAGTCAATCTCATACTCTTTTCAAAAAGATTGAATGTGCTCTGAGGATTATTTTTCCTTATATAAGAGAACGAATTTTCTTCTCTAATACTTGAGATATAATCTCAACATTCAAAGTAAAAAAGGATCAATCAATTTAAGGTATTTGAAGAAAGTGGAGCCTCTTCTCGAATTCAATTGAAATCAAACGAATGCGCTAGAAATCAAAAGATGCGCGAATGCGCTAAAAACCAAAAGATGCGCGAATGCGCCAAAGATCAAGAAGTGCACGAAGTGCACCAAAAGTCAAAAGATACGCAAAATGCGTCACCAGAAAAAGAGAAGAAGAGTAAGATGGTTTCCTTCCTTTAACTTCTTGAATCTCAAAATACTCAATAAACCTCAAATACTTGACTTTGAAAATCTTGAATTCAGATTCTTCAACATGCTTGAATTTTCTACCAGATGGAAGAATATATGCAAGAGAATTGAAAAGATCAAATTTCTTTATCCAACCTAAATCTCTTTGAAATTGATTTTAATTCAAACTTCGTACAAGGGAGACCCCAGTTCAGTTTCTATGAAACATGGTCTGGGTCAATAAAACCTAAATTCTTAAACCTTTTCAAGGTTAGTTGGAGTCAACACTACTTCTCACTGCACTTCTAAATTTGTTCCCGTTCGTTGTTCCGATAGGGTCCAAATAGTTAGAGGAAATTTTCAATAAAACGAGTGAATCTTCTACTCCTGATAAAAATCAAATCTTGTCCTTGAGAAATGTTTGTAAGTCCTTGCACAAAGGCATTTCTTCCTTTAAGGCCTTTTCAACAAAAGTACACTCTATACTGGGTCCAAGATCAAAACCCATTAGAGGAGTATCTTGTAATGCTGGGAATTGCCGTTCAAAATCAAACCACGACCGAGTAGAGTGCCAGACTCCAATGTGAGGAGTTCGAGGCCTCGTAGAGCTTTTTTTTAAGGCTCAATAAAACTCAGAATCGTACAAATCCTGAGTGGTTTAAGCTCATGATAAGATAGCGCGACTTAGAACCTTCCAAGTAGGAGACTTGGTCCAAGTTCTTTGGATGCATATCTTAGCCTATCGAGAGATCGGTGGAGTTTGAACCAACACAAGACTGTCCATTTATCGTAGAGACGATATTTGAGAGAATTTTTAACATTAACTGATCAACCTTGAATGATGCCACTTGACATTTTCGAATGTCGGGGCGGCTCTTCAGGAAGTACCATGCTAGATGAGTGTCAAAACTAAATCAAATTCAAAACTCTTCAAACTTAAATTCACCAAAATAAAAATTCAATCAAATCAAATTCTCCACATTCAAATTCAAAATCTTCTAAATTCAGATCTCTATCTGAAATCACAATTTCAGTCAATCTCAAATCATATCAAATCCAATCAAAATCCAAAATTTAAAAATCATTCCAATTCAAAACCAAAATCACTCCCTTCTTTTCCTTAAGGTTAGGTGTGAGTCCCAGAGCTTCCTTTCCTTAGGATTAGATCTGCTAGTGATGGAGCAAGCCCCTCGTGGCACCATCCTAGCATCCATAACTAAATTTCGGGTTAGATAGCTTTTGCCAAATCCTTAGTGATTCTGGTAGACTATCTCCTTGGCTAGTTCCCCTAGTTAGATGTGAGTCCCAGTGCTTTCTATCTAGGTTAGCCATTGAATACCCAATACAAATTTGATCCATTAGGAGTAGGTGTGAGTCCCTGTGCTTCCTATCTTCTAGGATCTCGACTGACTAAAAGTGGAATTAAGCCTATTGGGCCCCACATAGTTCAGTCACACTTTCTCTTCTTTAAGGTTAGGTGTGAGTCCCCGTGCTTCCTTTCATTAGGATTAGATCTGCTAGTGGTGGAGCAAGCCCCTCGTGGCACCATCCTAGCGTATAAAATCAAATTTAGGGTTAGATAGATTTTTCCGAATCCTTAGTGATTCTGGTAGACTATCTCCTTGGCTAGTTCCCCTAGTTAGATGTGAGTCCCAGTGCTTTCTATCTAGGATAACTGTTGAATACCCAATACAAATTCAATCCATTAGGAGTAGGTGTGAGTCCCTGTGCTTCTTATCCCCTAGGATCTCGACTGACTAAAAGTGGAATTAAGCCTATTGGGCCCCACATAGTTCAGTCACACTTTCTCTTCTTTAAGGTTAGGTGTGAGTCCCCGTGCTTCCTTTCCTTAGGATTAGATCTACTAGTGGTGGAGCAAGCCCCTCGTTTCACCATCCTAGCGTATAAAATCAAATTTCGGGTTAGATAGCTTTTGCCAAATCCTTAGAGATTTGGGCAGACTATCTCCTTGGCTAGTTCCCCTAGTTAGATGTGAGTCCCTGTGCTGTCTAGCTAGGTTAGTCATTGAATACCCAGTACAAATCCGATCCGTTAGGAGTAGGTGTGAGTCCCTGTGCTTCCTACCTTCTATGATCTCGACTGACTAAAGGTGGAATTAAGCCTCTTGGGCCCCACTATAGTTCAATCACCTTCTTTTCCTTAGGGTTTAGGTTTCCTCCTTCCCTTAGGATTAGATCCACTAGTGGTAGAGTACACCCCTCGTGGCACTACCTTAGTACCAAATTAAAATTCAATCCCTTAAGGTAAGGACTTCCCTTCCCTTAGGACTAATTTCAAACTCAATCCTCTAGGGTTAGGACCTCCCTTCCCTTAGAATCAATTTCAAACTCAATCTTCTAGGGTTAGGTCTTTTCTTCCCTTAGAATCAAATCCAAATTTAATCTTCTAAGGTTAGGCTCCCTTTCCTTTAGAATCAAAACACCAATCTGATCCTCTATAGTTAGGAACTCTTCCTGCCTATATGACCACCCAAATTTTCTTTTCCTCTAGGGATAGACTTCCCTTCCCTTAGGACTAATTTCAAACTCAATCCTCTAGGGTTAGGACCTCCCTTCCCTTAGAATCAATTTCAAACTCAATCTTCTAGGGTTAGGTCTTTTCTTCCCTTAGAATCAAATCCAAATTTAATCTTCTAAGGTTAGGCTCCCTTTCCTTTAGAATCAAAACACCAATCCGATCCTCTATAGTTAGGAACTCTTCCTGCCTATATGACCACCCAAATTTTCTTTTCCTCTAGGGAAAGACTTTCCTTCCCTTAGGACTAAATCCACTAGTGGTAGAGTACGCCCTCCATGGCACTACCCTAGTACAAATCAAAATCTTGATTCCCTAGGGGTGAACTATTCATTCCCTTCAGATCAAAATTCCAAATTTGATCTTCAAGCTCGGTCAACACCAATATGTGCAATAGAATTTCATTCTATTACACATATTGGGGGTCCATTTGTTGACCTCATTTTTGTATGAGGTCACTTGGACCATTCTTGACTCTAAATCACCAATCCAAACTCTAGGATTCTCCTAGAATCTCAACCTTAAGATCTACCCAGATCTTAGAATTTGAAACCAAAATCCAATGCTAAAAGGCCAAGTCCTAAAGACCTTTTTCAGCAAATTTTCAAACACTTCAAAAAGCCAATCAAATGACCTCCGATTCAAGGTCTGTCAGTTGCATACTGATCGGACATGTCTCTGGAGGCAACCCTCCAAATTTGAGTCCATTCTGAGGTCTCTAACCCCAAAAACTAAATCAAAATCCAAAGGCTGTAAAACATTCAAATATTTACAGCTTATGCCATTGGACCTATCACCTTGAAGATTTTGACCTTAGAGCCTTTATCAAAGCCTCTAGTCACTCCCAGACCATTAATCCTGATATGTTGATCAATAAACTGAAATTTTTTTTGGACTCATCTCAGCCCCCAGTCGTCATGAGTCCAAAATGACCAAAATACCCATATGGGGCTCAAACATTGATTTCAAACCAAACGACCTCCGAATTACTTGGGATCTCTTCCAGCAATTTTCAAATATCAATTCAAATCTGTTGAGCTTTGACCCACCCCCTGGGTTAACCTAGTTGACCAAGTCAACATAGGTTGACCCGAGTACCCTTTAAGGCCCTAAATGAGTTATTACAACCCATTAAGCCTATCAAACTCTACCAAGCTCTCAAATCATTTCCATCAATACTTTGAACCCCTCCAAATGTACCACGAGTCAAGCATGGTCACTTTGACCAAGTCAACATTGATAGACTTGGTCAAAATGATTCAAACTTCCTTTCATACCTTTAAGACCCAAGTCTTGATCATCACATCCTTTCAAACTTAATCAAGCAACATTCAAGACTCCCTTTATAGCCACCTCAGCAGTCAAGAGGGTTAGTTGACTGGTCAACCAGTCAATAAGTCTCTTAAGAGCTTTAAGAGGCTTAAATGTTCAAGCAAGCTCAAATCACATCAATCCCTTTGAACCTAGTTCACTCAACCAGCCCTCAAGCCTTCTCCCATGCCACCTCAACTGCCATGTGGCCTGGGGACCAGTCAACATGTCAAACAAAGGGTCTTGAAGGGTCAAAGATGGTCAAATCACCACTTAGACTTAATCCATTCCAACTCTAATCCCTTCAGCAATCCTAATCAGTTTCTGGAATGTTCTTAAGACATTTCTTAGCTCTTGGATCAATATCCAATGGCTTAGATTAAACCCACATGCTTTCATAAGGACAAAGCTCACTTTCCACGTGGCAAGTCCTTCATGTCCTTGCTCTCAGTTTTGTAACCACCCCAGGGGCAGGTGGCAGCCATCTAATGGCATCTCCAACTGATCCTAGCCGTCCTTTGAGCATAGGGACATTTGAATAGGGTAAATGAAGTTTTTGAGCCGTCATTCAACACCTAGCACTCTCTCACCACAAAAAAGCCTCTCCAACGGAGCTCTCTGCTCATTCAACTCCACAACCATCCTATCTTCATCTCCAAAACCAAATCCGGCCGGTCAAGGTGGTGGCCGTCGATCCTCCGGCGAGATTTAGCTGAATTCGTTTAAGGGGATTTTCTGCACGATCCGTAGCTTCTCCGGCCGTGGTGTCTTCTACAAAAAGGAGCGTGGACAATCTACAAATGCAACAAATCCAAAAGCGGTTCAATCAGTCCAAAATCAAGGTGAAAAACTCAAACCCTAGATCTAGGAACACTAGATTAAATATCTCTTTAATAAAATTGTTTTGAGCCAAATAAAGTATTCCCCAAATTTTCTGTTCACTATATTAATCTATATTTAAAATTTCAAGTAATTTTGTTGTCTGGATCGCCTGAACGAGCCATTTTAGTTGATTAGGGTTCGGTTCACGCAGTTTGTAACCGCGTGATGTCTGGACCGTTGATCTTATGATCAACGGTCACGATAAAGCTCTTTCGCGGTCCGTCCAACCGCACAAAGCCTTCCTCCGTTCGGATCTCTCGCCCGGCTGCATCAGGACCGTTGGTTCCAAACAGCGGGGATTAGACGGCGTGTGTGAACCGCTGACGTGGTAAAGTAAACCGCGTCGCACGGTCCGCGGTCGACGCGTGGATGACCGCCGCCGCGGTTTTGATCCTCCAGCCAAGGACCGCCACGTGTTAGCCGCGCCGCCAGAGTGTTTTAATTAGGCTAATTAGTTTTTTTAAATTATTTTAATTATCAGAAAATTTCAAAAAACAATATAAAATAAAATATAAGTCCAAAAATTCAATGTAAGATATCAAATTTCTCAGAAAATTGATATCTTTAATTTAAAATTAAATTCAATTTAAAATATTATATTTATTTTAAATTATTTTAATTATTAGATATTTCATATTTTAAACTAATAATTAATAAAAAAAATACATTTGATTAAAATTTTGTAAATGATTCAAAACTATATTTTAATATATACATTTCCAAAACTTCAGAAACTTTTTTTTTATTAAGTATAATATGAAAATTATTTTAAATATTAACTATTTTCAAATTATTTTAAATTCATTTAATTAACTTAAATCCTTAAAAATTTGATATAAATTCATTTCAAATCATAAAATATAAATAATATATCAAATTTTTCAGAAAATTAATAATTTTAATTTTAAACTATTTTCAAAATTTAAAACTTAATATATTTTGATTATTTCAAATTATTTGAATATCCATATTATTTAATTAGAATTGAAATATTATATTAATTATTTTAAAATTAAAAAAAAATTTATTTTCAAATGATTTTGAAAAATCAGTGGATCTTCCAACCATTCATAAATTATTTTTAAAAATATTTTGAATTATTTTAGTTTATAATATATATATATATATATATTATATATATATATATATATATATATATATATATATATATATATATATATATATATATATATATATATATATATATTATATATATATATATTTATACTTTAAAACAATTTTGAAATTATACATATATGTAAATCTTTAAACCTTGGGAGATCTCCCTTGAAGCTTTAAATATAGATTGAGCATGTTTGAATGGAAATTATGGGGAGTGATTAGTGCATAGTTGTGCTTCAACTATTCACTAATCAAAAATTAAGTTAAGTTAATTATGTTAGTTTTCGCATGCTTAGGGTACACACACATGCACTTAGCCTAGGGATCTCCTAAATCTAAGGACTTGTTTGATTATATGTGTTTGCTTATATGTTAAGTTTGAAGGTTAGAGAAACTTTGATTTGAAGCCATTAAACATAGTGACATCGTTAAGGACAAAAATTAAGGACTTTGATTAGAAAACTTAGAAAATTCATTGTGATTAGGATTGACATCCTCTTGAGTTGAAACTTGAACTACTTAAACTTAGTGACACTCTCAGCCCATAGAAGAATTTCCACTGGTTTTGGAAATCATTAAGTCCCTTAATTAACCTAATTAATTTAAGCCTTAATTAATCCTCAAAACTTCTAAAAAATGTAATAAATCCATTTTAAACCCAAAAAATATGTGTAAGCCCTCTAACTGACCAGAATTTAGTCCTTAACCCAAATATTTATAACTAATTCCAGAAAAATTGAAATTGAACAAACTCACTTGCATTCAACTCATAATAATGTCTAATATTTATAAAAAATGTTAAATTCCAGAAATCTGTAATATTTCAAAAAGTCAACAAATTGGTCAAATAGTAGTTAAAATCTAGTTCAAAACTTCAAACCTTCGTAATAAAATGTAGAAAAATATTATTTCAACGTACTTACCTTCTAACTGATCGTAGTAAGGTCTAGTATTTTAATAAAATATTAATTTTACAGAAAATACTTTTAATCAAAAGTTAATTTTCAACCCCTTAATTAAATGATTAAAATATTCCAAAAATTCATAAAAACTCAAATTCACTTTAAAATTCCAGAAATGATTAACCAACCCTTAAAATCAGTAATCAACCAACTTAAATTAAAATTTATTAACACTTAACCCTTAATCAACCTAATCTACTTAATTATATCGGGTACCACTGGGTAACCCAGGCCTACGAGGCTATTTACTTAGCCCTAAGGAAGGTGAAATAAACTTCACGGCCTCGGTGTGAAACAAAAGTGATTTCCAACAAATAATTAATAATTAATTTTAAAAGATTCAAAATATTAGTATTTAAACTCTAATTTAAATCCCTTAAGCCTTTCAACCAATCGAACCTTAAGCAACTTCAATCTAATGATCCTACTTAGAACATATCAAAATCACACGACCTACCTCACACACTATAGATGGTTTGCTAAGACAACCAACTCTAGTTTTAGGCTAGGCTGGTGTTTACTTTTCCGCTGTGTGCCAGGATTTTCGAGCTTTTTCTGCATGTTGTTTGCTAGTGTAGAATTATTATGTTTGCTTACTTACTTCTTGCATTCTGTGATTGATTGTGCGTTAGATTTACCCCTAGGTTAGGAGCGAACTATATTTGTGCAATCTTATGCAGGTGGCCATGCTCACACAAGGAGCTGAAATTAAAGGGGGCAATTAATAAAAATATATATATATATATACTCTTTGCACAGGTACCTGCCGCGCTTAAGACCCCCTTTAAATAAAAAGAGCATGGCCAAGTGTGGCTAAAAAAATGCATTTCAATTTTCATATTATAACTGCTTGGGATTGAATATACAACTGTTGATTATTAGGATAACCTTGCAGGATCGAGTCTAAATTTTCTTATTTCATTCAATGTAAATTTAATTCAATTAAGGTTGTAATTATTTGAAATGACTTAAATTTGGGATATTTGATCCAATTTGAATTCCAAAGAGGTGAAGACATCCCTAAAGGGGAGAGTCTTCTTCCATTTGGAAGTCAAATTAGGATCCCTTTCAAATATCCAAAGAGGAAAGATAACACCCCGTTCAGGGGGAGTTTCTTTCCATTTGGATAACTTGAACCGACGAATCAAGATGTTCATGAGAAGATGAAGAAATGGATAACGAGAAGAATCCCAAATCTCAAATTCATTTGATTTAGGATTAGAAATCCGGGTTGTAGTCAATGTTGCCCGGCCACTTTACTTTCTTGCAATTCTGTGATATAATAATAAAGGCACTCGCCTACGGACATTCAATTTGATATATTTAATTTGATTGATTTATTTAAATTGATTGCGCATTAGAACTCCTACTTTTCTAGACTTTTTACTTGCATGCCGCATTTGGTTTGACCTGGAATTCGAATTTAGGCTCTTAGGGGTCTGTCAAAAATTCTTCTACTTTAATTAAATAAAATTTTTAAGATAAGATAGAAACTCTAAACGGTCCTAAGAAGTAAGCTCGGACTCGCCGAGGGTTTTTCATGCATTCATATTATAACTTCTCTTCCTTGTTAGGCATCTCCCCGCCTGCGGGTTCTGGCAGACCACCTGACCTATGAGGGTGCCGATCTGTCAAGGGGATGTTATGCAATCTCTAGGGAAAAACCTATTTTCTAAGCCAAAATTTTTAAACTGCTACATATTGATTTTGCATTCAATCGAGTCAATTAGCATGCATCGCATTAGTAACAAATTAAAAGGAGTCTAATATTTAATTGCATTATTTAGACATAAAACCCAGCATAAGTCAAAGGGGCCAATTAGGATCTGCTCTAGTTGTCGGCCCCGTTCTCAAAACTTTTCTTAAATAACGTCCCTACCACTCTACAAAAAAGACCGGACTCATATTTTAAAATCGTTTAGGTGGTTTAGCTGGCTCCCCAATCCAGGACGGGGTAAGACCAGATTCGCATTGCACTAGCTAGGTTCGGGGCACTAACTTTTAGTGCCCAATTTAGACTTAGGTTCTGAGGCTGGCTCGGGCCATAAGACCTCAACTTTCGGGAATTAAATCCCAAATTTCTAATAAAATCGACCACTCAAACTAAAAATTTCTTTCAATCAAATACAAGCTTAACATTTAGGATAGATTGAGGTGTTTCTGAAGTAATTCAGAATCTCAAAACACCTCATACTTCTCCTCCTTTGACTTCTGAAAATAAGTGTTCAACATTGAACCAATCCCATTTGAAAATTCCTATCATCTCTCTCCTTTGATATCAAACTTTGAAAATCTTAAATAAAATTTACACCGCTATTTTAATCGAGAGTTTTCGTAGGAAATTTTAGTTTCCTACGATGTAATTAACTACGAGGGTTTGCGCTCGTAGGAGATTTAGAAACCCAGAACTTATTTTCAAAACCAATAAATTTTCAAAATCTCTAATTAATTTTCTTTGGAAAAATCAAACCCGACGATCATTTTCGTCATTTTCGAACGATCCATAATAATTGATATATTCTTTCTTCGAAAAGATATATCAATTATTATCGTAGTTTCGATTATGAAATTAATGATCCTTTATCCGAATTAGAATAATCAAACAATTGGTTAAAGTCCATTTTGACCTTCTGAGGTCGAATGTAATTCTCCCTTTGAGTTTGACTACGATAATTCGGATACGATTATAATTCTGAAATTTGAACCCGTTAGGGAATGATACGTTCGTCTTTTGAGGTGATATATTGTTCATAATGACGTGTTCTATTTCAAAAATTAAAATTTAATATTCCCAAAGAAAATTTATACTTTTTCAAAAAAAAAAAAATTTTTAATCAAAACACTCACTCATTGCCTACGAGCAAACTTTGGGTTAAAGACTTAAGGATGCAGGTGAAACGATTGTTCTAAAAGTTGAAGATACAAAAAAAGATAGTTTAGTTGGTGATGAATGCAATGACTTATCAAGCAAATCAAAAAGCTCACCAAAGCATAAGCATCAACACAAGTGGAATAAAGGTAAAAATGGTAAGGATGTTAATATTTCTTCTAATGTTATTTGCTTTCATTGTAGGAAGCCTAGTCATATGAAAAATCAGTGCCCTAACTTAAGAATTCTTCTAAAAAAAGAAAAGGGTAAAGCCAAGCAAATTTTAAACTGGGGAGATAATGAAAAGCAAAAAATCTCCTGGGCAGACTTGGTTTCTGAAGCATCGGACCAGAAGAAAGATAATGGTTAAAAGCCTTGTTTGTGTGTTTGTGCTGTGTTTTGTTTTTAGTTATTTTCTTTTTTTTGTTTATTTGTTTTGTTTCAATTTTTATTTTATGTTTTTGTTTTTGTTTATTCTTTGAATTTTTTTATTTCATGAATTTTTTCCTCTAATCAACACACACATTCACTTTTTTAAAAATGAAAAATCTACTTCCTGTTTTTTCTTAAAATCTTTGGTAAGTTGTGATTGACTTCTCTAAAACAGTCAAAGGAAGGGAACTCAAGATTTTGTTTCACTTTTTCTCTTCTTAAACAGGTTATTTTACTTTTAATTCAAAATCTTCATCATATTTTAAATTGGATTTTGAAACTGATTTTTTTTTCATCTCCCTACATTTTTTCTATCGCATAGGAATCTTTTGCAAGATTGTTGAATCCACCTTAAAATTTTTTTAATCAAGTTGTTCGTGTTGTCAATAATTTGGATTTACTTTAGTTTTAAAAATATAAGAAAGAAAGCATATTTTTTGAAAATAATAAAAAAAAGTGGCCAATGATGTCAAACCAAAAGATGCGCAATGACGCCAAATTAAAAAAAATTATACACAAAGTGTATTAAAAATCAAAAGATGCTCAAAGAGCCATTCAAGTGATAAAGGGTATAAAATGAGCCCACAAAAAAAATATGCTTCTTTTTACTTATACTACTAAAAGCCTAAGAAAATCCTTGATATGTTCGAAACTTGTGCGTGAAAATCTTGGTTCCTGATTCAGCAATTCGTGCATTGATCTTCTATTAGATATGTTTTATGAAAAGAGTTTTGAAAAATTAATGTTTCTTTTTCTCATTTATTCCTTGATTTGGATATTGGATTAAAAAGTTTTTTTAGCCTTTAAAAGAACTTAAGCTTGGATTAACAATTTATGAATTTCTTACTTTTTTTGGATTATGCGTTGTCAATCCATTCCTTATTAAGTTTTTGAATAAAATCAAGAGGTAACTTTCTCATTTAAGAATATTTGTTCTATTCACTAGATCAGGGATTATTTTTGTCTTTTAATCATTTTGTTTTTATTGTTTGTGCCTCTTCTCTTTTTGATAATGTCAAAGGGGGAGAACGTACTGTTGTTAAATTTTTGTACTGTTGTCAATTTTGTATCTTTTTTTTTCTTTTAAAAAAAATTTAAAAATAACAAAAATATTTTTATCTCCCCTATTTTTAAAGTGTTATTCTAGTGAGGGGGAGGTTAGGAGAAAATGTTCCTTTTGAAAAATTCAAATTGTAGTGTTTGCCATCATAAAAAAGGGGAGATTGTTACAGATCTGTTTTCATGATTATGATTTTGATGATAGGAAACACTCTTATTTCTCTACGTCTGCCTTATCTACTGATATTTCAGGTCCACATGATTAGACTACAATTTGGAACCAGCTCAAGATTAGGTAGACTATGTCTAAGTCAGTTTGTTCCCTTTTTCCTTTCTCGAGTCTATTGTATTTGGTGTGGCTCCTGATGCTTCATAACATGGAAGATCCTGACTGTTCCCTATAGTTTACTATTTTTGGTAACATCGTCCGGAATGATTTTATATCTTCCAGGACGATCAGTTCAAAAGCAAAAACTCTAATTAGGACATCCTCATTAAAGCAGCCGTCATTATGCAAAAAATATCGTCCTGGATGATTTTGTATCGACCAGGACGATAGGCTCAAAACAGAAAGAATCTGCTGCCAGATCTATTTAGGAATTACTTATTTTTGGACATCGTCCAGGTGGATTATCCAGGACTATAAAATATCATCCAGGACGATCCAGGACAATTTTTCCAAAATGTCTCTGGAATTTAAGGAAAGAAATTATGACTTGATTGCACGATCAAATCATCTTGGACGATCGCCAGATCGTTTTGGCCGATATGCTGGACAATTGGACATCGGATAACACTTTTTCAGAGCGATGTTCAGGATAATATTCCACAATTTATACTGATCGTTCAGGATGATATATTATCATCCTGGACGATAACAACAAATTTCTTCTGATCGTCTCAAATCGTCCCGACTGATTGGGCTTAAATTGCACTGATCGTGCAGGACGATATTAATATCATCCTAGACGATAATGTTGGTATCTTACATTAATGAGCTCATTTTGAGATCTTCTATTTAAGCTATGACATGATACTTTGTAAGTGTCTTTGACAGCCATTGTACCTTCGTTCTTTTGGGGGAACTTGAAGAGAGAGCTTGAAAGGGAGTGAGGAACGGATGAAGTCTGAGAGAGGGAGAAGATCCTGTGAGGGGGGACTCAATGAACTGTGGAGGGGATTCCACATGGTTGCTCCAGCAGGCTTGCACCTTAATACCGTCGGATTCAAGGCTTGTCTTGAGGGAAGTTCACCAAAGAAGAAGATCTCTTTGGTGTCAAAGAACCCAACGACTCCGCCGCACCAGGGAGGTGGAAGTAATTTTGTAAGGGATTCTCCGCCTAGCTGTGGGGGCTAAAGAAGAGACACTTAGTTTAGTGCAATACTTGGATGGTGCTTCCAAGGAGTGGAAGTAGGTCAAGATTTGACCGAACCACTATAAATCCGGTGTGTTCTTTCCTTGATTATTATTTTTGCATTTATTTCTTCCGCACTTTGATTTTCATATTGGCGATTTTGGTTTTAAGTTTTGTTCTTTATTATAAGAAAGATTTTTTTTAAATATCAATTCGCCTCTCTCTTAATTAGCCTTGGGACAGTTCATAAGGGGCCTAATATTTCTATCAAACTTTCTAGTGCCATCAGAGCACTTTCAAGTGGTATTAGAGCGGGATTCATAAAATAAGTTTTTGAAAGCTTTTGAATTTTCGATCTATGGCTAATTTTTGTAGTCATAATTTTGTGGAAGGTTATTCAATCACCACACCACCTTTATTTGCAAATATTACATTTGATTTTTGGAAAATTCACATGTCTACTTTCTTACAATCTATTGATTTTCATATGTGGCGTATGATTTTAACTAGTTCTTCATTACCGTCATGGGTTTTAGATGGAGTTAAAACTAATATTCCTTTTAATTAATAAAATAGGGAGGAATAAATTAATGCTCAATTGAATGCAAAATCTTTAAATTGCTTTTTCTGTGCTTTAAATTCTGAAGGTTTTATGTTAGTATCCACGTGCACTACTGGTAAGAAAATTTGGGATAAACTACATACAATATACGAAGGCACTAGTAAAATCAAGCAATTCAAGTTGAATGTGTTAATGCATAATTATGTTTTCCATGAAATCTTATGAAATGATCTTAGACATTTATACTAGGTTTATTCAAATTGTGACATCATTGCATGCTTTAGGCCGGTAAAGAATTTTCAAATTTTGAAAAAGTCAATAAAATTCTTTGTTGTCTACTAAATAAGTTGGATGCTAAAGTTTTTGCCATTTTTGAATCAAAAGATTTGAATTAATATTCTATTGATAATTTGATTGGCTCACTCATTGCCTACGAGCAAAGTTTGGGTCAAAGACTTTTGAATGTAGGTGAAACGATAGTGCTAAAAGCTGAAGATACGGAAAAAGGTAGCTTAGTTGGTGACGAAAGCAATGACTTGACAAGCAAATCAAAAAGCTCACCAAAGCATAAGCATCAACAAAAAGTGGAATAAAGATAAAAAAATGGTAAGAATGTTAATATTTTTTCTGATGTTATTTGGATGTAGGAAGCCTGGACATATAAAAATCAGTGCCCTAATTTGAGAATTCTTCCGGCAAAAAAAAAGGTAAAGTAAAGCAAATTATAAACTGGGGAAATAATGAAAAGTAAAAAATTTCTTGGACAGACCTTGCTTCTGAATCATCTGATCAGGACCAAGATGATGCTTAAACCTTTGATTATATGTTTATGTTTGCATGTTTTGTTTGTTCTTTTGTTTTTGTGATTTTATTTTTTTTATTTTATTTATTTTTCCTTTTTTTGCTAAATTTTTATGTGTCATTTTTGATCTAACACACACGTCACCTTTCTAAAAATGAAAAACCTACCTCCTATTTTTTCTTGAATTCTTATGAAAATTGTGTTTGACTTCTCTAAAAACAGTCAAATAAAGAAAACTCATGTTTTTTACTCTCAATCTCTTTTTCATAAAAAAGGTTATTCTACTTTTGATTTAAAATCTTTTTCATATTTTAAATTAGTTTTTGAAACTAAAATTTTTTATCTCCCAACATTTTATTTATTGCATAGGGATTTTTTACAAGTTGTTGAATCTAACTCATAATTTTCTTAATCAAGAAATTTTATTTGTCAATAGAATGCGTTTACTTTTGCTTTTAAAATTTTAGAAAGAAAAAATGGCCAATGACGCCAAATCAAGAAAAAAAAGTGGCCAATGATGCCAAATCAAAAGATGCGCAATGACGTCAAATTGAGAAAGATACACAAAGTGCATCAAAAGAAAAAGATGCGTAAAGTGCACCAAAAAACTTACAAGAGGAATAAAATGAGCCCACAAGTAGTATTCTTACCATTTCTATTTTATTCAAAGCTTAAGAAAATCCTTGATATTTTAGATGCTTGAGTTTGAAAATCATGATTCCTGATTCAACAATTCGTGCATTAATCTTCTATTAGATATATTTTATGAAAGGAGTTTTAAAAATGACTGTTTATTTCTCTAATTTATTCCTTGATTTAGATATTGAATTAAAAATTTTTTTAGCCTTTTAAAGAACTTGAGTTTGGATTATCAAATTCTAAATTTCTAACATTTTCTAGGCCATGCGTTGTCAATACAATTCCACTAAGTTTTTGATTAAAACCAAGAGGTAACTTTTTTATTTTAAAAATATTTATTTTGTTCACTAGATCAAAGATCATTTTTGTCTTTTAATCATTTTGTTCTTATTGTTTGTGCCCTTCTCTTTTTGATAATGTCAAAGGGGGAGAACATACTATTGAATTTATATTTTTTTCTATCAAAAAATTAAAAACAACAAAAAAAATTTATCTCTCCTATTTTTAAATGTTTTATTCTAGTGAGGGGGAGATTAGGAGAAAATATTTTCTTCTTTGCAAATTCAAATAGCAATGTTTGCCATCATCAAAAAAGGGGATATTATTATGGATCTATTTTCTCGTTTATGATTTTGATGATAGCAAACACTTTTATTTCTCTATGACTACCTTATATATTGACATTTCAGGTTCACAAGATCAGACTGCAATTTGGAATCAGCTCAAGATTGGGTAGACTAGGTCTGAGTTAATTTGCACCCTTTTTTCCTTTCTTGAGTCTTTTATATTTGATGTGGCTCCTGATCCTATGTAACTTTGCACACACACCCCTTGGAAGAATTTCTGAATGTTTCCTAGAGCTTACTATTTTTGGTAACATTGTCCGGGATGATATTTATATCAGCCTGGACGATCGGTTCAAAAACAAAAACCCTAATTAGGGCATCATCCTTATTAAGTCAGCCATCATTAAACACATTGTCCTGGATGATTTTGTATCGGCCAGGATGATAGGCTCAATTCCGAAAGAATCTGCCGCCAGATCTATTTAGGAATTACTTATTTTTGGACATCATCCCGGAGGATCGGCGTGGCCTATCGAGATCAGCCTGGCCGATCCAGCACAATTTTTTCTAAATAAATATGGCAATTAAGGAAAGCAATTAATGGTGATTTACACGATCACATCAGCCAGGCCGATCGCAAGAAATCCAGGCTGATTTGACATCAGCCAGCTTCTTTTTAAGGCGATGTTCAGGACAAATTTTCTCATATTTGAACTAATCATCTAGGATGATATCCTATCGGCCTAGACGATATGACCAAAAATTATCTAATTGTCCCTAACCGATCTGGCTGATTGAGCATAATTTATGCTGATCGCCAGACCGATATTTATATCGGTCTGCGCGATAATGTCGGTTTTGAAATCTATTTAAATACCTCTTGTTTTCTTATGAATAGTGTCTTTGGAAGCTATTGTAGCTCATTCTTTTGGGGGAAACTTAAATAGAGAGATTGAAAGGGAGTGAGGAACAGGTAAAGTTTTAGAGGGAGAAGATCCTGTTAGGGGGGACTCAAGGGAGTGTGGAGGGGGATTCCACACAGTTTCTCCGGCAGTCTTGCACCTTATTACCGTTGGATTCAAGACATGTCTTGAGGGAAGTTCACAGAAAAAGAAGATCTCTTTGGTGTCAAAGGACCCGACGAGTCCGCCGCACCGGGGAAGGTGGAAGTGATTTTGTAAGGGTTTCTCCATCTAGCTGTGGGGGATAAAGGAGACACACTTAGTTTAGTGCAATACTTGGAGGGTGCCTCTACGGAGTGGACGTAGGTCAAGGTTTGACCGAACCATTATAAATCTGGTGTGTTCGTTCCTTTATTATTTTCGCATTTATTTCTTCCGCGCTTTGATTTTCATTGTGGTGATTTTGGTTTTAAGTTTTGTTCTTTGATTATAAGAAAGATTTTTTTAAAATACCAATTCACCTCTCTCTTAATTAGCCTTGGCTAGTTCATAAGGGGCTTAACATCCCTAATTAACTTTCTAGTGCTATCAGAGCACTTTCAAAGTATATTAATAATATCTTGAAGAAATATGAAATGGATAAAGCCAAGCTAACAAATACTCCCACGAGCTCCAATATTTAGTTGGAAAAGGACTCAAATGAAAAATATGTTGATCAAAAGAAGTATAAGGGAATGATTGGATCACTACTCTACTTGACTACAAGCCGACCTAATATATTATTTAGTGTTTATCCCTATGCTAGATTTTAAGCTGAGTCAAAAGAATCCCACCCAACTGCAGATAAGAGAATCCTTAGATATCTCTTAGGGATCCAAAACTTAGTAATCTGGTATCTTAGACACAACACTTCTTTTGAGATTATTAGATATTCTAATTTTGATTTTATAGGATGTATGGTGGATAGAAAAAGCACTTATGGTACTTGCCAATTCATAGGATAGTCCTTAGTCTCCTAGTCTAGTAGAAAACAAAACTCTATTGTACTTTCCACTACTGAATCTATGTACATTGCCTTAGGAAGTTGTGTGGCCCAAGTCCTTTGGTTGAAATAATAAATTCTGGATTTAGGATTACCTATAGGCAAAATTTTATTCCTATGTGACAATACTAGTGTCATCTCCATCTCTAAGAATTTTATCTAACATTCAAGGACCAAACACATTGACATAAGACATCACTTTATTAGGGACCATGTTACTAAATGAGACATTGAGTTACAAAATATGGTAACTGACAATCAACTAGCTGACATCTTTACTAAACCACTAGCCTTTGACACATTCAGCATTTTAAGGACCAGATTAGGTGTGGTTGACATAAATGCATAAACCTGATACTTTCTGAACTCTGAATTTTATATCTGTTGTTTATTGTTATTTTTTGTTCTTTCTTTTTTTTTTTTTTTAAGTTTTTAAGTGTTGATTTTTATTTGCAGCTATTTTCCATATTTTTGTTTTTGAAGTTTCAGCTTTTCTTTCAATTTTTCTTTTGCTCACTACTTAAATAATATTTTATGTCTTGTTTTTTGTTTTTGAAAATTCATAGTCAATGATTGACATCCCTTAACCAGTTAAAGGGATATACATTGTTGATTGTTTTCCTTCCTCTAACTCCTTTTAGCGGTATAATTTTATTTTCTAAATAAAAGTTTATCTCAAATTAACAATTGGACTTCATAATTGAGATATTTTCAAACTTGTTATAGTGATCTATCTTATATAAATAATGTTCAAAGTCATTAAATCACTTTCAAGCTTTTGTAATCTTGTCGTTGAATTTATCACTTGAATTTATTTCTACTTTGTGATTTACACTTTCTTATATTAGAGCCTGAGTTTTTCTTCTCTAATATCTGGAAGATATTATCATAATTGAGTGTATTTAAAAGTTTTAAAAGGGAGCTAGTTTGTAAAAATGACAAGAAGCATTAATTGAGCCCGAAAAGAAAATAAAACTGAGAAGATGCATAAGGATCGCCAAAAAAAATGAAAGAAGCACAAAGAGTATCAAAAATCAAAGATGTGTAAAGTGCACCAACCAATTGATAAGAGGTATAAAATGCACTCACAAGAAAGCAAGCTTCCTTTCTCTTTCAAACCTTTAAATCTTAGAAGAATTCATGTGTCACTTGATATTTTTAAGGACTTGATTTTCAAATTTATAATTATGACTAATTATTTTGCTATATTATTCTATAAGATATTTTTTAGAAATAAGGTTTGAACGAGTCACTGTTTCTTATGCAACTATTTTTTCTGAGTTAGATCTTTATTTTCAAAAGATATTTTGCCCTGTAATAAGTCCGAGCTAGGGTTAACAGGATTAATTATTTTACCATTTTTTGGATTTTGACGATGTTAAATCATTTTTGTATAAATTTTTAATTCAATCACATGAAAAATTTATCATATTCATTTTTTGATAAAAAAAGGATTTATTTTTTGTTCTTTTTTTTTCATTTTTGTAGTCTTTTTTATTATTTTATTTTTTATTTTTTACTAATTTTTCTTGTTTTAAGGCTTCCTTCGATCGCCTTCATCCATCCACATAATCCCTAATTTTTTATCACATAGTCCTGGACAATATTCATATCTTCTTTAATGATATCATCAATCCACACTTTATCTTCCATCTAACAGTTGATCTATGACAATTATTTGAGATTGTCCCAGATGATACACATCATCCAGGTTGATTTAATCATATCCTACTCAATTATTTGTGATCATCCTTGATAATACACATCATCCTAAATAATATAATAAAATCCTTCTTAATTATCTATGATCATCCTGGACAAAATACATATTCATCCTAGATGATACATGTGGCAAAAGGGTTACATATTTTAAATTTGGCCTATACGGTCCATTATTATCGATTGTCCTGGATGATCCACCTATTCATCATAGACAATCCCTTTCTATAAACGATCATCCATGCAATAATTTTACCTGATCATCTTGGACGATTCTGCAATCATCCTAGATGATATGGTCATTTCTTTGTAAATAACAGGATTTAAAGTGTTTTCTCACCTTCAACACTTCATTTCTTCAATCCTATCCCTCAAGCTCTAATATTCTTATCAATGGCGGGTGGAAAACGATCTAGAATTATGACCGGCAGTTCTTCGAGGGCCACTATCGACCCTCATTTCTCTAAGGCCGCTGACCAAGCCACCTATCTTCATGACAAGACTATCAAAATCACACTACCCAGGATCATCAACCCTCGAAAACTCACTTACCACATCATAAATCTGTTTGATCACACCTCCCTAACCTTAATTCTTACACTCGTCTTCCCATTCAGTTCTGAACTTCTTTATGAATTTTTTGTGAGCCATAGGATCAACTTCACTTACACTACCCTTTAGTCATATGTAAATAGACGACCTATAGAAATTATTTATCAGGAATGCCACAAACTCCTCCAACTGTCCACTACTAGAGACAAGATTCACCTCTTATCTCAAGATCCTGATTCCGACTGGGCTCTTGTCAATCACCTTCTGAGGAAAACCCATATTTCCTATCATGATGGGACGTCTAGCACCTTAGTCAAAGATGCTAGGATAATCCAACATGTACTTTACATCTCAATAATACTTAAGGCTGGTGATCATGTCTGCATCACTCCTCCCCTTTCAATCACCACCTTCTACATAATGGCCCATAGAGAAATTAATGTTGCTGATCTTATATATATATATATATATATATATATATATATATATATATATATATATATATATATATATATATATATATATATATATATATATATAGTATTTGTCTAGTATAATGGATCCAAGGCACAGAAGAAAGCCTAACCTCGCCTTTGGAGACATTATAGCCTATGTCCTGGAAACTAAATACAACCTTAATATCATACACCACCTAACTTTTAGCCTGTCTTCTACACAAACAGCTCCTTCCATGTTCTTCAAAGTATTTGTCTCCATCCAGAGCACGAGGAGGCTAAGGGAGCTGAGGGTGAAACTGCTCTTGCACCCATTCCTGCACCAATTATTATCTGCTAGCAGTCACAACTAGATAAGTTGGTGGAGCGGTTCGACTAGTGGGAGGCTCGATTTGATTCTTACATTATTGCATATGAGCAACAACATGAGGTAGATATGGATAGATTTGTTGTGTATGTGGCACACCACTAGTAGAAGCAACACTAGGACATGGCCTGATTTGGGGAGCAGTTCACTGCTATTTCCATCTTCTTTCAGCCCCCACCACCACCTCCTTTTAATGATCAGGGCCTTCGTACTTGTAGATTGTTCGCTTGTGTTTTTTTTTTGTGATATTAATTAGTTTCTATTTTCTATTCTAATTTTCTTTTATAGTTTCCTCCTTCTTTTGGTGATGTTAAAAGGAGGAGTTGTAGTAGTGTTTGTGTTGTTTCATTACACTATTTATTTACTACTATTGTTTAGTGTTTGTAATATTTGTTTGATTTTTATAAAATTTTTATTACTTGGTTCACAATGTTTTCTTTCATGTTATGTTTTATTTAATTACTTAAGTTAAACTTTCTACCGAATGTTTACCTTCGTCAAAATAGGAGAGATTATTATGAATATGGATTCAGGGATTATAATTTTGATGATATCAAACAATTTTGACACTTTTGTTTTTTCTACTATTACCCTACCTACTAACATTTCAGGTCCACAAGATCAATTGCAAATCAAGCTAGCTCAAGAGTGAGTAGACTAGGACTAAGTCAGTCTATAAGTGTACTTCAAGTTTTTTTACCTTTTCTTGAGTCTAATATAATAAAGTGGATCCTAATACTAAATAACCTTGCACACACACACTCAAGGGCAAAAAATTATGTATGTTTTGGATATTTCTATTTTTGATGATATCGTCTGCATGATCTAAAATCATCCTTGATGATCAGTTAGAAATAGAAACCCTAATTAGGGCATCCTTGTTAAGATAGCTGAATTAGGCAAATCATCCTGGACGATATTCACATCATCTTCGATGATATGCTCAAATAAAAAGAATTAGACGCCAACTCTTTTAGGCATGTTATTATTTTTGGATATCGTACAACACATCATTATGGACGATGCATTACTGTTAGGCTTAAATTAGTCTAATAATTAAGAAAATTAATTAAGGTTTGATTGATCGATCATGTTTTCCTGGGCGATCTCAGGATCATCCGGGATGATAAGTTATACAAATCGTTGTTTCTTCCTGAATTTTTCGAGATGAACAGAATGATGTGATGAATGATCTTTATTAATTTTAACTAATTATGCAAGATTATCTAAGAATCAGCCTAGATGAATAGTTATTATCATCCAACATGTAAAGTCTGGCTGAGTAGAGCGATGGTCTAGATGATACTTGACATTTTGAAATAATCATACACGATGATGTACTCATCATCCAGGATGATCAGAACAAATAAATCATCTAATCATCAAGCCACCCCCAGATCATCCTGGCTGAATGAGCTTAAATAATACTGATCATATAGGACTATCTATGTCGATTAGTTTCAATTTAAGTAAAATTTAAAACCCTTCTATATAAGATCTCTTATTTACTCAAGATTATATCTTTTGATGTTGTTTTGACATGAGAGAGAAAAGAAAAGGAGATGGAGAGCACTGGGTAGAGAGAGGATCTTGTGAGGGGGAGTTTATGAGGGGTTCGTAAAGGTTGCTCCAAGTAAAGATTCGAGTCATCTTCTCCAGTAATCATACCTGATTCTTTGGAGGTTCTAGGGAGATCTAGTTCAGCAATCAAATGAGGTTCTCTACCTATTTTATGAGGAAGGGAAAGGAGGTCGAGGTTTTTCTAGTTACTCTAATGTGCTAAATGGGGAATAAATATCTTTTTATAAACTAGATGCATAAGCAAACTACTTTCACAATCAAAAGATATTTCATCAATTTCATCTATGCAATTAATCGCAATAAAAATGAATGTGGAAATAAAGTGCGAAAAAAAAATAAAGAAAAGAACACACCGATTTATAGTGGTTTGGTCAAACCATGACCTACGTCAACTCCCCGTAGGCACCCTCTGAGTATTTCAATAAACCTTTAGTGATTCTCCTTTAGCCCCTACAGCTAGGCTAAAAAGCCCTTACAAAATCACTTACACCTTCCCCGGTACGGCGGAGGAGCCAGGTCCTTTGATACCAACGAGATCTTCTTCTTCCCAAAACGTCCTTCTAGATGAACCTTGAATCTGATGGTACTGAGATGCAAGCTCGTCGGAGCAACCGTGTGAAATCTCCTTCACACTCCCTTGAAACCTCCTCCAAGGATCTTTTCCCTCTCTCAAACTCCACCCTTTCCTATCTCCCTTTCAAGTCCTCTCTTCAAGTTTTCTCTAAAAGAACAAAGACACAATGGCTGCCAAAAACTATTACAAAGTCATATGATAGTGCTTAAATAGAGGGCTCAAAAAACCCTAAAAAATGCAATTCAGTCACCAAAGATCATACTCTGCGATCGCAAGATCATCCAATGCTATGTACAGAAATTGACCTGTTAGTACTGTACAATACCTAGTTAGTACTGTACAAACAGTTCAGTTAAGTTCGTACTGCATGATGTCTTGTATGATGTGTTGTACGAACAGTTCAATAAACGAGCAGTTCATCCAGGATGAAGCATGGGACGGCCAAAATTGTCTCTATTGATCGTACAGTACGATCAAAATATGAAAATTAAGCCATTTTGATTGAATAATCACAAGATTAAATTAGGCAATGTTTTAAACATCATACAATACAATCCTGATCGTACAGTATGATTAGAACAACTTTTCAAATTCAAATCTTTTCCAAATTTAATGGACGACGGTCTTCTAATTATAACATATCATACAGTACGATGCGGTATTCATACAGTACGATTAGTTATATTTTAAGAATATTTTTTTTCAAGAAAATAAAATATTTTAATTAATTTCTGTTACACCTGATCATACAGTACGATCTAGATCGTATCGTATGATGTACAAAAAAATAAAATATTTATAATCATTTTTTACTCCCTCTGTGTGTGTGCATGGTTAACAAACTAACATACATCATTGCAAGACGACTCAAGAAATGAAAATTACATATTCATTTAATATAACCAGTTCTACACAATCTTGAGCCTTGAATCTTCAAAGAACGGTGCATAATGTACTTGAAATATTAGTTAACACATATACAAATATGCACTAAAAACACTAGGAAAAATAAAATATTAATCAATATTATTTGTTATAATCAAAATCATAAACTCGAAAGCTCGAGTTACAATAATTTTTTTCCTGCTTCAGGAGGAAGCAAAAGGAGTTCAGGTTCTCTACCTCACCGAACTCAGTGAAAAGGAGTTTTTGTAAAGGCTTCTCCACCTTATTGTGGGAGCAAAAGGAGAGTCACTGAGTTTAGTGCAATACTTTAAGGAGAGGCTCTAGGGAGTGGACGTTAGTAAAGTTGACCGAACCACCATAAAATCTAGTGTGTTCCTTCTTATTGCATTTTCATATTTAATTTCTTTTGTTTACTTTATATGGGTGATTGTTTGGTTTACATCATGATTTCTTTATGAGAATTTTTAAAATACCAATTCACCCCCCCCCCCCACTTCTAAGTTAGCCTCGGGCTAGTTCATAAGGGCTTAACATTCCTAACAAACTTTCATTTCATGGTGTGGTTTAACATTAGCCGCCTAATGTGTTGTACCCCATAATAGCTTGATGGCCTTTCAAATGTATGGGCACAAATGTTATCGGGATGATTGACCCTCCTTCAAGAGGTTATCGCTTCATATTAGCCTTGGCTGATTAATTTTCATAGTGGGCAGAAGCAATTCCCTTATGAAACATAACATCCCATCATATTTTAAAACTCTTTCATGACCACATTGTATATCGATTCGGCATACCTCATAGAATCATATCTAATAATAGGATTGTATTCAATCTTTAAAAATATTGATTGTAGATACTCAATAATCAATTACCCCAGGCAAATGGCTTGGTTGAGGCCTTCAATAAGACTTTGGTGCAAATTATAAAAAAATATCCTTAATTATAATAAATGATAATGGGATGAGTGGATAGTTGAAGCTTTCTGGGCCTATCAGACCACTTATAAAACCCTGACCAATCCACTCCTTCTGCACTAGTGTATGGGTCCGAGGTCGTACTTCCCTTGGAGGGATAAATTCTTTTGCTCAGACTTGCAATCAAGAAACAAATTACAATTTAGCAGAATACAAAACTCAAGCTAGAAGAACTAGAAGGCCTCGAAGAGCGATTTCTCCAAGCTCAACATAGTCTAGAGTTGTATAAGGTTCGGTTGGTTCAAGCTCATGAAAAGTTAGTGAGACATAGAATCTTCCAAGTAGGATACTTGGTCATGGTTCTTTGGAGGCCTATCTTAGCCCACCAAAAGATCAGTGGAAAGTTTGTACCAACTTTGGAAGGACCCATCATTGTAGTGACTGTCTATTAAGGAGGCTTATATTAGCTAGTAGATTGTAAAGGAAACCACCCGATGTTGCTGGTCAATGGGCATTTCCTCAAAAAATATTATGGTTGGTGTAGCTTTATTAATCAATTAATATAATTTATCTTTTTTACTTTTTTGTAAGTTCTAAATCAAAACAACATGCTCTCTCCCACTCCTCAATATTCAAACTCACTCGACCCTCCCTTGGATTGGGTCATCCCTTTCCTTGGGATTAGGTTCATTAGTGATGGAGTACGCCCTCCGGGGCACAATTCTAAATTGAATCCAGCCTTAATCATGGTGGTGGGCGCTTTACTTTCCCAATCACCTAATCTTCGATCATCTGAGATGGGCGCTTTACTTTCCCCATCATATGGTCACCTTTGGTCCTCTATAATGTGTGCATTACTTTCCCCTTCATATGACCATCCATCCTTGATCATGGTGGTGGGCGCTTATCTGTCCCCATCACATGACTTCGACCCACTATGATGGGCACTTTACTTCCCCCATTATATTACCACCCTCGGTCATCTATGATGGGCACATTATTTTCATCATCACATGACCATCAACACCATGATCACAAACCTTGATCATGGTGTTGAGCGCTTTACATTCCCCATAACCTGATATTTGATCCTCTATGATGGGTGCTTTACTTTCCCCATTATATGGTCACCCTCGGTCCTCTTTTATTGGCACATTACTTTCCCCATCATATGACCATCCTGACTTGATCATTATGGTGGGCACTTTACTTTCCCCATCACACTATATTCAACCCTCTATGATGGGCGCTTTACTTTACCCATCATATGGTCACCCATGGTCCTCTGTGTGGGCGCATTACTTTCCCCATCATATGACCATCCAACCTTGATCATGGTAGTGGGCACCTTACTTTCCCCATCACCTGATCTTTGACCCTATGTAATGGGCACTTTACTTTCCCCATCATATGGTCACCTTGGATCCTCTATAATGGGCATATTATTTTGGCCCGTCATATGACCATCCAGCCTTAATCATGGTGGTGGGTGATTTACTTTCCATGCCGCCTGATCTTTGATCCTCTGTAATTGGCGCAATACTTTCCCCATAATATGGTCACCCTTAGTCATCTATCATGGGCCAATTTTTTCCCGCATTACATGATCTACGACCCTCTATGATGGGTGCTTTACTTTCCCCATCATATGGTCACAATCGATCCTCTATGATGGGCGCATTACTTTCCCTATCATATGACCATCCAACCTTGATCGTTGTGGTGGGCGATTTACTTTCCCCATCACCTAATCTTCCACCCTTTGTGATGGGAGATTTACTTTCCCCATCATATGGTCACATTCTGTCCTTTATGATGGGCGCATTACTTTCCCCGTCATTTAACTATTCAGCCTTGATCGTGGTGGTGGGCGCTTTTATTTCCCCATAACATGATCTACGACCCTCTATGATGGGTGCTTTACTTTCCCCTTCATATGGTCACCCACGGTCCTCTATGATGGGAGCATTACTTTCCTTGTCATATGATCATCCAGTCTTGATCATGCTGGTGGGATCTTTACTTTCCCCATCACTTGAACTTCAACGATCTGTGATGGGCACTTTACTTTCCCCATCATATGATCACCCTCGGTCCTCTATAATGGGTGCATTACTTTTCCCATCATATGACCATCTAGTCTTGATCATAGTGGTGGGTGATTTACTTTCCACGCTACCTGATCTTCGATCCTCCATAATGGGTGCATTACTTTCCCTATTATATTGTCACCCTCAGTCATCTGTCAAGGGCCAATTTCTTCCCCCATCACATGACCACCCACTAGTGGTGGACAACGCCCTCTATAGCCCCACCCAAATATCCTCCCAAGCTTTGATTCTTTAATTTTTTGCCTTCCCTATCCTAAGATTAATTGTCAATCATTACATTTTTTATTTGATCAACACCAATATGTGCAACAGAAGTTCCCTCTGCTACATATATTGGAGGTCTATTTATTGACCTCACTTTTTCATGAGGTAACTATGACCATTCCTGGACTCCATACCCTATATTCTTTCAAGATTCTAGATCTTAGGATTCTTCTAGTCACCAAACCCTAGAATCAATTTAGATCTTAGATCAATCTAGACCAAAATACAAGGCTAAGGGCTTAGGTCATGAAAGTCATTCCCAATATTTTTCAAAAACTTCAAAATCCAATCAACAGACCCCTGATTTAGATTTTATCTATTCCATATTTATAACACATGTCTTTGGGGCCATCCCTCTAAGTTTGAGCTCAGTCTGATATCTCTAATCCCAGAAACTAAATCTATTTCTAAAGGCTGCAAAACCTTCAAATATTTATGGCCTAGACCACTTGACTAATCACCAAATAGAATTTGACCTTGAATCCCCCTCTAAACCCTTTGATTATATCCAAACCTTTGATACTCATATGTCAAACATTACTCTAAATTTTTTTGGACTCACTTTGACCCAAAAATGACTAGAGGTCAAAATGACCAGAATGCACTTTTAAGGGGATTTTTTTTACTTTTGAACAAAATTCAGTATGGTTCAACCTCATCAACCTTTGAAACCTTTTCCAATCAATTTCAAGTGTTACTTGGGACTTAGTAGACCCAATCCTAGACACTAGGTCTACCTGGTTGACTAAGTCAATATAAGTTGACCCAAAAGCCCCTTAAGGTTCAAAATAATCATTTTTACTGAAATGATCTCCTCATTCCTTGGGATAACTCCCAACACATTCAAAATGTCATTTCAAATTCGTTGATCTTAGACATAGCCCATGGGTTAGCCTGCTTAATCAAGTTAACCTTGGTTGACCCAATGACCCATTAAGGGCCCAAATAGGTTATTTGACCCAAATGACCTTCCTTAACCCTGAGACCACACCCATTAAAATCCAAATATCCAAAAAATCCATTAGACCTAATATCATGTCTTGGGTCAACCTAGTTGACCAATTCAACCAAGGTTGACCCATTAATTCTTAAGGGGTTTAAATAGGTTAACCTAACCTATTTGATATCTCCAACCCATTTCACCCCTTCAAATTAACTTCTAAACATAACCTAAGCATGACTTAGTATTTGGTCAAACAAACCCAAGTTGAGTTGACCAAATTAACTCTCAATCCTTGACCAAACCTCTATGTCATGTGCTCCCACTAACCATAGCTTTGACCTTGACCCCTTTGACCCTTTCTTAAGTTATCCTAAATAGCTCCTTACACCCTCCAAATGCCACATCATTAACCTTGACCTTACGGACTGGTCAAAGCAAGTCAACAAGGCATTTGATTCCATTTTTGAAGTGGTCAACCCTCCCTTTTAACCCCAAAAGTATTGGCTTGGTTCTTGGCTTCTCTCATTCTTTCCCTGCCACCTGAGCCTCCCTTCACTAGTTGATTAGTCAAAGGGGTCAACCCAATCTTAAATTAATAAATTAAAAATTATAAGTGAATCGACTTAAGATCATACAGTACCATCATGAATCATCTATATGAATAGTTCAAAAATCTTGGAATGATCCTGTATGAATCTAATTTCGTACACTGTATGTTGTCTGTACTAGTTAATATTGGACTGTACGAACAGTTCAAAATTGAATGTTTTTGTCTAGTACGATATGGTATTAACCTTATTTCATACATTATCAGTCATCTGTATGAACTAACATCATATAGTATGAATAGTTATTATAAATCATACTTTGACTAGTACAAACACGGACAAACCTAATTTCACTCTGTTAGTCGTCTACACAAATTTACATATATATTATGAATAGTGCTAAAATAAAGAAATTCTTTTGGGATGAACTAGTACGAACGTGATTTTCGTACACTATCAATAATCTGTATGAACTAACATCGTACAGTACGAATAGTTCAAAAATACAAGCGATGATTTGATTAACTATATTTTGGAGGGAACAAATGTCAAAGCATACAGTATAATTTGAAGTCATATAATATAATTTGTTTAAAATTTTAAGTTTTGACTTTCTCCCCCTATATTTGTGTGCACGGTTACCCAATTACAATCACACTTTCTTAGACTCAAAAAAATAAAAATAAAGATTTATAGACTTTATTACATGAAATCTTAATCTACTCTGTCTTGATGTCTTCATCTGTCTAGAGTATGATTTACTTAAAATATTAGTACACACAAACAACAGAAAATGTCGAGTACATGCTTGGAGAAATAATAGAACAATAATATTTTGCTATTATAAAAAATCATAATCTCGATCTGGATTCCTGAGTTACGACAATCTCCCCCTTTTTTATGATAGTTAAAAAAAATTATTATTTGAATTACAAATAAAGTTCTTTTCTCCTAAACTCCCCATAAATAAATTTAAAAATAAAAATAATGGGGATCATTAAAATTTTGTCCCTCTTTTTAATTTTGGTTTTTATAAACAATTACAAAATAAATTAGTAAATAAATCACAAGAATACACAAGAAAATTAAAACCATGAAAACACAAGAAAACCAAAACCATAAACAAACTTCCCTTGAGAAAGAATATATACCCTAAACAAACTTAAAATAATAAAAAATTACAAACAAAAAACACAAACCAAAATACTAAGATACAAATCAAAACACAAATCAAAAGACTTCAAACCAACACAAATAATAACCTCCCCCTTTTTTATCATTAGAAAAAAAAAATCTCGTTTAAAAGAATGTTACTATACACAAATGTAATAGATGAGGTAGAAGAGAATTTTAACCTATTTGTACAAACAACATTAAAGTCATGATAGGAAAAAGAAAGACTCAAATTTTACATCAAATAATAATTTAAATAAGAAAAGTTGAACGGGTTCAATGTTCACTCTAGAAAGCAAAAATATCAAAATGAATAATCATTGCAAAATTAATTAAAAAGAAATTTTATAGTTTCAAATTTATTAGTTAAAATTATCATTTAATGCACGGATTTTTTTAAGAATTAAAATAAAGGAAAGAACTAAATATAGTGTGTGCTCATTTTATGCCACTTTATTAATAAGATTTATTTGAGTGGCAAGTATTACACATATTTTCATGTTCAGCTCATTTTATACCTCTTTTTAAATTTGGCGAACATTGCACATCTTTTCATGTTAGGCGCATATTGTGCCTCTTTTTAAATTTGGCACACTTTGTGTATCTTTTGACATTTTGTTCTTTCCATAACCTAACTTAGTAAATTTTAGCTTGTGTGATTATCTTCCAAAAAAATGAAAAACCTTTCTAGTATAAAGAAGATTAATCCACAAAATAAAATCCTATTATTAAGTATAAAATCAACACATTAAATAAGAAAATAAAAGAAAAACAAGATCTATTAGAACATTCAAATGATCTTATTATTTAAATCTAATTTATAATTTAATTTAAAGTTTGGGAAGTGAAAAATAATTTTTCTAGGAAATTAAGTTGTAGTGTAAAATATTTTAAAATTTTTCCTTAGATCAACATTAGTAATTTGAACAATATAAACTTAAACACAATTTCAGAGGATTAATACCAACAAAAGATAAGCATTTCATTAAATATATAAAGCAAATACAACCATGTGGGCTTCGAAAATTCGGCCCCGGCCTCCACTCGCTTTTCTTATTCGGCTAGGGAGTTTTAACGTACAAAGTTCCGAGGTAAATTTTGGAAGGCAGATGGGTATGTAGATAAGACACTACCCAGAGATTTCGCCCTCATTTTGTGAGGACTTTATGATCTGAGTTCTGGTTTCTTATAGGTGCAAGCCCCTATATTTAATTACCCCTCCCGATCACGAGAGAGAACTTTTGATTAAGGCTAGTCGTCGATCAGATACGTAGAGAATACGTGTTATCTGGCATATAGTAGCAGTAATGGATTTGGATTTGAATATTTAGAGAATTTGAGAATTCGGAGTATTGGAAGATTTGAAGGTTTTGATATTTAAAATATAAAATTTCACCATCTTGCACTTAAAGCGGATGGTGGGGGAATGGATGATAGACCCGATCAAGATCCCATGGTTCTGTCGTCCCGGGCCATCGTGGTCCCTGGTCTACTTAGTCAGAGGAGGTAGTCGACCCAACCTGACAGAAGGATCCTTGTCGACTGCCATGGGTTGCTTCGTCCAAGGGGACCTTGTAGACCGGGGTTGAATGTTTGTCTAAGGGGACAAATTTGAATCCACCTTAGCTTACAGAAGGCTTTGTGCCCTATCAATCATATCCTATTGATTCATATCTCAAGGATTTAATACCATTAAGGAGCGTATTGGCTCTAGCCATAACCGTTATCTGTGGTGCCATTTGGCGACAAAACCACTCGGTTCAGAGAGCCCCAGGTCATAACCGTTTACCTGCAGTGCCATTTGGCGACGAAACAGCTGGTTAGAGGACACGTACCACGTCCTTACTGGCAAGAGATTGTTTGAGAATGGATCCTAGTGATATTTTTGACTAGGCATTTGGCTCTTTGTGAGCTAGAGTAAATTTCAATTTGTCCACCCTGACAAACTGTTGCGGAGGGTGGATGGATTTTGCTTTAAGTATGGATGATTAGATTTCAAATTTTAAATATTTTTGAGATTTTTGGAGTTTTTGGGTTTTTGTATATTTGGAATTTTGGGTGGAGCTTTAGAATATTTGAGATGGATTTTGGATATTTTTGAGATATTTAAAAATATTTGGGAACCCCTCCGGTTGAGATCTGAATTCAACACGGCCATCATCGGGGTGTTTGGGGTCATTTCTTTTTATGGATTGAACATTGTCAACTCTGTCGGGTTGTCGATAGAGGATCGGGTTTTGTAGGCTTTATGCCCTTGATAGTGAATTCTCATTGTTATAGGCATTGAAGGCCTAATATGAATGTATTCAGACAAATATAACGGGCGCCACAACCATATATTTGTTTGTTGGTTCGAACCCTGTCGAATTCTATTGAACCGTATAGAAGGATCGGTTTCAAACTTGAATTCACTTGTCAACCCGCGCAGCATCCCTAGACGTCACGTGTGTACCAATAACACGCTCGCTGGGGCCCTTGTGGGTTTGGAGGCATTTTATAATTGAACACTGTCAACTTCTTTTATCTATTTAGGAGGATCGGGTTCAAAATTTGATAACCCGCGTAGCATCCCTAGACATCACATGTGTACCAATAACACGCTCGCCGGGGCCCATGCGGGTTCTTGATTGTTTTTACCCATTTTAGTATACCTCTGTGTATACAAACTACGGTGCACGTGCATGGATATTTTGAAATCATTTGTAGACGCCTTCTGACCGCTTATATGAATGTTGCGGAATCGGTGACATTGCATTGTAGTTTGTGGATGCCTTATGTCTGCTTGTACGAATGTTGCAGATCCGGTGGCGTGGCGTAGCAGCTTCAAAATAGAGTTGTTCGCTGCTTCGTACAGGTAGACTGTCGTACACTACTTGTCTCTTTTTGCAAGTGGATTGTAGTGTACTAACTAATCTCCTGCCTGAAGTCGTAGGAGCTTGCATTTGTCGTATTCTCCATGTATTTTGTTATGGTATTTGGTTCGTGTAGTACATTCGCCATTGCTGGAGGTAGATGTATTCATCTTTAGACTGAAGTTGACTACAGGATACTGCATTTACTGTAGTCTTTCTGCATCTATCCATAAGTGGCATGTTATACATACATCTGTATTTGTCGAGAGATTGTATGTATTGCAGATCTTCAATAGCCATTCGTGGATAATTTGTGTTATCTTGTACCATTTGCATTCCTTCAGGCTTATCTCATAGTACATTTCTCTTTCATGGTTTCTGCAAGTGGAGATAGTACCTTTTTCTTTCATTGTGTTATACTCATGAAGAGATTTTGTAGTAGCTTGTAGGAGGGTAATGTACTTTCTTGATAACTATCATTAGTTGTTCACTATCATCTGTAAATAAATTGTGTATCATTGGAGATATACACCTATACATTGTGTTATCATTATTCATGGGTAAATGATACAATGCAAATCCATCAATTCACAAATTTCATACATGTCCAATATTCTATTGGAAAGATTGCACTATCGTTTAAATGTTGCTCCAAAGTCATCATATCATAGCTTTATGATCAAACCATATCTCCAAAATATTGCAATCCTTATAAACAAGCCACATTCCTTGCAATTTAATTGTTATTTTCATGCCAAAGTTTGCAAACCATTTATGCATAACTTTTTTTTTTTGCTTGTAGACAGTTTATATTCATTGCCTCCACTTGTTGTTTGCAACATTGTTGATAATTTGTAGATAGTTTGTTTCATATCTTACAATTCAATGAACTTTGCTCAATAATGAATCAAATCTCATGTTATGAGTCAATTAGCTTGACCCAAAAGCTCACACCATAGCTTTGTAATCAAATCATTAACTCTTATAATATTCTTTTCACTTTGATTGTTAAGACTTGCATTGTCAATCATGAGCATTTAATTGTTTTCTCCATTTGCTTCATATTGATGATTATTTGTAAGTTCATTTTTGTTATCATTTGCTTCAAGTCCAAATTCACTTTTTTTTATATACATTTTGAGTTAAATTCAAGTTCAAATTAATCACTTAAATTTTATATCTTTTTTGCATTTTGTCCAAGTTCAAGTTCGAATTCAAGTCCAAGTCCAAGTGCAAGTTTGAGTTCAAGTCCCAGTCTGAGTTCAAGTTCAATTCAGGCTTAAGATGAACCTCTTCCCTTCATTCGAGTCCCCTGTTGTCCTTGCAAGTTCAAGTTATGCCCTTATCATATGATAAGAATCAAGTTTAAATTTGATCTTGAGTTTATTTCATTGTTCAATGTCAACTTCCTTGAGTTATGCTGAAATGATGATAAATTTCAATTTCACATGATTAAACTTGATTTAAGTTTGATTTTTATGCTCAAGTTATATTCTCATTTTAATTTTATTTTAATTAAGTTCAAAATTAGTCATTTGTATTTTTGTCCACAAGTTCAAGTCAAAGCACAAGTCCAAGTTCAAGTTTCAGTCCGAGTTCAAGTTTAATATGTCCAAATTCTGTCAAGTCCTTGAATCTTTAGTAAAAATTTCAGCAGCCTCCCGGCGTCTCCCCTGTTTAGGCGAAAACTACGGAAAATTGTGCCTCCCGCCACGCTAGAGAAAAGCGTGCACGATAGGTGCCCTCGTACGAGGACACCGCGGCCATGAAATTTTTGATCCCCCACCACGCCAGAGAAAGGCGTGCTTGGGTCTTCAGTACCTGTTGCAAAAGAGAAGCAGTCGTTTCCCCGCAAGCTGGTACTTATGGGCATCCCGGTCTCGTCGTAGGCACCACACCGGGTTCCCTTCCCACCACGCTAGAGAAAAGCGTGCATGAGTTGGTTTCCCGGTTCGACACTAACGTCGAGAATAGGATTCGGAACCGAGTGTCACTCGCCTACCTCACCGTAGGTGTCGCGCCGGTTGCCCCTCCCATCACGCTAGAGAAAAGTGTGCATGGACAGACCACTGACTCGACACGCATGCCGAAGTAAGAGAGAGAATAAGGGTTCGAAAAAAATTAAGAGGGCATTTTTTTTTCTTTTTTTTTCTTTCTTTCTTTTCTTTTCTCTTTTTTTTTCTCTCTTTTTCTTCTTCTTTTTTTTTCGATCACATATATACAATGAGATATACATATTTGAATGTGACGACAACAAAAATATAAAAGACTTACAACATTGACTAATCAACATAAGTAATAATATTAACTCCAAACGATAGTAATAGCCACCATATATCAATTAATAATAGAAAAACCAAAAATCAAATGATAAGAATGGATTTGGGTAGGAAGTTGTTTGGAGTGAAGTGGAGTTGTTGTGCTGCAAGGAAAGTATTGAGTCCCCCCCTCCCCCTTTTTTTTACAGTCGTAGCATTAATTCCATATGTCAACGAGATGTCCATAACATCCAAGGTTCTTCCAGCTTTATCCTCATTGTCCTTGACGTAAAATCCTCTAGCTGGAAGCATTCATAGCGGTCTGGGAGATAGCAGCCTTCTCAGAGCACCAACTAATTTCAACTGCTTCAATTTACACCACGAAGCTCTCAATGCAAACTTGAAGCCCTCGACGCTGACTTCGCCTGCGGGCAAGGATTTGCCTCAGGAAACCTCTCATACTTCTTCAACCACTTGCCAAAATATCTAATCACGGCCAAGAGTTCCCTTCCTCTAAGCTTCGAAACCACAGAAGATATCTAACACCCAATCGTTGCCACTTTATATTGCATGCATATCTTCAAGACTTCAAACCCATGGCAATGCTCCCATACGATAATATTGCTAATCTGACTAGATTCCAATCTCTACTAGAAGCCATGATCCCAAGACTATTATGAGTGCATAGAAGCAAAGCAACAACATCTTGGATGGCCTTGTTAACTTTTCTTTGTGAAGAAAAATAATTATGAGAATCACAGAGCAGCTTATAGAAAAGCTCCCTATGGATTACCAGTTTTCCCTGACTCAGAAACTGAAAACCCATCTTCATGACCTTCCACACACTGATGAAGGCCTTAGCATAGCCATCTCACCAGAATGACCTACTGAAGAAAGAATGAGAGAGGAAGACGGAGTAGTGAGAGGGCAGAGCGGTGAAGTGGCTGACGGGATCACGGCTGAGGAGTTCGGACCAGTCGGATGCATAAAGAGTGGAGACGGACATGAGCTGCTGAGGATGAGAGTTTCCTGGACTTGAATCTGAATGAATTGCTTGTTCTAGGGACAGGATCAGCAACTATGGCACAGACATTTGATTGATCTTTGAACTAGGATTACTTCTATCAAACATTCGGTTCACCTCAGCTTGGCAAACTTGCCGCCACTCTTAAACTTGGCATGCCGTTGGAAGTTAACGAACAGAGGGAGAAGTGGAGTGAGGACTTTTCTGTGTAGAAGATATCGTGAAGAAGCTTGTGAGATTAAAAATCCTTCAAGTTTTAACGTTGAAGCAACGAGGGACATAACACCCCCGAAGTAATTATTTCATTTTCTCATTTTAATGCAAGAAAACTATAATCGAGGCGAAGAGACGATGGGTTGATAGGAAACCACACAAAGTTCAGCAGGTTTTACGGGATTTTGACGGAGTTCAGAGCAGGATTTTCGACAAACAGAGGTTTACAAATTAATGTGATTTGAAATCTTATTTGACTTTCCATTTTTTTTGCTTAAACATATAGGCAATGTTAATAATGAATTGTTATAATTAGTAATAGAATTAATTGAGGATATCCATGATGCATCAGTCAATGAAATGAATCTTGATTTGCATGATTTCCTCGAAATTTGCATATTTGCCTCGTTTAACGTATTGATTTGTCGAACATAGACATTAGACAAATTGGTAGTGCATTTAGGGTATTAACGATATCCCGGTCACGATGGCGTAGTCCGTTTTGTGATCGGACGTCATTTGGGCAACCTCGATACCTCTTTCCTCAGCATGTGTGTTTTGCCTCGAGATTCGTGTCACCACATCGAACAGTCCAAATGAAAGTTCGTTAGGGATGTTAAGCCCTATGAACTTATTCCCAAGCTAACCAAGAGGGGGGGGGGGTGAATTGGTATTTAAAAAAAAAAACTTCTTATCACAAAGAAATAAAATCACAAACCAAATCACACCACAGGGAATTAATGCGGAATTAAAAAAGTGTGGAAGCAAAAATAAGAACACAAGATTTATAGTGGTTCGGTCGACTCGACCTACGTCCACTCCTTGGAGGCACCCTCCAAGTATTGCACTACAAAACGTGACTCTCCTTTAGCCCCCACGGCTAGGCGGAGAAGCCCTTACAAGAACCTCCTTTTTGCCACCCCGGCAAGGCAGAGAACCTACCTCCTTTTGCTTCCTCCTGAAGCTGGCAGAGAACCAAAACTAAAAGCAAACTCCTTACCTCTACCGATCCTTCCACGGACGAGAAACTCTAGACGAAGATGAAGCAGAGCGATCCTTGAAGCAACCCTTGTGAATCCCCTTACAAGCTCCCCTCACAAGATCCTCTCTCTCTCCTCTCTCTCTTTCTCTCCTCAAGGTCTTCTCAGGTCAATACAGCAGCCAAAGGTCTTTAAAAACATTGAACAAGAGCTCTTAAATAGAAGAGCTTCAAAGGAGCTCATTAATTGCAAGTTGCCGACAATATCGTCCAGGCCGATATGGATATCGGCCTGGCCGATCAGTACAAATCAGAGAAGATCGGCCAGAGCATCGCCCTGGATGCAAAACTGGACGATTGAAAATTGGCTTGATCGTCCAGGCCGATCTAACTATCGTCCTGGCCGATCAGTTCAAATCAGAGGAAAATCATCCTGACAATAGCCCTGAATACGAGCTGGCCGATATTGATTGTCCTGAAGTAACTTAAGGTTTTGACTATATCGTCCTGGCCGATCCTGCGATCGTCCAGGACGATATGATCGTATCAATCATTCTTAATTACTCCCTTGATTTCCTGATCAATTAAGGCATAATTTGGTAATTTCGTCCAGGCCGATACGTGGATCGTCCCGGCCGATAATTTAAAATTACAGTATACCTTAATTGACTATGGCGGCTACTTCTTTCCATTTTGAGTTTATCGTCCTGGCTGATATGTTAATGACGGCTGCCTTAATTAAGAATCCTTACCTAGACTTTCTGTTTTATGCTGATCGTCCCGGATGATATAAATATCGGCCGGGCCGATGTGGGCAAAAACAGAAATTCTAAGCCCCTCAAGTGTGTGTGTGAAGGGTTACCTAGCATCAGTCTCTTTGACCATTACAAGTAGACTCAAAAAGATGAAAATCAAAAGTACAGACTTACTCAACCCTAAACCTACGCAATCCTGAACTTGGCTCCTTCTTGATCGTCCGATCTTTGATTCCTGAAAAGTTAGAAACAACAAGTAGTCCAAGAGACATAGTGTTTGTCAATCATCAAAACATAAGTCATGAAAAAATAGATTTGCAACACAAAATTGATATAAAAAATATATATTTTCTTAATGTTGATGATGTTACGGACACAATGGCACTATCCGTTTTGCGATCGGACGTTAATTTGTCATCGACAAAGCTAATTTCCCTCGTAAGCGAGCCTTTATATCATATTTAGATCGCCTTTAAAATTTACGACACCATCTCAAATAACCCAATTTAATCAAATAAAATAAATATTCCTAATGCCAATGATGTTATAGACGCAACGGAGTCATCTGTTTGGCAATCGGACGTCATGTCCTCTCCGTAGAGGCAAATTTCCGCAATATGCGTGCCTTCGCATCATATTTAGATCGCCTTTGAAATTTGTGACACCATATCAAATGATACAATTTAATCAAATAAAATGTAGAATCTTAATGTTGACGACGTTCCGGACACAATGGCGCTATCCGTTTGTCAATCCAACATTGTTTTGTCACCGACGAGGCTAATTTTCCTCGTAGTGTGTGCCTTGGCATCAAATTTGGATCACCTTTGAAATTTGCGACACCACCTCAAATAATCCAATTTGATCAAATAAAATATAGATTCTTAAAGGAGACGATGTTCTGGATGCAATGTTGTTGTCCGTTTGTTGATCGGATGTCGTCCAAGTGTCTTCGAGGCCGCGTTTCTGTTGTAACACTGGCCTTTATATCATATTTACATCGCCTTAAAATTCACCACCATTTCAGATGATCCAAATTTATTAAATAAAATGTATATCCTGAATGTTGACGACGTTCCGGACGTAATGGCGCTGTCCGTTTGTCGATCGGACGTCGTCCGAGCATCTTCAAGACCTTGTTTCCGTCGTAACGCAGGCCTTTATATCATATTTGAATTGCTTAGAAATTTTCCACCATCTCAGACGATCCAAATTTATTAAATAAAATATATATTCTAAATGTCGACGACGTTCCGGATGCAATGGTGCTATCCGTTTGTTGATCAGATGTCGCCCGAGCATCTTCGAGGCCTCCTTCCCTCGATATGTACATCTTTGCATTACATTGGGATTTGTGCCACCAATCTAGATACTCCAAATGGAATAAACAAAATGCAATTTTCATAGGTTGACAATATTTCGGATGCAACGATGAAGTATGTTCATCGATCCGGGATCGTTTGATCAGTCTCGCGCTTTAATTTCGGGTGTCGGTTGTCCCTTTTGACTGATCTCGTTTGATTTAATTGTGAGGGGCCTCAATTCAGCAGAGTTCAGTGTCCTGATCACAACGATACCATCCATTTGGCATTCGGAGGTCATTTGGCCCTTCAAGTGATATATGGCCCCAAAGTACATAACGCCTTTGTTCAACAAATGCCCCCCAACAAATGTGGTACGCGCCCAGAGCGAATCACGTTTGTTGTATGATGATTGACCTTGTGGATCTCCAGATATTTATTTTGGATGCTACTCCAAGGGTTCTCATTTAGTGGATCTACAAAAATTTGCTTGGATGTCATGCTGAGGTTCTCATTTAGTGGATCTCCAGGAGCTTATTTGGATTTCACGCTGAGAAATTTCATTTTGTGGATCTCCAAAAGCTTGTTTGGATGTCACACTAAAATTTTCATTTAGTGGATCTCCAAAAATTTTGTTTGGATGTCACACTAGGATGTTCATTTAATGGATCTCCAAAAATTTGTTTGGATGTCACATTAAGATTTTTCTTTAGTGGATCTCCAAAATTTTGTTTGGATGTCACACTAGGATGTTCATTAGTGGATTTCCAAAAATTTATTTGGTTGTCACACTAATTTTCTTTCTCCACTGCTCTTTTAGACATGTCCATAGATGGTTGATATCTTATCTTTATAAATTGATGCTAGTGGATATCATCTGCTGAAGATTCTTCTATCATCTGATTGTATTTTGATGAAATTTTAAATATTTATTCGGGGATATCGACATGCGGGACGATGTCGACCCAAATAAATATTTAAAATGCCCCCAGTCTTTAGGGACATTCGTAGATGTCATCCAGGGTGCTCATTCTACGGCCTTGGTCGGAGTCCTGAGATTTTGATTCTTCTGTCCTGTGCTTTATGCTGCGGACTTGGTGAAGGGTTGTCTGATTTGTCTTTGGTGACTTGTTAAAAAATTTGTATACCTTCTGCCCTTTGCTTCTAGCTTTGGCGGGCTTGATGAAGAGGTAGATGCCGGTGACCTAAACCCTTAGGTTTGTACTAGGTCAGTGGCGAAGAGTCATCAGTCCTGAGCTTTATGCATAACGGACTTGTTGATGACAAAATCCACTTAGTTCAGCCTTGGGCTTTTCATGAACTTTGGGATAATTTTCTTCGGTCCTTTGCTTTGTGCTTTGCTGGACTTGTTGAAGAAAGGTTCCTTCGATCCTTGCTTTGTGCTTGACGGATTTATTGAAAGATTTGCAGGTTCTAGATTCAATTGATAGTATCAAATATGGATAGTATCTTAATCATTAATCATTTGAGAAGACTTTTAATCTGAGTCACTTGAGTTCATCAGATTAAGAGAGCTAGGATTTAGTAGCTCTTCGTCTTCCAGTTGCTGAAACGGGGTTCCTCTACTGTGGCCTTTCTTATGGCGTGTTGAGTAGACGAAACTGCCAGCGATCCGGCCATATTTGGGCGTGTTGGATCCGGCCTTTTACACCCAATCAGGCTTCAGACTCGAGCTATAGAAAATGTGCTCTCTGATACTGAATCTTCTGAAGTTAGCAGATTTGAAGTCATCCTTTGTGGTTAAAGACTTGGAATCTATGCACATTTTGTGGGTGTTCAAGACTCTTCTTTTTCACTGGAATTTCGATTCTCCAGTCAATTAGGAGAGTCTTGTTGACTACGACTCCTAGAGCTCATTGATTCAAATCAGCATTCGTTCTTCCTGCAGTCCCTACTGATAGGTTGACAAAGTGGGGGTTCCGCTACTACGGCCTTTCTTATGGCGTGTTGAGTAGGCGGAGCTGCCAGCGATCCGGCCCATACTTGAGCGTGTTGGATCCGATCTTTTACACCCATTTAAACCTTAGGCTTCAGGCTATTGAAAGACTTCATGTTTTTCTGGCTCAATTTGTTGGAGCGTATATTCACAAAAATCTCCTTTTTTTACTTTTGAAATCTTAGTACATTTGGAAGGAGAGATGTCCCCAACTTCAGGAAAAATTACCCACATGTACACTGATAATAGAAGTTATCACATCCTGATTTAAAGGGATGTTCGTAGTCTATGATTTTAAATATTTATTCAGGGATCTCGGCATGCAGCGCGATGTCGACCCGAATAAATATTTAAAATGCCCCCATTTTTTTTTTTTTTTGCAAAATTGATATTCTGGAGTTTTAAATATTTATTCGGGGATCTCGGCACGCAGCGCGATGTTGACCCGAATAAATATTTAAAATGCCCCCAGTTTTTTTCCTTTTTTTTTTTTACAAAATTGATATTCTAGAGTTTTAAATATTTATTCGGGGATCTCAGCACGCAGTGCGATGTTGACCCGAATAAATATTTAAAATGCCCCCAATTTTGTTTTTTTTTTTTTGAAATACATTCTTGTGTCACAAGAGAATTTCGAAATATATATGTTATACATATACTAGTGGGCTTTTGTCAGATACACAAAAGAATTTTAAATACATGTTGATTCCTATGCATAATACTTCTTCAAGTATCGACCGTTAATTGGTGGCATAGGCCTTTGACCCTCGAGGTCAATCAATTGATAAGCTCCTCCCAGGTATACCTTCTCAATGATGAACGGGCCTTCCCAATTGGAAACAAATTTTTCACCAATTTTTCAATGTGGGATGATTGGCCTTCTCAACACCAGGACCAATTCCCCTTCTTGAAATGCTCGATGACGTACCATCCGGTCAAATGACTTCGTCATCCTTGCCCGATAGATCTCCAGGTTCTGTTGAGCTTGTAGTCTGACTTCATCGAGCGCATTGAGTTCTTCCAATCTCAATCGGGCATTTTGCTCTTGAGTTAGGTCGTACTGGATAGCTACACGAAGCGATGGCAGCTCGATTTCCAATGGCAATACAGCTTCAACCCCAAACACCAGTGAGTAGGGAGTTGCTTTAGTCGGCGTCTTGTAAGTAGTACGATACGCCCAGAGTGCCTCCACCATTTTAGTATGCCACTCTCTTTTATTTTTGGTGAGGATCTTCTTTAACAGTTTTACCAGCGTCTTGTTAAAGGCCTCCGCCAAGCCATTGGCCCAACATTGATGAGTATCGCCAATCGATCTTGTGACGCTTGACAAACTTGTATATTTTAGTACTCTTGAATGTTGTGCCATTGTCTGAGTTCACACGGCGCGGTACACCAAATCTGTAGACAATGTTATGGGTAAAGAAGTTAATCACATGCTCGGACGTGACTTCTTTGAATGGTGCTGCTTCTGCCCACTTAGAAAAATAGTCCGTTGCTGGCAGTATGAAACGATGTCCGGCCGATGACGGTGGATCCATCAGACCAATTATATCTGTGCCCCAACATTCGAATGGCCAGAAAGCTACTGTCGGGTGTAATGGATTTGGGGGTTGATGAATAACATCACCGTGAATCTGACATTCATGGCACCTCTTAGCGTGGTCAATACAATTTGTCACCATTGTTGGCCAATAATAACCCATCCTCTTGATTTTAGCGGCCATTTTAGGACCTGACTGATATGCACCACAAAGTCCTTCGTGAACTTCTGCTACTACTTTATCAGCTTCCTTGGTTCCTGGCACCTTAGCCACATCTGGTCAAAAGCCCGTCGGTACAGCGTGTCGTTGACAAATGCATATCGTAGCGCCCTTTTTTGAATTTGTGCGGCCATAGACTTTTCTGTCAGAAGTTTGTTTTCTTTGAAGTAGTCAATGAATGGTTGCCTCCAATCATTTTCGACTTCAATATCTAAACAATACCACCACGATTCGGAAGTTTGACTAGTTTTGCATCTCTTCGCCACATGATATTCTTCCGGATAATTTTCCATAACAATCTGATGGAAGGGTTGAGGCTCAACTGGAATTATATCCTGCTTGCTTGAATTCGGTACCTCTTCTGCCATCGGGAATTGTAACAGAGCAAGCTCCAAGATTTGACGATTATAAACCCCGATAAATATAGGCTTCTCTTCATTGATATTTGCCATCTCCTTGGCCAATTTGGCTAGACAATCTGCTTTGCCATTCTGCCCTCGAGGAACTCGAGCTAATTCAATATTTGGCAACTGTTTCAGGAGCTCAAGGGTTCGTCGGTGGTAATGAGCCAACTCAAGCTTGCAAATCTTATAAACCCCTAAGACTTGATTTATTACAAGTTGAGAATCGCAAAAAATTCAAAGATTTTGAATCCTGACATCAATTGCGATCTCCAGTCCCACAATCAAAGCTTCATACTCGGCTTCATTGTTGGTCCGGGGTTCAGTTAGACTGAATGAAAATCTCATTATGCCTCCTTTTGGTGCGAAGAAAACTAGGCCGACGCCAGCTTGGGCTCTAGCAAGATTTGGAGGTCAGGCAGCTTTAACTGATGATGCTCCATCAAAATACATCTCCCAAAATGGTACTTTCTCATTTTTCTCAACTTGCATGATTTGTTCATCTGGAAGATCATCATTAAGTGGAGAGTCTGCCGGGATAGGATGTGCGGCAAGAAAATTCGCCAAGGCTTGTCCTTTCACAGCCTTTTGTGGTAGGTATATGATATCAAACTGTAATAATAATACTGCCCACCTGGCCAGGCGACCTGTCAACGCTGGTCTTGTCATCAAGAATTTGAGCAGATCGATCTTTGATATTAGTGTGATTTTGTGAGACAGTATGTAGTGGCGAAGTTTCTGAACTGCAAAGATCAATGCTAGGCAATGCTTCTCAATTGGAGAATAGCAGATCTCTGCTCCGATTAACCTCCGACTGATGTAATAAAGTGCATTTTCTTTTCCTTCTTCATTATGTTGGGCCAATAATGCTCTTAGGGACTCTTGTAATGCTGTCGTGTACAGTATAAGAGGCTTCCCCGGGATTGGCGCCGCGAGAATGGGCAGATTCAACAAGTATCTTTTGATGCTGTCAAACACTTCCTGACACTCAGCATCCCATCTGAAGCGAACATCTTTTTTCATAAGCTTGGAAAATGGCTGGCACCTACCCGACAGATTTGATATAAATCGTCGAATAAAAGCCAGTTTCCCTTGCAAGGAGCGGAGTTGCCGCAGGTTCCTCGGTGGTGGCATCTCCGTAATTGTTTTAATTTTGTTGGGGTCGATCTCTATACCTCGATGACGAACAACATATCCCAGGAATTTGCCCGAGGAGACCCCAAAAGTACATTTGAGAGGATTCATCTTCAGATCAAACTTTCTGATTCTCTCAAATACAATTCTGAGATCTTTTAAGTGATCTTTTTGGCCAAGACTTTTAACAACAAGGTCATCTACATAGCACTCAACCTTTTGATGTATCAAATCATCAAATATGTGAGTCATCGCCCGTTGGTAGGTGGCACCAGCATTTTTCAGGCCAAAGGGCATGACCGTGTAGCAGAATATACCGATGGGCGTTCTAAATGTTGTATGCTTCTCATCTTCAAACGCCATCCTGATCTGGTTGTAGCCCGACGATCCATCCATAAATGAGAACATATCAAAATTTGATGTACTGTCCACCAAGAGTTCGGACACAGGGAGTGGAAAGTCATCTTTTGGACACGCCTTATTGAGGTCTCGGAAGTTGATGTAGATATGAATCTGACCATTCTTCTTCATTACCGGTACAATATTGGCAATCCAGTCAGCATATTTTTCTTCTCGGATGAAGCCTGCCTCTATGAGCTTCTTAGTTTTGGCAATCACCTATTCTTCTATCTTCAATCTCATTCTCCTTAGAGCTTGCTTGACAGGTGCTGCATCTAGTTTGATGGCTAGTCTGTGAACAGCCACATCAGGGGATAAGCCTGGCATCTCGGCATATGTCCAGGCAAAGCAATCCCTGAATTCACAAAGTAGCTCTTTCATTTCTTCCACTTGGTCTTTTGGTAGTAGGGAGCTAATGAATGTCGGGAGAGGGTCCTACTCAGTCCCCAAATTTATCTCCCTTAACTCATCCATAGTGGCAGCTTGTCCACGATCTTCAAGCTCTTCAGGTGCAGGCTCAGGCTCTACGGGCTGATCCTCACAATCGTCAGCTTCATAAACCTCTTCAGTATTATCATCATCAGATTCAATTTTCCTGCATGTAATGGCACGACACGTCTCCCCTTGGGAATGTCTTTGCATAACAAATCTGAGACCTCTTCTAGCAAAAATATCTTTTCTTCGTAACATATAGGGATTTCTTCGATACCAAAGCTTCAAGCAAAGATGAAGTTGTTGCATAGGGGTGCGAATTCCAACTTGTTTTTGCAACATCCTCCGTACATTTTTTGTAATAAGTCTGGGCATTCTTGTAGGCACTAACTCCCTACGTTCGGTGGGCCTGTAAAGCCAATCTCGATTCTCTTCATCTCCACACTCTCCAGATTTGTAAAATAGGGTTCCCGATCCACCCTTATTTCTTCGAGGAGGCACATAAAATATTACAAGTTCCTCAACATTGTGTACCTCTCGAGGAGCGATTTTCTTGAAATATTGTGGGGGGATACGCGTGACTACACATTCATTATCTGAAATTGAGAGATTATCTATCCTCTTTGAAAGTACATGTTGCACATTATTCATGTAGATAGACTCGTAGTCATAGTCATCATCTGAATATCTAGCCTTCTTTTCCCCCCTAAGTGTTGATTGACATATTTTCTGAGGTTTAACAGGGATGGTATCATCTTCATCTATGTCACTTCCTAGATGAGGCACATATTTTCTTGACTTAGGAGTGATTGCTGCTTTGGGAAGAGTCGGCGTTGCCTCCTTTCTTCCCACCTGCTTCTTCTCATCTTCTTGTTTGGACCGCCTTGCAGCCTTCTGGTTTGATGCCTTAGTCTCGAGAGAACTTGATGGCTTTGATTCTTTGGGGATGAAGTATCTAGCATCTTCATAAATTTTCACCTCATGAACTGCAAAGGGCTGAATATCACCGGAGATTCTGAACTCCTCTCCATCTCTGATATACTTCATATACTGATGTAGTGTTGATGGGACAATACCATAATCGTGCAACCACGGGTGACCTAGAAGCGCCTTAAATGAGGTGTCCGCATCAATCACATGGAATTTGACCTCGGTATGGAGTTCTCCAAATACTAGAAGGAGCATGAATGATCCAAGGGTCTTTTGTCCCTTTTCATTGAAGCCGTGCACCATCAATTTGTCTTGCCCAAGGTGCTGCACATCGAGACAAAGTGATCTCAGAGCTTTCAAGCTCATAAGGTTGATGGAGGACCCATGATCGATAAGAATTCGGCTGATTATCATCCCATCACTTTCTACAGTAACATATAAAGGCCGATTATGGTCTGCCGTTCCGAGCATCATGTCATCCTCGGCAAAAGTAATGATTGGCTCATTTCGAGCTTGCAAAACTTCAGTCAAGTTACGCTCAACAAAATAAGCCTCATATCTTGCGGGGTCCTTGAGAGCCTGAATCAGGGTTTCCCAAAGATCTTTGGACATCACCAGAGCGTCGTATATGCTAAGCTGTGCTGGGATTTTTCTCAAATGGGATAGGATATTGTAATCTACCCCTTTAGTTGGAGTTTCCTTTTTCTTGGAACCTTTGAGAATGATATCTTCATTAACGACAATCTCTTTCCCTTTATCTTTATCAAGGATCCCTTTCTTTGGTGGAGACGGTAGTGTTTTACCACTTCTCAATTGCACTTGGGCAATTTCTTCTTGTTCAGACTCATTTAACGGTGCATTATCTTCAGAATCGATCATTGCCTCATTTGGAGATTCGTCTATTGATTCAGAGCTACTGCCCAAATTCACCTGTTCCATCTGCGAAGTGATATCAGGCTCTGATTCCTCATTTTTTGGAAAATATAAATCCTCTTGTACACTGTAATCCATTGGTGATACCATCATACAGGACTCAGAGGGTGCTTCTTTTTTCTTTTTGGCCCGAGTTGCCAGTGTTGTCGATATAACTCGACAAGTTTCCACGGGAAGTGTATCTTCATCATCTTCTTTTTCTTCTTCAATTTTGAGTTTTGCCATAAAATCAGCCAGTTTAATGGGGCGTCTGACAGTCTGATAGTATTCATCTAAACTATCAATAACCCTTTAAGTTGCTGTCTTTTTCTCCCTAGACTTCTTCAACTTGATCTTCTTCTTCGAGGATTTCACCTTCCTAGACTTCGAAGTGCCAGCTTGGTTAAGGAGTTGCTTAGAATTGGATGCTCGCATTGCAGGTAGTGCTTTGAGATCTATCACTGGCTCTGTAGGAGACTTCTGCTTCACACCCGAAACACCCTCAAGCTGCTTCAGCATCTTCACTGTTTTCTTGGAGACTACAGTCTCCCACCGTTCCTCTTGAATCAGCTTCTTTTCTTTTCTTCTTTCTTCAATCGGGGGTATGGAGGAAGTCGTAACTACCCGAGTTGATTCTTTTCTGGGATTAGCCAACACATTATCTGACAATGTGAGCTCTCCCTTTAGATATTTTCTTTCAACCCAATCCTTGAAGATATAGCAATTTTCAATAGGATGGCCCAGCACTCGATGATACGGGCAGTAGTTCGGGTCACTAGTTTCTTTCGACTCCTCTGGCCTCTTGCACTCCGGCAGTTCTAGGCCTGATTTTAATGCTTGTCAAAATAACTTTGCGACACTCTCTTTTGAATGGATATTCTTTATTCATTTTATCTTTGAGAGATGGGAACGTTCTATCACAGGTTCTCATTGCTTGCCTCGGACGTTCCCCTCCGCTTTGAAAAGTTCGTGGCCTATCAATTCCCCCGAGTATCAGCTTCGGTTGGGGGTTAGGGTTGTAGACTTGTTTTGGCTTTTCTTCATACTGCATTGATTGCTTGCCTTTATCTACATTATAAACCACTTGTTTCCCCCTATTCGGCCTGAGAGAAAATGCAGAGTAAGCTTCACCCTTTTTTGCCTCCTAGGACTTGGGCTTTTTGAGTTTGTCGAAGTGGCCCTCTGACATTGACAAATTCAGCTTTTCAAATTTAGCCACTCTATCCAGTAGATCCTGAAATGTAGTGATTGTAGCCATGCATAAAAATGGTTGCATCTTATCATCAATGTTTTCCATTAATAATTGTACGGCATGTTCTTCTTCGAGTTGTTGTTCACATTTCATGCTTAAATTGCGCCAACGAGTTATGTATTTTGATACAGACTCCTCTTTCTTTCGCTTGTCTAAAGCAAGATCGGCGATTGTAATCTTCTCGGTTGCGCTTGCAAACCTCTTCACGAACATGGCTTCTAACTCTGTAAATGTCTTCACAGAGTCATTTGGCAACTCGGCATACCATTCAAATGCAATTGCTGTCAAACTATTAACAAATTGTCGGAAGAGTAGAGCATCATTTCCCCCTGTATTCCTGCAGGTGGCCTTGAGCTGCGCCAGGTGCTGTCGGGGATTGTTAGTGCCATTGAATGTGTGAAATTTTGGAACAGAATACCCCTGCGGGTACGACACTTGGTCATATTCAGCGGGATACTGATGACCCTTGCCAACCAATTTTTCTGCTTGATCAATGGCTATAATAGCCTTGATCCTCTCTGTAATGATCCCTTCAAGCTGTGCAGCCGTTACAGGCTCAGAGGTGCTGGCAATATTTTGAGGAGTAGGCTGTCGAATTATATTTTGAGCCTCATGACCGTGCTCAGGAGTGCCTCTTACTCCCGAGACTTGAGGCATTTGATGATTCGGAGGATCAGCTGGAAGATTAGGCAGGGTACCACCGGCAGCCGTTCTTTGCATCATCTACATCATTGCTGCCATTTGGGTCATCATCTCAGTCATCTTTTCATTTAGTTGAGAGATCTCCCTATCCTTGGCCCTCATCTGTCGCCTCATCTGTCTCCTCATGTCAGCGAGCGTGGTGCCTTGGTCATCAAAGGGATTCTCCTCAACGTCTTCTATTTCTTGCTCTCTAGGGGAGCGATCACCTCCGCCAGCAACGGAACCAGTCTCTTGTTGGCGTACTTGCCTGGGTTGTGGCTGCCAATCGATATCATCTTCGCCATCGTCGTGGTAGACTTCCTCGATAACACGTGTATGTCATACCATGTAGACGACTTCGAGGTTCATAATATCCTCTATTTCATCCTCCAGGTTTTCTTCCATAAACTCATTAATATTCTCATCAAAATTTTCTTCTATATTTTCTTCGAGATTCTCTTCTATATTCTCTTCAAGATTCTCTTCTATATTCTCTTTGAGATTTTCTTCCCCTTCGACATAGTCCTCTCCTTCTTTCATGTTTTCTTCTCCTTCCCTTTCTTCTTCTATTACCCGAATTTCCAAGCGGCGACGCCACTGGATCTCCGGTTCTTGATTAGGCAAGGGGATTTCTTCGACCAGTGGGCTACGATCAAAGTTAGTCTCTTCTTTCGGAGGAGATGGAGGGCGACGGGATCCCCTGGAGGATTCTCCGAGGTGTCGACCATCAGGAGGGACGTCATTATAGGTCTTCTTTTGGACCCATCTTTGACATTGTTTGTAGGCAGGGGCGGATCTCCGGGAAGCCATACCGGATGTCACGCCTTTATTTATTTCTCTTCTTATTTCTTCTTCTCTGCGAGGCTTTGGCCTCCAGATTTCCTTTTCCTTCCACCGGGATCTTTCGGTGGTAGATCCCTGAACTTGAGGTTCAGGTGTCACACCCCGATGTTCACCGCGCGGAGTTTATCGTCGATATCTTCCTCGTTTAGCTATCGCAGCAGATGATAGTCTTTCCCTTAGAGGGGTTCTCCTGGTTTCAATAACTAGCGGCCTCTGAAATTGCCTCTTCATCAGTCCCCTCTCCTTGACTGTTTTCAGCACTCGATGTACTCGAGTTGATAGACGTTCAGGTTCTCTAGTCTTCTGAGGGGTCGGTGCTTGTGGTCGATGCTCCCAGAATGACTGTTTGAGCTCACCAGAAGAGCTATTTCTTTTCACCCATTTGATATTGGTAAACTTATTCTCAGTGGGGACATTGGCCTCAAGTTCTTGGGCTGACAGGTTTGATGGGTGCACAGGCACAGATTGCTGCTGAGCTCAGAGCTCAGCATTTAGTTTTCTCCTCTGCCTCCTTGTTAGCTTCCCTCTGGATGAGGAAGCTTCATCATTATTCTTCTCGGGTACAGGTAACCCGTTTGACAGAGCAGTGGTGTTTGCAGCCACCACAGAAATCCTTCCTCCAGCCACAACTCTCTTGGTGGCCGTGGCTTCTAACTGTGATAGTCGTTCAAACACAGAAATCCTCCTATGAGGATTTGTAGCAGAAGGTCGTTGTGCTGGAAGATTCATACGACCGGTAGGAGCTTCAGCAGTATTAAGTCTTCTAGCAGGCCTCTCAGCATTCACGCCATTTGCAGGAATGACAGCACTCCTTGCAGCGATAGCAGGGAAGTCAATGCTACCAAATTGGATGGTAGCTCCGGCGTTTCCGGTGTTGATCAGAGCGTTTGCCAACTGAATGCTAGCTCCATCGCCTAGTTGAACAGTGAAAGGATTATTCTGTAGATCCATCTGCATAAATGAAAGGCAAGGGTTAGTAATCAGAATCTGATACATCACCCCACACTTTCAAAATACATAGACTTGCACAGAATAAAAGATAAAAATAGATAACCATTAGCAAGCAATAAAAAGTAATATAAATTTAAAGCACTGCTGAATAAGCTATCTCAATGAATGTATGAATGATCATATAGAAAATGATTTTAAAATTTTTTTTATCGCTAAATGATCATTTTAAAAGATTCAAAATTTTAAATACGGATTGACATAGCTGCTACTATAGCATTGATACGACTAGCCAAAGATGGAAAGAGAAACTATTCCCCAGCGGAGTCGCCAGAAATCTGTGGGCTCCGAAAAATTTGGGCCCGGCCTCCACTCGCTTTTCTTATTCGGCGAGGAAGTTTTAACGTACTAAGTTCCAAGGTAAATTTTGGAAGGCAGATGGGTTTGTAGATAAGACACTACCCAGAGATTTCGCCCTCATTTTGTGAGGACTTTATGATCTGAGTTCTGGTTTCCTATAGGCGCAAGCCCCTATAGTTAATTACCCCTCCCGATCACGAGAGAGAACTTTTGATTAAGGCTAGTCGTCGATCAGATACGTAGAGAATACGTGTTATCTGGCATATAGTAGCAGTAATGGATTTGGATTTGGATATTTAGAGAATTTGAGAATTCGGAGTATTGGAAGATTTGAAGGTTTTGATATTTAAAATATAAAATTTCACCATCTTGCACTTAAAGCGGATGGTGCGGGAATGGATGATAGACCTGATCAAGTTCCCATGGTTCCGTCGTCCCGGGCCATCGTGGTCCCTTGTCTACTTAGTCAGAGGAGGTAGTCGACCCAACCTGACAGAAGGATCCTTGTCGGCAGCCATGGGTTGCTTCGTCCAAGGGGACCTTGTAGACCGGGGTTGAATGTTTGTCTAAGGGGACAAATTTGAATCCACCTTAGCTTACAGGGGCTTTGTGCCCTATCGATCATATCCTATTGATTCATATCTCAAGGATTTAATGCCATTAAGGAGCGTATTGGCTCTGGCCATAACCGTTATCTGTGGGGCCATTTGGCGGCAAAACCACTCGGTTCAGAGAGCCCCGGGTCATAACTGTTTACCTGTAGTTCCATTTGGCGGCGAAACTGCTGGTTAGAGGACACGTACCACATCCTTACTGGCAAGAGATTGTTTGAGAATGGATCCTAGTGATATTTTCGACTAGGCATTTGGCTCTTTGTGAGCTAGAGTAAATTTTAATTTGTCCACCCCGACAAACTATTGCGGAGGGTGGATGGATTTTGCTTTAAGTATGGATGATTAGATTTCAAATTTTAAATATTTTTGAGATTTTTGGAGTTTTTGGGTTTTTGTATATTTGGAATTTTGAGTGGAGCTTTAGAATATTTGAGATGGATTTTAGATATTTTCGATATATTTAAAAATATTTGGGAACCCCTGCGGTTGAGTTCTGAATTCAACACGGCCATCATCGGGGTGTTTGGGGTCATTTCTTTTTATGGATTGAACATTGTTAACTCTGTCAGGTTGTCGATAGAGGATCGGGTTTTGTAGGCTTTATGCCCTTGATAGTGAATTCTCATTGTTATAGGCATTGAAGGCCTAATATGAATGTATTCAGACAAATATAACGATCGCCACAACCATATATTTGTTTGTTGATTCAAACCCTGTCGACTTCTATTGAACCGTATAAAAGAATCGGTTTCAAACTTGAATTCACTTGTCAACCCACGCAGCATCCCTAGACGTCACGTGTGTACCAATAACACGCTCGCTGGGGCCCTTGCGGGTTTGGGGGCATTTTATAATTGAACCCTGTCAACTTCTTTTATCTATTTAGGAGGATCGGGTTCAAAATTTGATAACCCGCGTAGCATCCCTAGACGTCACGTGTGTACCAATAACACGCTCGCTGGGGCCCATGCGGGTTCTTGATTGTTTTTACCCATTTTAGTATACCTACGTGTATACAAACTACGGTGCACGTGCATGGGTATTTGGAAATCATTTGAAGACGTCTTCTGACCGCTTGTATGAATGTTGCGGAACCGGTGACATTGCGTTGTAGTTTGTGGATGCCTTCTGTCTGCTTGTACGAATGTTGCAGATCCGGTGGCATGGCGTAGCAGCTTCAAAATAGAGTTGTTCGCTGCTTCGTACAGGTAGACTATCGTACACTACTTGTCGCTTTTTGCAAGTGGATTGTAGTGTACTAACTAATCTCCTGCCTGAAGTCGTAGGAGCTTGCATTTGTCGTATTCTCCATGTATTTTGTTGTGGTATTTGGTTCGTGTAGTACATTCGCCATTGCTGGAGGTAAATGTATTCATCTTTAGACTGAAGTTGACTACAGGATACTGCATTTACTGTAGTCTTTCTGCATCTATCCATAAGTGGCATGTTATACATACATCTGTATTTGTCGAGAGATTGTATGTATTGCAGATCTTCAATAGTCATTCATGGATAATTTGTGTTATCTTGTACCATTTGCATTCCTTCATACTTATCTCATAGTACATTTCTCTTTCATGGTTTCTGCAAGTGGAGATAGTACCTTTCTCTTTCATTGTGTTGCACTCATGAAGAGATTTTGTAGTAGCTTGTAGGAGGGTAATGTACTTGCTTGATAACTATCATTAGTTGTTCACTATCATCTGTAAATAAATTGTGTATCATTGGAGATATACACCTATACATTGTGTTATCATTATTCATGGGTAAATGATACAATGCAAATCCATCAATTCACAAATTTCATACATGTCCAATATTCTATTGGAAAGATTGCACTATCGTTTAAATGATGCTCCAAAGTCATCATATCATAGCTTTATGATCAAACCATATCTCCAAAATATTGCAATCCTTATAAACAAGCCACATTCCTTGCAATTTAATTGTTATTTTCATGCCAAAGTTTGCAAACCATTTATGCATAACTTTTTTTTTTTGCTTGTAGACAATTTATATTCATTTCCTCCACTTGTTGTTTGCAACATTGTTGATAATTTGTAGATAGTTTGTTTCATATCTTACAATTCAATGAACTTTGCTAATAATGAATCAAATCTCATGTTATGAGTCAATTAGCTTGACCCAAAAGCTCACACCATGGCTTTGTAATAAAATCATTATTTCTTACAATATTCTTTTCACTTTGATTGTTAAGTCTTGCATTGTCAATCATGAGCATTTAATTGTATTCTCCATTTGCTTCATATTGATGATTGCTTGCAAGTTCATTTTTGTTATCATTTGCTTCAAGTCCAAATTCACTTTTTTTTATATACATTTTGAGTTAAATTCAAGTTCAAATTAATCACTTAAATTTTATATCATTTTTGCATTTTGTTCAAGTTCAAGTCCGAATTCAAGTCCAAGTCCAAGTCCAAGTGCAAGTTCGAGTTCAAGTCCCAGTCTGAGTTCAAGTTCAATTCAGACTTAAGATGAACCTCTTCCCTTCATTCGAGTCCCCTGTTGTCCTTGCAAGTTCAAGTTATGCCCTTATCATATGATAAGAATCAAGTTTAAATTTGATCTTGAGTTTATTTCATTGTTCAATGTCAACTTCCTTGAGTTATGCTCAAATGATGATAAATTTCAATTTCACATGATTAAACTTGATTTAAGTTTGATTTTTATGCTCAAGTTATATTCTCATTTTAATTTTATTTTAATTAAGTTCAAAATTAGTCATTTGTATTTTTGTCCACAAGTTCAAGTCAAAGCACAAGTCCAAGTTCAAGTTTCAGTCCGAGTTCAAGTTTAATTTGTCCAAATTCAGTCAAGTCCTTGAATCTTCAGTAAAAATTTCAGCAGCCTCCCGGTGTCTCCCCTGTTTAGGGGAAAACTACGGAAAATTGGGCCTCCCGCCACGCTAGAGAAAAGCGTGCAAGGTAGGTGCCCTCGTACGAGGACACCGCGGCCATAAAATTTTTGATCCCCCACCACGCCAGAGAAAGGCGTGCATGGGTCTTCAGTACCTGTTGCAAAAGAGAAGCAGTCATTTCCCCGCAAGCAGGTACTTAAGGGCATCCCGGTCTCGTCGTAGGCACCGCACCGGGTTCCCTTCCCACCACGCTAGAGAAAAGCGTGCATGAGTTGGTTTCCCGGTTCGACACTAACGTCTAGAATAGGATTTGGAACCGAGTGTGACTCGCCTACCTTGCCGTAGGTGTCGCGCTGGTTGCCCCTCCCACCACGCTAGAGAAAAGCGTGCATGGGCAGACCACCGACTCGACACGCATGCCGAAGTAAGAGAGAGAACAAGGGTTCGAAAAAAATTAAGAGAGCATTTTTTTTTTCTTTCTTTCTTTTCTTTCTCTTTTTTTTTCTCTCTTTTTCTTCTTCTTTTTTTCAATCACATACATACAATCAAATATACATATTTGATTGTGACGACAACAAAAATATAAAAGACTTACAACATTGACTAATCAACATAAGTAATAATATTAACTCCAAACGATAGTAATAGCCACCATATATCAATTAATAATAGAAAAACCAAAAATCAAATGATAAGAATGGATTTGGGTAGGAAGTTGTTTGGAGTGAAGTGGAGTTGTTGTGCTGCAAGGAAAGTATTGAGTCCCCCCCTCCCCCTTTTTTTTACAGTCGTAGCATTAATTCCATATGTCAACGAGATGTCCATAACATCCAAGGTTCTTCTAGCTTTATCCTCATTGTCCTTGACGTAAAATCCTCTAGCTGGAAGCATTCATAGCGGTCTGGGAGATAGCAGCCTTCTCAGAGCACCAACTAATTTCAACTGCTTCAATTTACACCACGAAGCTCTCAATGCAAACTTGAAGCCCTCGACGCTGACTTCGCCTGCGGGCAAGGAATTGCCTCAGGAAACCTCTCATACTTCTTCAACCACTTGCCAAAATATCTAATCAAGGCCAAGAGTTCCCTTCCTCTAAGCTTCGAAACCACAGAAGATATCTAACACCCAATCGTTGCCACTTAATATTGCATGCATATCTTCAAGACTTCAAACCCATGGCAATGCTCCCATACGATAATATTGCTAATCTGACTAGATTCCAATCTCTACTAGAAGCCATGATCCCAAGACTATTATGAGTGCATAGAAGCAAAGCAACAACATCTTGGATGGCCTTGTTAACTTTTCTCTGTGAAGAAATATAATTATGAGAATCACAGAGCAGCTTATAGAAAAGCTCCCTATGGATTACCAGTTTTCCCTGACTTAGAATATGAAAACCCATCTTCATGACCTTCCACACACTGATGAAGGCCTTAGCATAGCCATCTCACAAGAATGACCTACTGAAGAAAGAATGAGAGAGGAAGACGGAGTAGTGAGAGGGCAGAGCGGTGAAGTGGCTGACTGGATCACGGCTGAGGAGTTCGGACCAGTCGGATGCATAAAGAGTGGATACGGACATGAGCTGCTGAGGATGAGAGTTTCCTGGACTTGAATCTGAACGAATTGCTTGCTCTAGGGACAGGATCAACAACTATGGCACAGACATTTGATTGATCTTTGAACTAGGATTACTTCTATCAAACATTCGGTTCACCTCAGCTTGGCAAACTTGCCGCCACTCTTAAACTTGGCATGCCGCTGGAAGTTAACGAACTGAGGGAGAAGTGGAGTGAGGACTTTTCTGTGTAGAAGATATCGTGAAGAAGCTTGTGAGATTAAAAATCCTTCAAGTTCAGCAGGTTTCACGGGATTTTGACGGAGTTCAGAGCAGGATTTTCGACAAACAGAGGTTTACAAATTAATGTGATTTGAAATCTTATTTGACTTTCCATTTTTTTTTGCTTAAACATATTGGCAATGTTAATAATGATTTGTTATAATTAGTAATAGCATTAATTGAGGATATCCATGATGCATCAGTCAATGAAATGAATCTTGATTTGCGTGATTTCATCGAAATTTGCATATTTGCCTCGTTTAACGTATTGATTTGTCGAACATAGACATTAGATAAATTGGTAGTGTATTTAGGGTATTAACGATATCCCGGTCACGATGGCGTAGTCCGTTTTATGATCGGACGTCATTTGGGCAACCTCGATACCTCTTTCCTCAGCATGTGTGTTTTGCCTCGAGATTCGTGTCACCACATTGAACAGTCTAAATTGATAAAAAAATATATATTTTCTTAATGTTGATGATGTTACGGACACAATGGCACTGTCCGTTTTGCGATCGGACGTTAATTCGTCATCGACAAGGCTAATTTCCCTCGAAAGCGCGCCTTTACATCATATTTATATCGCCTTTAAAATTTACGACACCATCTCAAATAACCCAATTTAATAAAATAAAATGAATATTCCTAATGCCAACGGCGTTATAGACGCAACGGAGTCATCTGTTTGGCAATCGGACGTCATGTCGTCTCCGTAGAAGCGAATTTCCGCAATATGCGTACCTTCGCATCATATTTAGATCGCCTTTGAAATTTGTGACACCATATCAAATGATCCAATTTAATCAAATAAAATGTAGAATCTTAATGTCGACGACATTTCGGACACAATGGCGCTATCCGTTTGTCAATCCAACATTGTTTTGTCACCGACGAGGCTAATTTTCCTCGTAGTGCGTGCCTTGGCATCAAATTTGGATCACATTTGAAATTTGCGACACCACCTCAAACAATCCAATTTGATCAAATAAAATGTAGATTCTTAATGGAGACGATGTTCTGGATGCAATGGTGTTGTCCGTTTGTCGATCGGATGTCGTCCGAGTGTCTTCGAGGCCGCGTTTCTGTCGTAACACTGGCCTTTATATCATATTTACATCGCCTTAAAATTCACCACCATTTCAGATGATCCAAATTTATTAAATAAAATGTATATCCTGAATGTTGACGACGTTCCGGACGTAATGGCGCTGTCCGTTTGTCGATCGGACGTCGTCCGAGCATCTTCAAGACCTTGTTTCCATCGTAACGCAGGCCTTTATATCATATTTGAATTGCTTAGAAATTTTCCACCGTCTCAGACGATCCAAATTTATTAAATAAAATATATATTCTAAATGTCGACGACGTTCCAGATGCAATGGTGCTATCCGTTTGTTGATCAGATGTCGCCCGAGCATCTTTGAGGCCTCCTTCCCTCGATATGTACATCTTTGCATTACATTGGGATTTGTGCCACCAATCTAGATACTCCAAATGGAATAAACAAGATGCAATTTTCATAGGTTGACAACATTTGGGATGCAACGATGAAGTCTGTTCGTCGATCCAGGATCGTTTGATCAGTCTCGCGCTTTAATTTCGGGTGTCGGTTGTCCCTTTTGACTGATCTCGTCCGATTTAATTGCGAGGGGCCTTAATTCAGCAGAGTTCAGTGTCCTGATCACAGCGATACCATCCATTTAGCATTCGGAGGTCATTTGGCCCTTCAAGTGATATATGGTGCCAAAGTACGTAACGCCTTTGTTCAACAATTGGGATCCTTTCTCGTGTGGTTTGAGGTATAGAGGTCAACAAACCAATACAAATACAAACATCTCAATGCCATCACATGAATACTAAAAAGAAATAAAACATACATCAACTATAATAGAAAATAAAAACTAAAACGCTAGAGGATCTTGATATGGAGGTGGCTGAGGATTAAACATTAAATATGATATCTAATTTTATAATAGTTAAGTAAAGTAATGATCCAATTATTCCTCTAAATTTCTTTTGATCAATAGATTTGCATTTAGTCCTTCTCTAACTGCACTAAGGAACTCAATGGTGTATTTATGGGTTTAGCTTTAACCATTTCATATTTCTTAAGGATATCCTTAATTTATTTTGAATTACTCAAAATGTGTTATCCTCTTTTTATTTTATACTAAAACCAAGATAGTAACTCAAGTCTCTCATCAAACTCATTTCAAATTTACTACTCATTATTTTATGAAAAATCATCACAACAATTTTTGTCGGTGGATCTAAAAAAGATATCATGAATATAAATTTCAAAAATGAGTATATCATCTCCTACTCTTTTTAAGAAGAGAGTGGTGTCCACACTTCCTTTAACAAATGATCATTCTAGCAAAAATGTGCTTAACCTTTCATACCAAGCCCTAGGTGCCTATTTTAGACCATACAATGCCTTTTTCAATTTAAATGAATGTTTATGGAATTGTGAATTTTCACAACTAGAAGGTTGCTCAACATAAACATCCTCTTGTATCACCACATTAAGAAAGGAACTTTTAACATCCATTTGAAATAATTTAAAACCATTAGAATATGCAAAAGCTAGTAACACCCTTATCACTTAAAGTCTGGCTATAGAAGCAAATGTTTCCTCAAAATCAATTTCTTTAATTCAATTATACCCCTTGGCATAAAATATTACTTTATTTCTAACCACTACATCAAAATCATTCATCTTATTTTTGAAAACCACTTAGTTCCAACAACACTTTAATTTTTAGGTCTTTCAATCAACTCCCAAACATCATTTCTAATAAATTAATTAAATTCTTCCTGCATGGCCAAAATCTAAAATTTATCAAAAAGTTCTTGATTTATATTAGTGGATTCAATCACTGAAATAAAGTATTTGTGGTTCACTTCTTTGTTAAATCCATGCCTATAGTCAAATAAATTGAATAATTTTGATCCCTCTTAAATTTAGCCTATGTGGAGCTCTCTAAGGTGTTTAACCAAGCCACCTTAGGTAACCTCTAGATCACCATAGAAAATATGTAAGTAACTACCTAGGCTTGAATGGGGGTGCAATCAGTTGCTTTGAACTCCTTAGACTAAGCACAATTAATACAACAAATCTCAAACCCTAAATGTCATTGGATTAGAAGCAGTATAAAATCAAATGTCAAACCATGACCTTTGATTCCAAGTTGATTAAATTATGCCCTTAAACATCTTAAATAGTGGAGAAGAAATTTTAACTTCTTAGAGGCAAGCCCAAATTCATCCTACCAAAATCCCAAGCCATAGTGACATATAATTTGACCATAAATGCTAACATATAATAAATGTTATTACTAGAATTGAGATGAACACATGCAAAATCATTGTCTTGTCTATCCGCTCAATTTGATTATAAGAATGTCATATTTAGAAATTGTTTGTTAACTCAAATTATAGTTTTAACTTTTTGATAACGCTTCGAGTGCTTGATTTGGACTCATTTGGGCTCGGTTTGAGTCAAATTTGGTGTTGTTGAATTTGGACTCGGTTTGAGTCAAATTTGGTGTTGTTGAGTTTGTATTTCCGAGACGCTTAGTTTGACTATAAGTTTGCTACAATCGGAGTTTAGGAGATCCCAAATTTAATTTTTGAAGTTTTCGGTTTGATTTTACCTCGAGATTCGTGGCCGATCAAGATAATTTTTTGAGGATATATCAGTTGCCACCCTATTTTTGGATGTCGAAGCTCCAAGAGTCTGAAAATAAGTGTCACAAACTTTGGAGAATTTTTTATGAGATTCAAAATCCTATTTTGCATGTAATAGCCCTGAATAGCTTTAAAAATGCCAAATTTGAGTCTGGAACGTCAAAAAACAATCCCGGGGGACCCCAAAAAGTCCGATTTGGCTCTTCCGGGGCAAAAATCAGACCCGGATATGAGTGGGCAGCCAAACTTGCCGATCGACCGCCGCCGTCGCCACCGACGACATGAAAGCACGCGCAAGGCCTGCCGGTTGCCAGCGACTTACTCCTCAGGCCCGCCCGCGGCCCTCGTCGTGCCCTCTTGGGGACCGCCCGACTGGACCCACACTGCATAGTAGCCCGTCGCTAACCCGCACCCGTAACCCGGCCGGCCCGTGCCTGGCCTGCGTGGTGCCGCACGCCTGCTAGCTGCCAGGCGGTAGTTCGGGCCGGCCGTTCGTCACCTCCACCAATTTAAAAAATTCATTTTTGTAATCATAAAAAATCTATAAAAAAAAATCTTAAAAAATTCAAAAAATTCTTGAAGCTTCTCCTCTGTTCAAAAAACTATAAATACGACCCCTGAGGCTTGAGAGAAACCTGCACCTTCTCCTCTTCTCCCTCTGGCTCTTTGATAGTTGAGGCTTTTTACTATTTTTAAATAGGTGACTTTCCTTACTTGACTCAGTACCCCTCCTCTTGTATAGAAGTTGGAGATTTCCCCTCCTCTTATTTCTTTCTCGCCAATTTTTCTTCCCACTTTAGAGGCTTTTCGTTATCTTTCATATGTGATTTTCCCTACTCAGATTAGCACCCCTCTTTAGTAAAGAAGTTGAAATGGGAGATCACACGTCCACCAGAAATCCTCCTGCCAAAGAAGATCGCCGTGTTGCCCGATCTTAGGGTTTGAAGAAGACTCATAAGGCATCGAAGACTGATAATGTTATCTCCACCATCACTGACGATTCCTTCATCTCTTTTAGGAAAAAATTCCATTTTCCTAACGACCTCGTGATGATGGTGCCAATAATATTTGATCGTGCCTATTTTCCTCCTGAGGGATATGTGACGATGTACGAATTCAATTTACAAGTGGGGATGCAGTTTCCACCATCTCCTGAACTGATTGACATTCTGACGGTCTGTGGAGTGAGTTTATCTCAATTTTCCTACAAAGCTATGTCGATCATAATGGGACTGGTCATACTTTTCATTGATCATGGAGTGGTGCTATCTTCAAAATGACTTTCTTGGATGGGCCGTCTCATTAGTGATACACATGGTTGTATCTCCTTCAGATCTAAGTGGTTGGATATTCGCACATGAGACCCATCGAAAGGTTGGATTAGCGACTTCTTTTTTGTACAAAATGACTGGAATCTTCAAGAAAAATGGGGAAAATTGAAGGAGTTACCCATTCCCCTTCATATTGGTGTAGAAGATTTATTGAAGATACTTAAGCTTCTTGATATCGACGCCCTACATTATGAGGTGCATCATCTGAGCAGATATATAGATAAAGAATACTTGTTCATGGTGGGATTATCAACTCAAGCAGGTAGATTATATGCCCAAATGTTAAAAAGGTCTGCAAAAATTCCAGAGGCAGTCCCCCAACCTTCAAAAATTCATTCTAAGTGACCTGGGAGTGAGGGAGATTTGCAGGCATAAAAAAAGAAGAAGGCGGATGAAATTTTGGCAATCGCCAGCAAAGGCCCACGTATCTCTCCATCCAAGTCATACATTCCAGAAGATGTTTTGAAACATCAGTGCGTGGGCCATTAACGGGCTAAGGAGTTGCTGAGTTCACCTTTCCTTCTTTCTTTTTGTATTTATTTCAGAAGATATATTTCTTATAATTACATTTTTTATTGTTTTAATTTGAGCAGCATAATAATTTCAAGCTTGAAATGACCAAGATCTTGAATGATTGGAATAATGAGTTTATAAAGGTCAAATATCTTCAGGGAGAATAGAAGAAGAAATATGATTACAAAGTTAAGGAAATGCAGGCGATGGAGGAGCAGTTAGGAGAGTGTAGAGCAGAGCTGTCAAACAGGACAACCTCAGCTTCTTCACAGAATGAGCAGATGGATCGCTTACATATAGAGTTGGTGGATGCAAAGGCGACAATCAACAAAAAAATAAGAGATCAGCAAATCTTTGAAGCTAAGAATAAGAGACTCCAGAGTATGCTATCAGAGAAGGAAGCCCAGTAGTTGCCTTCTGCAGCCATAGAAGAGTTCAAGAAATCTTATTGCTTAAAGATAATTATTGAGGATCACGTTCAGGAAGCTCGCAATTATATTTATGATGTAGAGGTGAAGGCTTTAGAGGAAGAGTGTATGGAGGATGGATTCATCAAAGGTTTTATGAAGGGCGTTCGTGTAGTGCAACGTAAGACTAGAGCGAAGATCTAGGCGTTGACTCCTAGTCAGGCTTCTGGTGATCCTTCTTCAGACTCTAGTGGTGAAGAATTAGAAAGTGAGTTGCAGCAAGCTTTTTCCTTAGAGGAGGACGAGGATGATATTGAGATCCTGTAGGATAGCTTTGATGTTGTTTTGTACCACTTTGTTTTCTTTCTAGTGATTATATATGTGTTTGATGTTCATGATTCCGTATGATGTACTCATTGTTAAGTGATATATAAAGAAAATATTTTATATTTCCCTTTTTGCATATGAAATAACTCAATTTTATTTCATTGAGAAATATTTTGGTAGTCTTTTTTGACTTAAGTGAATGCGAGAGAATCCTCTTCGATATCCTAACCTATCCGAGGTTGTTAATCAAAGCATTCGCTTGATGATTTTAACCTGTATGGAAGAGGTCGGATCAAATCCCCCTGGAAATAATTGTTCAGTGACTGAGATACAATGTAGATTGTATATTTCTTGAATCACAAAAAAAGAGTTTGAGGAGAAGAGATAGTATCACGACAAAGTGAACTTCACACTACTATATTATATAAGAAAGTACAACAATTCCCTAGTATAACTTAGAAATATAGAAAAAGAGTTCTTCCACAATCAACACACAAGGGGTGTATGAAATGTCTGCATAAAACTTGAAAGATACAAAGCATAACTACTTGGGGGAACATAACACAAAATAAATATCACCAAAAACAGAACACTGGACAAATAATAGTATCAACTCCTACTGATAATACCTGCGAAGGTTTCCCACATTCCAAGTTCAGGTGAGCATTTTTCCACTAGTATCCTTAAGTTTGAAGGTTCTAGGCTTGACCATAGCTGCTACCAAATAAGGACCCTCCCAGAGGAGGGAGAGCTTATTATGCTGAGGTCCTTTTCCAGTGGCTTCGATACTTTGCAGAACTAAGTCCCCAATGGAGATAGTTCAAGGTTTCACTCTCTGATTGTAGTGACAAGCAACCCTTTGGTGGTATGCAGCGGTCCTGAGTAAGGTTTCATCTCTTATTTTAGGGAGGATATATAAATTTGTTCTGAGTCTCTCCTCGTTGTTAATGAAGTTAAAAGTCTGAACCCTATTGCTTGGGACTCAAATATCAACTAGTATAACTGCTTCTATACCAAAATAGATGTTATACGGGGTTTCTCCTATGAGATTCTTGGCAGTGATCCGATAAGACTAGAGGACATTTGGGAGATGTTCAGCCCATTACCCGCCAGACTTTCCTAGGCGTGTCTTCAGCCCTTTCAGAATTATTCAATTTGTAACTTCTATTTACCCATTTGCTTGAGGATGGGCGACAGCTCTGTGGATGAGCTGAATATGAAAATTTTACAAAAAGATATAAAGATCTCCCCAGTGATTTGTATCCTATTATCGGTGATGACTCTTGCAGGAATGCTAAAATGATAAATTATATAATTCCACAAGAACTGCTTGGTATTTGCTTTAGTGATCTTCACCAAAGGTTCTGTCTCCACCCATTTGGTGAATAAATCTATAGCCAGGATAATAAATTTTTGTTGTCCAGTGGCTATAGGGAAGGGTCCCATTATATCAATTCCCCATTGGGCTAAAGGCCAGGGACGCTACAGTGATGCAAGCTCCAGAGAAAGTGTATGGGTGAGATTAGAATTCAACTGGCAATTTTCACACTTTTGAGTAAACTCAAGTGCGTCATGTTTCATTGTAGGCCAATAGAATCCTTGTCTCATAATCTTGTAAGTCAAGCCTCTTCCTCATAGATATTCTCCACATATTCTTGAATGAACTTCTCAGAGTGCGTAATTAGCTTTTGAAGGTGGGAGACACTTGAGATACGGTCCAGTGAAGGCATGTTTATACAACTCATCACCAATAATGGTGAAATTTATTGCTTGTCTCTGAAGTTGTGTTGCAGCCACGAGCTCTTCAGATAGCACCCCATCCTGTAAAAAAAAAAAAACAAGATAGGATCGATCCAAGACGCCTCTCTTAATTCATCGATTGATTATATGCCCCATGGATTAATACTTGGAAAGTGGATCTCTTTGATACACTTTCTCTTATAGACATCTCTCATCATTGATATAGCAAATTTAGAAAGAGCATTTGCTCTCGCATTTTGCTCTCGGAGAATATGTATGATCTGATACTCTCTTATACGAGCCAAGAGTAACTTCATAATACTATAATATTGGGTCAATTGTAGATTATGGATATCAAACTCTCCCTCCACCTGAGAGGCGACTAGTTGGGAATCAGTGTGTACTATTAGGTTCTGGACCTCACAGCCAATTGCTAGTCTTAATCCATTAATGAGGTCCTCATATTCTGGTATGTTGTTTATTGCCGGGAACTTAAGTAGGAGCCCATACTCAAGGGTGAATTTCTGCGGAGAGATCAACATAATTCTAGCCCCCGTACCAGAACTTCTAGATGCTCCATCGATATATAATGTCCAGTATGGAGGAGAAGGCGAAGCACTTAGTTGAACATTGGATACTAGGATGGTGCATTCGATTACAAAATCTACAAGTGCTTGAGAATTAATATCAGTCCTAGGGAAGTAGTGGATATTAAATTCTCCTAGTTCTATAGACCACTTAATGAGCCTAACCGATACTTCTAGCTTTTGTAGAATACTTTTCAGTGGCAAATTTGTGTAAACCCCAATTGAATGGGCTTGAAAGTAAGGGCGTAGATTTCTGGCAGAATAAACTAACGCCAATGTTGTCTTATCTGCTAGAGGATAACAACTCTCTATTTCAGATAAAATTTTACTAACATAATAGATGGGACATTGTACGATATTTTATTCTCGTACCAAAATAGAACTAATGGCTTGGGCAGAAATAACTATATACAAATACAACTTTTCTCCTAATGTCGGTTTAGAAAGTAGTGGCGGGGATACCAAATACTTTTATAGCTGTTCAAAGGCTTCTTGGCATTCATTGGTCCATTGGAATTCACAGCTACGAGCACCTCTAAGAATCTTAAAGAATGAAAGATATTTGTCTCCTAAGAGTGCCAGGAAATGAGATAGTACTGTAATTCTTCCATTTAGTCTTTGGACTTCCTTGATATTCTTCGGTGACACCATATCCCTTAGTGCCTTGATCTTCTCGGGATTAGCTTCAATCCCTCTATGGTTTACCCTAAACCCCAAAAACTTTTCAGAAGTGGCTCCAAAAGTGCATTTAGCGGGATTGAGTCGCATATTATAACTACTCAATAAATGGAAGCACTGTTCCAAGTTAGAGATATGTTGAGATTTTTTAAGACTTTTTACCAACATATCGTCAACATACACCTCCACAGTACGCCCAATAAGATTTTTGAAAACCTTATTCATGAGATGCTGATATGTTGCTCCAGCATTTTTGAGCCCGAAGGGCATTACCCGATAGTAGTATAACCCTTTATTTATTTGAAAAGCTGTTGCTTCTTCATCAGCAAGATTAATCTTTATTTGATTATAGCCATAGTAGGTATCCATAAAGCTTAACATCTAATGTCCAGAGGTGGTATCGACTAACTGGTCAATACGAGGAAGCGGAAAGCTATCTTTCAGGTAGGCTTTATTGAGATTTTTATAATCTATACACATTCTCCAAGCTCCACTCCCCTTTCGAATCATGATAGCATTTGCCAACCAAGTAGGATAGTGCACCTCCCATATAAATCTAGCTTTCAAAAGTTTATCCACTTCATTCTCGATCACTTGCTGACAATCTGGTGCAAAGTTTTATTTATTATGGATATTCGGTTTGCACGTCAAATTGACTTTGAGGGAGTGTATGATCACTTCAGGGTCGATTCCGGGCATATCCGCCGGACTCCATACAAAAACAGCTTTATTCTCACGTAGAAAATCTACATATTTTTTCTTCTCTTCATCATAGAGAAGGGATCAAATATGTACGATCCTTGAAGGGTGTTCGTCTGACATATATACAATAGTGAGATCTTCTACAGGGGAAGCTCTTTAAGGGATATCCTTGCTCCGGAGTTCAAAGTCCTCGATGCTTAGGGTAACTGTTGGGCGTGGTTTAACATGCCTAAGATAAAAGCTTTGTGCTATTTGTTTATCTCTGCATATTGCACTGACTTCTGTTGGGGTAAGGAACCTCATCTTAAGGTGAGGGATAGAGGCGACGATCCCAAAAATTGACTGGAGAATCCTCCCAAAGATAGCATTGTAATCTGATTCTGACTTTACAATAATAAACTGGATGGAGTGTGTAGTCTTTCGAGGAAATTCTCCCAGTTCAACTGGGAGACTGATTATTCCCTCTGCTCTTACAGGTCGGTTATCAAATCTATACAGTGAACCTGCAGTAGGTTGAATCTTTTTTCTAGTGAGACCCATATTAAGAAAAGTTGAGTAAAACAGAACATCAACATAACTTCCATTATCCACAACAATTTTTTTAACATTATAACACGGATCACCTGTCCCCGCATTAATCACAAGAGAGACTTGATGAGGGGTTTTTACTCCCTCCAAATTAGAATCGTCAAAGGTGATAGAGTGATCTATACAAGCCTTCTTTGGCATCAGGTTTTCATTTACCACCAAAAAGACATGATCTGATATTACGGGGCCTCCTACAATTGTCTCAATTTCATCAACTACTGTTCGATCATTATGAGGGAGCCCAGTAACATGTGGTTGGGCTGAGTCTTCTAGGAGATTTGGAAGAATGCAAGGTTGTCAAGTTATGGGCGAAGGATGTGTAGAACTTGTTATATCAACAAGTTCATTATCATGGTAGGACTATGGATGTCTTCTTGGCAGAGGAAGATGAATCTCTGCTTGAAGATGTTTGACTTGAACATCTTCGGCTAGTGGTGGAGCTCGAGGGAGAAGAACTTCCTCCCGCTGTGGTAATGCTGGCTGCCGAGTCTCGTAAGAGTTGAAGGATCTTGTTCTGAGATTCTTTCATTTTTTTGAATTCTCTCTTCTACAAAGGATCCCAAGGTTCCTTTTCTAGCGGTATTTCCCACTACAGGAAAACCTGTTATTACCGGCGGACGAAATCCGCCGGAAACAATGCACAATCCGACGGAACCGTTAGTTTCCGGCGCATGTTCCGGCGCAAATATCTCCGCCGGTTTATGGTGCGTCGATAATTTGTTTCCGACGTATAATTTGCGCCGGAAACATTTTCGGCGCCGTTTCCGACGCATTACCGGCGCATTACCCGGTTTGTTTGCCGACGTGAAGAATATGAGAATTCCGGCGCCTAATGCGCCGGTATTTACCGTCGTATAATGCGACGGTAATTAACGACGGATAGGTCGCCGGAGTTGCGCCATCGAAATTCCACGGTTATTTTACGACGCAATTCTTGCGCCGGTAATTACCGGCGGAATATCCGCCGGACTTGCGACGGTAGTGGCCGACGGATCATATTCGCCGGTACGTACAATACACTTCGTTGTATCATCTTTTCCGACGGATTACCGGCGCATAATCCGCCGGAAACCTGTAGCATTGACAAAAAAAAATTGCCTTCCCAGCCAACAATCCCATTTCCACACCTGCGAACCTATCAATTCTAACACATACAAGTTCCACAACAGGTTCACAACAGTTCCACAACTTCACAATAATTTATAACAGTTTCACAACAATATTAATACTAAAAATCAACTGATAACATCATATTAAAAGTAATTGTCCAATAACATAAGTTCACATAAAAATACAAGTTCATTTCAACTAAATTACACTACTCTGACTCCGTCGACTCCTCCTCAGGTGGAGCTACGTCTTTTCCACTCAGTTGCTCCCTCATCTTGCGCATTTCATCCAGCAACTGATTGTGTTGCTCCGTACTTGTTTGCACCTGTGCTTGCAGCTGAGCTTGAATCTGTGCTTGCAGCTGAGCTTGCCAATCAACTTGTGATTTCCTTACTTGTTCTAGCTCAGCTTGAAGGGCAATTATTTGTTGAGCTTGTAAGGACTCATGCGAACTGGATGCGAAGCTGGATGCAGTAGAGGAGGTCATCCCCTCGTATTCCTGAGCTTGCGCACCTAAGCCATATACTCTACCATGCTGCATTCCTCCGACGGCCTGCGACCACATGCGATACTCAGAATACTCCACAGAGCCGCCAGAAGAGCCCTCACCTGATGCGGCATGAGTCTCTCGAATCCGTGTATATTCCTCCTGTGAAAATCGAATATAAGTATATATATAATTAAACTAAAACTTATAAAATATCAAATATTTATAAAAATATACTTACATGGGCCTTCCTTGCTCTCTCATCAATCCATTGTTGATCCTCCTGTCGCTTATGAGTGCGACTATGCAATTCCACAGGAGTTGGTTCTCTACCAAGTGACGCTTTCTGTTACAATTAAGAGAGTTTTATCAATACTAATTATTAAAAAACAATTTTAAAAAATAATTAAAATTCATTACCAAACGACGCCTGTGCTCAGTATGTGGAACGGAGCCTCCTGTATGAAGTGCACTACCTAAGCCCCCAACATCAGAAGCTCTGTTCTGTCGATTTTGATCCCTCCTCCTAGTGTACTCTTCGCTGCCCCAAGCTGCATTCAACTCAGCTCATATCTCCTCTCCAATCCACAATGGTCGCTTCCCAACCTTTCTAACATCTGTGAACATGTCGCGCATCCGAGTAGAGCCACGCTTCTCAAAATTCTTTCTAATCTTGTCATTGTGTTGGGGCAGCCAACAAAACTCTTTCTGCAATAAAAAACAATCAATTTACCTTAAGTAAGAAAGAATAAATCATTTAACATAAAAACAAAAACACAGAAATACCTCAAACTCTCTAAACCACATCTCCCGGACTTCTTTTGGGACTTTCTTCCAAGAAACATAAGGAGCGTCAAACCTGCTCCGTATGATGTCCCGTATTTTATGTGTTGGTTGTTTTGATGGATAGAACCTACAAAAATAAAGTTATGTAAAACAAATATAAAATATAAAATAAAACAATTAGTTAGTTTAAAAAAAAGTTACTATACGTACGTGTCACCCTCAGGTGCTATCAACATTCTACCATCTGTCTGTTGGTTGTTTTGATGCATAAATCCTCTGCGATACAGATCAACAGTTACGTCATCTGGTTCTAGGATCACTAGATTTTTGTGTTTAGAACATGGACATCGAAACTTTCCTTCAGATATAAAGATCGGCAGCTGTTTCGCTTGCTGAATGAAAAAGTTCACCCCATTGATGAATTCATCTGTTAATGTCTTCCGACTTTGAGATAATCGGTTATACATCCAACTTCGTTGATTTCTAATATCCATTCCTATAGCAAATTAATGTCTAGTGATAACATCCATGACTAAAGCAAAAAGATATTTTAAATTTACCTTCAACTCCCTCTCTAGTCTTATCAACAAGAAGAATATCATCAACAAAAAGCATGCACCAAGGTATATCCTCTAGCAAATGTCTAGTGATAACATCCATGACTAAAACAAAAAGATAGCAAAAAAAAAATGCAATACCTTGGTGCATGCGCAGTTCGATTGAGAGAGAGGGAGATGCTCGGCGGTGGGCGACCAGGAGAGAGGGAGATGCTCGGCGAAGTCCGGTGACCGTCGGCGGCGAAGTTCGATGACCGTCGGCGACGTCAATCTTCGGCCAGCGACGAACGTCGACGGAGGGCGACGAACGGCGACGGGCGAAGGAGGCGAGGTGAGAGAGAGTAACGAAAAGAATGACGGCCCACAGGGCTCCGATTCGCATTTTAGGGCTTTTAGGGGCGGCGTTTCCGGCGGTACCTCCGCCGGTAATGTTACCGGCGGACAATGCGCCGGATATTTTTCGTTGAGTTTAAATAAGCCGGCGCATAATCCGCCGGAACGGTTTCGTTGGGTTTAGAAGAACGTTTCCGCCGTAATCTGCGCCGGAAATAATCTAGAGCCCTTTTCACCGGCGGTATTTCCGGCGCAATTGGCGCCGGTAACTTTCCGGCGTCGGTTCCGCCGGAAAGAACGCCGTAAACGTTACGTCGCATCATTCCGCCGGAACCTGCGCCGACAATCCCGGCGCAAAAAAATCCGCCGGAAATTCCGACGGTAATCACGTGTTTTCCCGTAAAGAGGCAGATATTGGGCGTCTATGATTCATAGACTAATTTTTGGACTGGTGGGAGTTGGAGAGAGAAGCTCCAATGATACGACTGCTGCGCCTGTTGACCATCATAGCAATACTTGAAGTTGTGGGATAATGATTCCCACAGACGACACCAAACTGTTGCGGACTAGAATATACGCGGCGATAGAGTTAGAAAATTTTTGTCTTAGCGTTATACAAATATCTAGCACATTAACAGGGAAGAAATAGAAACACTAGGATTTTTACGTGGAAACCTTGAAAGGGGAAAAAATCACGGGACCACGCCCAGTTGAAAAAGTTCCACTCGTGTTTTGCTTGAGATACAAGAAGCTGACTCGTCCACAAAAGTTAGGACAAACAAATTATAATGAATCAGTTATGAATTGAAATTCAATTATAAAGTCGGGCAGAGTTCCGGCGTCTCTTGGAAATAGGGTGGAATGTCAGTGTCCTTCAGAGGTCGGGCAGAATTCCAGTGTTGTTCCAAAGTCCAGTAGAATTACGGCGGTGGTCGAGGAGGAGTTATTCCCTCCTATCCTTCTCTTCTTCTTCTCTTCTTCTTGCTTGGGTACCCTCTCATGAGAAATGAGGGGTCTATTTATAGATATCTTGGAATGGCATAGCTTATAAATAGGTGTGAAATCAGGGGCAAATAGGGAGTAGTCGAATGGACGGCTGATATTGAATCCCTTGATCATGCACCCTTCATCAGACATTTGAAGGTCTTAATGATGTCGGAATTCGGCAATCATGGGCTCGTTGGATTTGTCTCGTCGAGCCGCTCGATTCGATTATAGGAATGTCATATTTAGAAACTGTTTGGTAACTCAAATAATGGTTTGAACTTTTTGACAGTGCTTCGAGTACTTGATTTGGACTAATTTGGGCTCGGATTGAGTCGAATTTGGTGTCGTTGAGTTAGTATTTACCTGACGCTTAGTTTGAGAGTTCAGGTGATCCCAGATTTAATTTTTGAAGTTTCCGCCTTGATTTTGCCTCGAGAATCGTGCCCGATCAAGATAATTTTTGAGGATATATCAATTCTATAGTTAGCACTATTCTAATTAAATTCTAATGTTAGCAAATGAAAATTCCAACATTCTTTAAATATTTATAGTTATACGGAAATAAAACTTTATATAGTGTGGTTGAATACTTTATTTTCACCATCCGTTTGTCGTTGGATGGCATAAGAAAACTTCGTTTTGTTCCTAACCTTCTCTTCATTTTCAAGAAGTATGAGATAATATCTCATTGCAATTAACTGTTAATGGAAGACAAAAGATTCGCATTATTTTATAAATAATGGCACGTTTTTATGGGAATCACCAATACTTTTGAGACAAGGCAAGAAATAGGTTTCCTGAAACTAAGAACTTCTATAAAAATCCTATCACAAGCTTGATCTATTCTTGGTTATCATAAAAACATCCATCAACAAATCTCAGAATGCAGATATCTTTCAATTTAAAGTACAGTCAGGCTTCAATTTGATGGTTTTAACTTATTTACATGTTAAACACCGATCATCAATTTTTGTAGATCCGACTTTTAGAAATACCAGTAAAATTTATTCTTTAAAAAACATATTATATTATCTTTCTTAAAATGTTAGCAATTTCTCTAGAATATAACTAAATTAAAAAAAAAAAACATTAAGAAAAATCCATGCAATTTATAATTGTTGTCCTGTATATAAATATCCATTGATAACTCAAAAGATTGATACCAAGTGAATGATTTTTTTAGCATTTGAGAAAAATTTAGTGAAGTTTAAGTCACACTGAGTAGTAAAAATTAAATCCTAATAAATCGAAAAATTTGTAGATCTTAGGAAGAGACTGCTATAGTCACGCTAGATACAACATCTAGTGGTTTTCTGTAATTCTATGCACATATTAAGAATGAATGAGTTGTCTTGAATCAGTTCAAACCTTTTTGTTGTTTATGCCTTAGTTTATCTTGGATGTTTATGAAATTTTAAGCATGAGAGTCTCAACTAAGTATAATTTTTTATTCAAAAGATAGTGTCGCTGGTAGAAAAATATTGCGCAGCAGCATTATTAAACTTCTCAGTAACAAATTATAGAGTATAACTCTCCATACTCAAAGTTCACCCAATATCTATTCCAAAAGAATTACATGTTACTATAAAGGATTAAGGAAAACTAGACATCCTGAGGATAGGTGCAAAAGTTTAGAAAATTTTAACTTGATCTAAACCTTATTGTTTAGTAAGAGTCTAATATAATTTGTACAATTTCAAAAAAATGGCAATTATGGAAATAATTGTATCAACGATTTTAATTTTAATTTAATAAATAATTATAAAAGAGAATTGTATTTATCTTATTACTTCTTAAAATAATTTTTTAGTATACAAAATTAATTTTTTTTACTAAAAAAATTGCTTTAGGAAGCAATAAGAATGCCATCGTAAACGCACCTAAGTGTGTGCACATGCACATGTAAAAACAAAACACGTGATTAATGCTATTATCTTGCTTTTTCTTAACTAAAATTTATCCAAAAGAGTAGAACTTGTACCCAGCTATTTTCATATGATTTAATTAAAACTTTATTTCCCAATGCTACTTTGCTAGAGAACATGCTAGAGAAAGTGATGATATGCAGCGAATTGTTCATTAACCCTATTTAAATCGTACTAGCTAGGAGGTGTGGTCATTTCCAAATCCCAATAATAGATAATGCCATGTCATTATGTCTTCTAAATATTACTAAACTCTCCTTACCGCGATTACCACAAATATTATTTTGCAAGTAATGGGCATTAACTTTAGTTGTTTCGGTATTAGAAATAGAAAAATTGCTAAAAACGCTTCACAAACTTTCAAACGATAATATAACAAAAAAGCTATATTAGAAATAGAAAACTTTTAATCCAAAATACAAAAATAAATAAAGAACAAAAAAATCTTAAAAATATAGCTTTCTGTTTTTTCTAATTATTATTTTAGCACGTTGGAGATTTGCATCAACCTTTGGCTTCCTACTATAAATACCGGACAATGCACCAACATTTAGAGCATCCCCCCAGTAGAGTGCAACAAAGAACAAGCTAGATAGCTTCCCAACAAGCCATGGCTTTCTCCATCAGCTCCACAATGATCTTCCTCCTCTCTATTGCTCTCTTTAGCACGCTGGTATCTGCCGACAATCATTTACTCCCCGGCGAGAGGCTTAACCCAGGTAATTTCCTAAAGCAGGATCGATACATGTTGATCATGCAGGAAGACTGCAACCTCGTCCTCTACAACCTCAACAAACCTGAGTGGGCAACGAAGACTGCTAATCAAGGCTCACGTTGTTTCGCCACCTTGCAATCCGATGGCAACTTTGTCATCTACGACGAGCAAGAGGGGCGTAACGAAGCTATTTGGGCCAGTAAGACCGATGGCGAAAATGGAAACTATGTTATCATCCTCCAGAAAGATGGAAATTTGGTCTTATATAGTAAACCAATCTTTGCAACCGGCACCAATAGGTTCGGCTCTACTGCTGTTGTTGTTGCAAAGCGCAACCGCAAGGCGCACTTTGGTGTTGAGCAGAACATTATTGAAGTTACAACTAATCTCTAAGTTGGGGCAGAGGATGTTGGCCTTTAGCGTACGATGTTAGGTAGAGAATAAGAGCTTAATATAGCCTTAAATTAGTAGAGTATTGCAGAGGCCGCACGCGGGAATGGAATCAGGCATGCCTTCATGGTTGGTTTGTGTACGTACCAGTTGGTTGTTCTTAATATTATAATAAAATGGCAGCTTGATTTTTTTGCTTACGTATAAGTTCATTAAAATCGTCTTAATTTTGGTAATGAAATCAGAGACGGCAACGAAAATTGATAATCGAATTTGAACTCCTAATATCAATTATAATTTTGGAAACATTTGAATGAACGGCGAATATAGGACTGGGTGGGCGAAACTTTTCCTCCAGCTCTCAACCTTTGCTGTAAAATCTTTAAAGAGTTGATCAAGTATTTGAACATTCAACAGTCAGTAGAACTTACATATTTTTAATAACAAATATTTTAAAGAAAGTGCGAAGCATGCATCCTGGTGACTTGAACTAGAATTCTTCATCTGCTCAATTCTATTGTACTAGCTTTCAAAAGGATCAAACTAGAATATATAAGAGACCATGTGAAGCTTATTCAGCAGAAAACCTAACATCTCTCAAACATACTACAATAACAGCTTATTCATTTTTTCTTTAGTAACCCGAACTCTTGATTAGTAGATATTATCAGTATAAATACGCATCTTCTGAATATAGATCATCTTTATACCCCTTTACAAGAAAGCTTTGTCTAAAGTCATTTGTATCAAAATTTTCTCAATATTAAAAAATTTTTAGCTTGCATTAATGTTCACCTCTGTCCCCTTCATTTGATTTTTCCCCCGAATTAACATGATAGTTCTTAACCTGCACCCTAAAATGGGAATGTATCTAAATTTTCAATTAGATAAAAGTTACTTGTTTAAAAGAATTTTTTTTTTTACGTTTCATTCTTATATTTTGTCTCTTATTTTGTGATAAAGGAGATGAACAAACTTGAATGCTTCATTACACTATGTTCTTTCTTTGTTTGGCAATTCTTATCAGTCGGACGCAGTCTTTATTTTGTCATAGTTTTAGTTCCTCCCTTGGTTAATTTTTTTCTGATATAGATTGTGATAATCACTTGAGATTGTAGCATAAGCATCGCATAATGTGCAAGACTTTAAATCTTAATCATGTGTCATTGTAGTATCACCTCTTCGGATATACGAATAAATTTTTTTTGTTATTTATGAAGAGGTTCCCTTGTGACACGAATATTAATAAATTACATAATTAGGAATTATGGCTAATGAATAATTTAAGAATAAATAAATTTTAAATTACACATTGATATACAACAACAACAACAAACAAACAACAACAACAATAACAAGCCTTTGTCCCACTATGTGGGATTGGCTACATGAATCATTTTTCTCCATTGTGTCTTGTTAAAAGTCAAAATCTTGTTTAAATCTAATAAAGAAAGATCATTTCTAATATTTTTTAACCAATTCTTTTTGTTGCAATCCAGGATCTCTAGTATGTCATTTTGATAATGAAAAATAATGTTGTTTGAATTATTTCATTCTTCATTAAATATTTTGAATGTTACTGTTGTCTATGAGTACTAACATTTCTGGGAGATTACACATTGCTCATGATAATGGAAGACTCACGACTGGGTAGAATAGGATGTGAAGAAGTCTGTAATTTTTATTTTCTTTATTCTTTTGTTTCTTATGAGTCTGACCATAAAACAGTATATGCAGATTGAGTGATCATGCACACACACAGGGAGAGAGTTTTTTTAAAGAAAAAATTATTTTTTATGCACTACAGGAAAATCACTAATTTTCGGCGGAATTTTTCAGCAGCGTTCCGGCGGCCACTTTTCCGGCGGCTTTTTGCAACTTTTCCGGCAGTTTTTTCCCACGGAATTTTCTGGCGGCTTTTCCAGTGGTTTTTAAAAAATTAAAGAAAAATGAATAAATTTTAAACTATTTAAATGATTTAATAAATAATTATTAAAAGTTATATTAAACCTGTCAGAGTCGAGTCGAGTCGAGTATCATTTATAGGTGGGAGTCAGGGGTGTAAACGAGTTAGAGTCGAGTCAAGTATCTGGCTTATCAGGCCTAGCTCGTTTAACCCTCAATGAGCTCGAACTCGAGCTCGAGCTCGAATTCGAGCTTGATTAATAAGCCTAGCTCGCATATTGAGTGATCATGCACACACATAGGGAGAGAGTTTTTTTAAAGAAAAAATTATTTTTTTATGCACTACAGGAAAATCACTAATTTTCGGTGGAATTTTCCGGCAGTGTTCTGGCGATTTTTTCCCACGGAATTTCCTGGCAGCTTTTCCGACGGCTTTTAAAAAATTAAAGAAAAATGAATAAATTTTAAACTATTTAAATGATTTAACAAATAATTATTAAAAGTTATATTAAACCTGTCATAGTTGAGTTGAGTCGAGTATCGTTTGTAGGTGGGAGTCAGGGGTGTAAATGAGTCAGAGTCGAGTCAAGTATCTGGCTTATCAAGCCTGGCTCGTTTAACCCTCAATGAGCTCAAACTCGAGCTCGAGCTCGAATTCGAGCTTGATTAATAAGCTCGAGCTCGACTCATTTAAAAAATACCAAGCATGTACCGCTCGGTACTGAGCAGTACTGGCTCGGTACCGAGCATGTACCGCTCAGTACCGAGCATGTACCGCTCAGTACCGAGCATGTACTGCTCGGTACTGAGTACCGCTAGGTACCGAGCATGTATCGCTCGGTACCGAGCGATACTGGCTCGGTATCGAGAGGTACTAGAAGTTTAAACAGTGGTCGAACAGCTTATACTGATTGGTGCGGTGAAATTTAACCCACCGTGGGACCGGGTTGATGAGGCGTAAGCCTCGAGGTGTATTTGAGGAAAATTGCGCAGAGGCGTGCCTCTTATTGCGCAATTTTAAACAGAGTTTTTTTAATTAAAAATTAATTTTTTTACGGTCAGAATATAGTTTAAATAAAAAATATTGACTAGAAAAACGTATTTACACATTTAGCAATTCGGTCGGTTTCTTGAATTTCTTCCCAACTGACACGGTTAGAACCTCACGGCAGACGCGCGGGAGCGACAGAGCGGCAGCGGGATCGCGGGGGCGCTGGCGCGGCTCCGGCAGTGCGGGAGCTGGAGTGCTTCGCCGGTAGCCTGGGAGCGGGAGTGCGGGGGCGCCAGCGCAGTGCTAGCAGCACAGGAGCAGGGGTGGCGATCGCGATGGGGCGGGAGCGGGGGGTGGCACGCTAGGATTTTTTTATTTTTTTTAATTTGACCGGTGGTTTAATACTGCCGGCAAGCTGCCGGAATAATTTGCCGCTGAAAAAAAAACCCTGGTATTTATTTTCCGGCGCCGTTTTACCGGCGGCATTTTAAACGCCGGAAAATTACAAAACCACCGGAAAAGGCTCAATTTCCGTCGAAAAAGGCCTCCGCAAATGGGTGATTTTCTTGTAGTGATGTAGATCATATTGTACGATTTTAAATTGTATTGTATAATATAATGTGCCTTAATTGCTAACTTCTGTGAACTAATCGTACTATACGATCTTAATCGTACTGTACGATTTATTTTTAACCCTAAACCCTAGCCACCTGATTAATTTAAGCAAGTTTTTAAGATTTGAATATTGGACACATCTTACTATACAATTCAAATTGTATTGTATGAATATTTAAAAACATGCTTAAATTAACCACCATGATAAATCAATTGAATCAGGGTTTAATTAATGATTGATGATCATACTGTACGAATTGGATCATACCGTACGATGAAACGAGGCATTTTTTTGTTGTACCAAATATCGTACTAGTCGAAATCTTAATTTTTGAACTAATCATACTGTACAGTTTATACATCGTACAGCACGACCTAATTAATTTTTACTGATTGTACTGTACGAATGGAATTGTACCGGACAATGAACTAAGATGGATTTCGTTTATCCCAGCATTTGTCATATACAAACAAAAGAAATAAAGTATATCATACTGGATGATATTTGTATCGTACTGTATGATGTATTTAAAAATTGTTACATGTTCGTACTCCTTCATACTACGACGAAAATTATTTTAAATGGATCATAATGTGCAATTTGTTATCGTACTGTACAAACAAAAATGCCTAATTTGAATTTTTAGAGTTTCTTGAAGCCTATAATATAAACAATATTGTTATCTTTAAAAAGATGAGTGAGGAACATGACAGCTGAAGGAACTCTTGAGACGGAGGTTTTATAAGAGATTAAAGGCTTGTGAGAGGAAGGAGATAGTGAGTTTGTGCGTGATGGAGAAGTAGAATGAGGGGATAACACAATTGCTCCGAGCTAGCTGCACGCTTGCTCCTCCTTTGGCCTGGGTGAGTCTTATGGGACCTCTCTAGAAGGAGAGGCTTTAAGATCAAAGTCCTTGAAGGTACTCTGCCTTCTCAAGGAGGGAGAAAAATGGGAAGGTCAACTACCATCATCGGGAGGGTGACATAGTGTCTGACAATTCTCCATCATGTTGTGGGAGCAGAAGGTGAGTTGCTTTTGAGTAGTACAAATCTCAGAGTGGAGGACTCTGGAGAGTAGACGTAGGTCAAGGTTGTCCGAACCACTCTAAAAACTTTTTGGAGTATTTTTTTCATTTTTCACATTTTACTTTTCTTGTATTTAACTTTGCTATAACTACTTGGTGAATTTGATTTTATTATTTTATTGTGTGATTTAAAATTTCATCACCATAGTTGAAATCGTTATCAAATTTTTAACTTCCGCATTTGATTATTTATGTCATCCTTTTGAAATAAATAAAAATTCAGAAAAATAGGACTCCTGTTTAGGAATTTTTTTTAAATACCAATTCACCCCACCTCTTGGCGCATCTCGTACTTTCACTTTTTAAGTCTACCTCTACCTTTCTTAAATAAGTCAAATCTAATACCTCTATTTTTCTAACCTTGTCATTGGAAGGCCATCATTTCATGTGAACAAACCATCTAAGGCGACTCTCTCTAATATTATCTTCCACTAATGCTACTCCAACCTTTTCACGTATGTGCTCATTTTTGTATCCAATCTCTAAACGTAATGCTACTTATCCACCTAAGCATCCTCATCTTTGCAATACTTAACTTAATATTATGCTTCCCTTTTAATGGCCAACATTTGGCACCATAAAGCATTTAAGGTCTCACCATCATCTTATAGGAGTTTCCCTTAAGTTTGAGGGGGGCTTTTCTATCACACAATAAGCCCAATGCATGCCTCCACTCCAACAATCCTACTTGAATTTTGTTGATAATATGCTCATCTAATTCACAATCACTCTGAACAATAGATAAAATATATCTAAAACATGTACTCTTAATGACTTGCTCACCTAAAGTCTCAATCCCCTCATGAGGTCTATTACTACTAAAATTGCATTGCATATATTCAGTTTTAGATCTACTCAGGCGAAAACCTTCAGACTCTAAGGTTGACCTCTATAATTTAAGTTTACCTTCAACTCACTCTCTTATCTTATCAATAAGAAAAATATCATTAGCAAAAAGCATGCCCCAAGGTACATCCTCTTGTAAATGTCTAGTGAGAACATCCATGACTATAACCAAAAAGACAAGGGCGTTAATAAAATATGTTGATGAGGCACGAATCTTGAGAGAAAATTAAGTTGGAAACTTCAAAAATTAAATATGGGACCACCTGAACTCTAATTTTAGAAAACATATAGTTGAAATGAATGTCTCAGAAATACAAACCAAACGACACCAAATTCATTTTAATCCAAGCCAAAATGGGCCCAAATAAAAGACATGAGGCTCATTTGGAACGTTCAAGCCAAAATTTGGATTACAAAATAACTTCTAAATAGAAAATGCTTATAATTGAATCGAGCAGCTCGACAAGATGAATCTAACTAGCATAAGATCATTAAATTTTGATATAATTGAGACATTCTAATACTCAATTAATGATCTATGATCAAAGGAATAGATATTGGCCATCCATTTTAACCACTCCCAATATGCGCCCATGATCTTCTCCTTATTTACTAGCTAGGTCACTCTAAAAAAACTATCAATAGACCACCTAATTTCTCATGAAAAAGGTGAAAGGAGATCCGAGAAAGGAAGCAAGAAGATAGATCGAAGATTGCTCTTACAACCTAGGTCATCTTGGACTACATCCCAGACTTCTGTCGGACCACTGCCTAATGCTAGATTTCTACCCAGCCACAGACTGATACCGATTTCTATCAGGCCACAGACTAACGTTAGATTTCTGCCCAGCCACCGATTGATGTGGGATTTATGCTCGACCACTAACTGATGCTAAATTTTTGCCCGGCAACCAACTGACACCGGACTTCTGTCCATCCACTAACTGACACTAGACATTCACTCGACCATCAACTGACACTGCACTTCTACTTAATTACCAAATGAAGCTAGACTTCCACCTAGCTTCCAGTTATTATTGGACTTCCACTCGATAATGGTCTTTCTGACCTCGATAGCCATACTACAGTGTAACGTCATAGTAGGTCAACCATCCCAAAATTACTCCTAGATTAGCACACTTCATTATTGAGTTTCTTAATGAAATTCTAGCCATTACATAAAAAGTTGCTTAAATGTTTAAGAGTTTAACTTTTTTACATAAGGAGTTTCACATTTTCAACCTCTGTCACCCAATGACTACGATCCTTCTGACCTCCATCGCCCATCAACAAAGGACTTTCCAACCTCCGTTACCCGCTAACTACGATCCTTCTGACCTCTTTCATTGACAATAGTGTTCTAAACATGCATCGATATTGACCTAATTTTTGTATGAGGTCACTTGGACCAATATTGATCCCAGAGTAATTTAACCTCAAGACCAATATAAACTCTAAGATCCTCCGAGAATTTAAACCCTAGGATCTATTTAGACCCTAAGATTCCTCAAGACCAATCTAGACATTATGATCGATCTAGGTCCTAGGATTCTTCTAGACCCCAGATCATAGGACTTCTTAGACTCTAAAATTCTCTTAGATTTTAGATCTTAAGATTCTTCCAGACTCCAGACCCTATGATTAATTCATATCTTAGATCATTCCAGAATCCATGTTAATTTAGACCCTAGGATCAAGTCTGATCATAGATCAACCTATATTCCAGACTAATCTAAATCCCAAATAAATCTAAAATCTTGATCAATCCATATCTTTATTCAATTCAAACTTCAATCAAATATAAACAAACAAACCTACCCAAACTTTAAATATATCTAGATCTTTATTTCCAGTTCAAAACTTAATTTTGCCTCTGATCAAGCTTCAACCTTATCCTATCACTTATGATCATCCAAATGATCTTAAATGATTTTAATAACTCACTTAATTAATCAAATTTAGAATACAACATAAACCCAAAAATTCAAATCAAAATCCAAGGTTCAATGGCCCTATCTTGAAAGCCTTTTCCAAGGATTTTTCAAACCATTCAAACCCCAGTCAAATGACCTCTGATTTAAAGTCTATCAATTGCATATTGATATGACATGTCTCTAGAGGTAACCCTCCAAATTTAAACTCAATTTGAGATCTCTAACCTCAAAAACTAAATCAATTTCCAAAGGCTATAAAACCTTAAAATATTTACAACCTATACCACTACATATGTCTCTTAGTGGAATCAGACCTTGGAGCCTTCTCCGAACCCTCTAATCATATCCAGATTCTTGATTATGAGTTGCTAAGTATCAGCTATATTTTATTGGACCCACTTTGACCCCTAGTTGACAAGGGGCCAAAATGACCAAAATGCCCATTAGGGGCTTAAATAGTCATTTCAACCCAAATGACTTTCTCAACCCTTGAAACGAGCCCTATTTAACTTCAAACATAAAAAATAACTTGTTGGATCCAAACATAGACCCTAGTTCAACCTGGTTAACCAAATGGCTCTTTAGGGTTCAAATAATCATCTTGACTAAATTAACTTCCCTATACCTTTAGACCATCTCCACTGGTCTCAAAACATCATTTCAAACTTATTGAGCTTAGACCCAGACACTGGATAAACTTGGTTGACCAAACTAACCTAGGTTGACCAAATCAACCCTTAAGCTCCTTTACACTCAATCAAACCCCAAATCCATTCAAACCTCATTCAAACTCCTTTGAACACAAGGAATTGATTGGTTATCTTGACCCAACCACCTATTGACTTGGTCAACTTGGCCTAGATCCAGTCAAACCTGGCCCATTTAGATAAATTTAGGGAATATTTTCAAACTTGATTCATTTAAGCTTTTCAAATCTCTAAGACCCTTCAATCAAGTTCTTTGGACTCCTCTTAATGCACAATAAGCCAAGTCATGCTCATTTCGACCAAGTCACCACATTTAGACTTGGTCAAACTAGTTTAAACTCCCTTCCATGCCTTCAAGCCTCACTCTTAGGCATCAAATCCTCTTCAACTTATCTAACCAGCACTCAAGGCCTTCCCACTTTCCACATTAGTTGGTTTGATAAGTTAACTGGTCAAACAAGTCAACAAGTCTCCAAAAGATCATTAAATGATCAAATCATCAAGTTAAGTGCACTCCTTTTAAATCCCTCTAACTCTAACTTCTTTAATCACCTTCTAGAATGTTCTTAAGCCCTCTTAATCCATGGTTTAGCTCCTAATCACATCCACATGTTAATCCCTCTAACTCTAATTGCTTTAATCACCTTCTAGGACAAGGGACCTTTACAAAATAAAACCAATTCTTTCAAGCCTTTATCCCTAAAATTTTATAAAACTCATGTTTGGTGAAAGCTTAGTGTGATTGGGATCTAAAATTTTAGAAGGTTTTCAAAGAAAAAGAAATATATAAAATCAAGTTAAATTAAAAATTCAGAATCTCTTCGAATGAAAAATACTTTTCATACTTCATTGTTATGTGATATTTCACATATATTTGTAACTTCGCAAATACAATAATAGTTAAAATTATAAATAACTTCAAATTTTCATTTTGAAAGAAACTAATTCAAATTATCTTTTAAATAACATAAAAATAAAATTTTTTCAAAAACTTATCTTCTTATTCAACAAAGATTTGATAATACAAAAAAATAAGTCTAGAAATACTATCAAATTTGGAATGGGATTCCTAAATTTGGAGCTGTTAGTTACTGAGAAGAAGTTAGTTGATATGACTACTGAAGAGAAATTACACACCCCATTGGAAGATGTTGTGTTACGGTTAGGAACGGATTCCTCCACCCCTGAAGAGGGAGTCAATGTTACCCATATACCCATCACACTTTTCACTAAAGAGCATGGGTAGGCATAATCTATAGTAATAGTTGAAATGAATTAGTGTCTAAAGCGGGATCTAGCACGATGACTCCTTTCACTAGTAAGATCCAAAATCGAAACTATCTTAGAAGAGTAAGGAAAAAAGATCACTATGGCAAAGAAGATAACTTAACAAAAAGCATTAGGATGATTCAAACCAGAGGTTGAAGAGGAACCTCCTATTTCTCCCACCTCTCCTCCCCTAAAGGCAAGATAGCTTGTTCTTCAATATGCCTAGTGGACTACTGTTTGAAGAAATTGCAAGAGGAGAAAGTTGCTTAGTAGAAGAGGATATTGACGAATGTCATCCACATCTGTATCGCCCGAACTTGTGAAACCAGAGAGGAATATCTCAGACACATGAAAGGAATAATCCTAAAGTAAGAAAAATTTGAAGTAAGGGTGTTTGCACCCTAGGATTTTATTGTGAGTAGGAGATTTATGAGGCTGGCTGGTACATCAGTATTGGTAGATGGTTACCATTAGGTACCATGATGGACATCTACCAGAACTTAAGAGGCAACATTGGTTAGATTGGGTAGAAGCAGCCGTTAGAGTGGATGGCCAACTATCTACCCAATGAAAACCCCAAAGATTGCCTTCATTGTGTTTGGTCCAATCCTTTATGAAAGATCAATGGAAGCGAAGTATAGGAGGCAAAAATCTCCATAGAATGAGTATGTCTAAATTAAAATAAGTAGAAACAAAAGAAAACATCAATATGTGATAGTATCTATAATCTCCATTCTTTTTTTCTTTTTTTTGAAGAAGCATCAAACGGCTTTAATAACTAAAAAGAAATTTACAAACTACAAAATATATTCCTCCTTTAACAAATTAATAAAAGAAGAAGAAACATTATTCATACTAAAATCTTCCCAAAGAAAATTACTAAAGAGAGCGTAGTTAGCACACAAATCTGCTAACTTATTACAATTCCTATCTATAAAATTGAAAATCACATGGTTGGAAATATTGATAAAAGCAAGATCTTCCAACTCCTTCCCACCTTTCCTCATTGCATCTTAGAGAAATTTGATAATGTTGGAATTATCACCTTCGATGATAATTCCCATGTAATTGGACATCCAATCTTTAATGACATCCTTTAAAGATTGAATAGCTAAAAGCTCCAATCGAGAAACATCCCAATGAACACACGCAAGTCCAAATGCCAAAAGAAATCTACCTTTATTGTCCTAAAATACACCACAAATTCTAGCTCTATATGAAGATAATATTGAAGCGCTAAAATTAACATTGATCCATTCAGGAGGAGGATGATGCCAAAGATTAAACAACAACATGTTCGACTGATTAGCACCTCTGTGACCCGAGTTGAAATTACCAATAGTTGTAGATACCGAAGCATAGCTCATGGAATCAACAATCACCACCGAGCCATCCTCTCTACCTTCATGAATCAACTTATTCCTAGCTTTCCATGAAAATTATACTGAATTGCAAAAAAATATTTACTAACTAACTATTATGTGAAGAAAGAAGATTCAACTACTTACAACATTCTTCAAAAGTGTCAAAAGATGGGATCCCAAAGCCTCATCTATTTAAGAGTTGAAAAGCTTCTTTCATCTTCTCACATTTGATTGCAACATGCCTAATAACTTAAATTGCATTAAAGTTCCTAGGACAAGAGTTGTCCACCTACATTCTCCTATATGACAAGAATTGACATGTAGGAATATCATTGTTCAACATTCTCCACCAGAATATCTCCACCCAAGGGATAAGCTTAGCCTTTTTGATCCATTTCCAAAATAGGACATCATATTGTTCATGAACTGAAGCTTCAAAGGCCAAAGCAGAAATAGATTTCCCATAATTTTGAAAATAAGTTCCATCTTGTCTTCACCCAATTCTGGCTTAATATATATTTGGCAGATCATATCCACAAAATCCTTTCCAAAGAACTTACAGAGCTCATCTTTATTCCAACATTCTCATGTAATAAAATTATCCATAGTCACTTCACTACTTCTGGAGACAACACAAATGTAGGCCATCTATTAATACATTTATCCATTATCCAAATGTCCTTATAAACATCTATAAAACCACCATCCGCCATTATACACCAACCAATTGGACTGAGTAATCTTCCACCATCAAAAAATATTTTCTAAGAAGATGAGCACCCCTTCTTTATTGTTCCAACATGAAACATAGAACCATACTTTAGAGAAGGAACCCTGTGTAGCAAAGACTCTTTATCCTGTATAAGTTTCGAAGCTAGTTTCGCCCTAATGACCCAACTTTAGATGAACAGGAGTATAATCCATGCCCTCCCCACTTCAATGGCTTGCACAATACATTCCAATAAACATAGTGAAGCCCCAATAGTCCATTCATCTTATTCCAAATGAAGCTTCTACACATCTTATCAAGCTCATAAAGCACACCTTTTGGGACAAGAGAGTGTATAATAAAATGTAGTAAAAGAAAGCATTACAGATTTAACAAGAGTAAACTTTCCTTCATAAGAGATGAACTCACTACCCCTAACATTCAGTATCCTCAAGGCTTTATCAATAAGGAACTGAAAATCAACCCTAACTAGCCTCATCAAAGTAATTTTAACTCCAAGATAATATAATTCCTTAACTGGGTCAAAATCCATAAAACTAGAAATAGATTTCTTTTTTCTTTTTATTTACAATTCTACAAAAAAGAATAGTATATTTGTAAACATTTATTTGTTGACCAGTCCAACAACAAAAGTCCTTTAAAATCCCCTTAATCTCCTTCACAGTCTTTATTGTAGCTTTAGAAAAAACATTAAAATCATCTGCATATAGCAAATGTGAAATCCTTGGCCTATTTGGACTAATATGAACACCATCTGAATCACCTTTTTGAATAAAAGCATTTGATAAAAGTTGAGAGCAAAGAATAAATAATAAAAAAGATAAAGGGCAAACTTGACGGAAACCACTCCTAGCATAGATCCAATTTGAAAAGTTTCCATTAATCATCAAAGAGAACCTTGGTTCTTCAACGCATTCCATAATTATATTGGAAAACTTAGAAGAGGAGTAATGTTGATTCTATCACCAGCTTTAGGAATTATAGAAGTTCTAAGAACATGCTGGATGATACGAGCATTACGAACAAGACTGGATACTTTAGGCATATGCTCGTTAAAAATGATTCCTCTAATCACTGTATTAATTTCAGACCATTCATATTCAGAAGTGGTGGTCAAGTTATGTGCTCTAGCTTCCTCATCCCTTAAGGTCAAAAAGATTCCTCGATCGGCCTTGGTGATTTCAACTTTTTTCTTAAAGACATAGGAACGGATGACAGAATGGTCGGAGTTGAAAGACATGTTCGCCAGGAAATAGTGAAAGGTTTCTTTATTGTAGAGATAAACTAGGGTGAGGATGAAACCAAACTGAGTTGAAGCAAACAAGTTCAGTACTTGAAATGTCAGTTGATCCTGGATAAGAATTCTAGAGGGGGTGACCTTAGCAGACGCGAATTTGGGAAAAGACTCTTCATTGGCTTTGGAAAGAAAGTTATCAGAAGAGTTTCTAGGTGGTCCCTTTGCTAGAGTCTTTTGTCGCTTGCTTGAACTTGCAATTGCAAAGGATCTGAAGGTCGAAAGGTTTTGAAAGTGATGTGTGAGTGATGACTATTGAGTTCAAAAGCCCTCCAATTATTGAAAAATGACTGTTCATACAGACAAAATTTTATGTTCGTCCTGTACGAAATCGAATCGTCCCTCATCCCGTACGATAAAATTTTGTATGGATGAATGAATGCGTTCAAAATAAAATGGCTTTTCGTAATCACACAACTCACGAAGCGTCCTTTCGTACAGACGTTTGACCAAAACGATCGTACAGACAAACACATGTTCGTCATGGACGATCAGAACTTATGATTATTTTAATGGCAGTTGAAACCATCCCCTATATTGAACCGACATGTGTTCGTCCGGACGAACCAAAGGTTCGTACGTACAAAATATAGCATTAAAAACTACCTTATCAGTTTAACTGACATTCAATCGTCTTGTCGTTTGAACAAGTTCATCCTGGATGATCGTGACATTTGTACAGATAAAGTGAAAATTAAAAACTAAAAAACTGCACAAAAACGGTTCAAAATCGACAGTTTGACACACGACACAATTCATCCCGTACGAAAAAATTTTATCCCGGACGATTGTCACACAAATTTGTTGAGTCTAGTAATTAGGTTGTTAAGCCTAAGTGAATGTCCCAAGGCTACCAAGAGGGGGTGAATTGGTAGTTTAAAAAATTTTAAGACCCCTTTTAGAAAATTATTGAACCGAAATAAAATTTCTTTTAAATTTTGTAGAAAAAGGTTTTTCAACCACAGAGTTTTTAAAACTGAAATAGAAAGTGCGGAAACGTAAAAATAGTAAAGTAAATGACACCAGATTTATAGTGGTTCGGTCTATAACCAGACCTATATCCACTCCCCAGAGGCACCCTCTGAGTATTGCACTAATACCAATAGTGACTCTCCTTTTGCACCCATAGCAAGGCGGAGAAGCCTTTACAACACACTCTTTTCACCACTCCCCGGTGCGGCAGAGAACCGTCCGTCCTTTTACACAATACCCAGTGTTGGCAGAGAACCATCCGTCCTTTCACACTATCCCCAGTGTGGGCAGAGAACCCTTCGTCCTTTCACACTCTCCTAGTGTGGGCAGAGAACCCTTCGTCCTTTCACACTCTCCTAGTGTGGGCAAAGAACCCTTCGGCTGTTCACACTCTTCAAGTGTCGGAAGAGAACCGGATCTCCTTGACTGATCTTCTCACAAGAATCTAGAAGGAAGAAGGAAAAGAGTGAAGTAATCCCAATTCACAAGTAGAGACTCTTACCTTTGAACTCCAAGTGAAGCCTTCTCGCTCCAGTGGTAGGAATCCTCCCTTGAATGCTTTCTCCAACTCTCTCCTTGGCTATTCTCTCAAGAGGCACGAAGATCAAATGACAAAAAGATTGGGTGGCAGTCTAATTTGGACTATTTATACAAAAGACAAGAAAAACCACCCAAAAACTGCAAGTATTCAATTCTGTACGCAGTGGATCGTCCTGTACGATCGTGGATCGTCCTGGACGATTTTACTTAAATGATCTGAAATGACCCTATTTGAATATGTGTACGAAATATCTTCGTACAGCTGATCGTCCTGTACGAAAAAGGTTCGTCCTGTACGAACAAGGTTCATCCAGTACGAACGGTTATTACAAGGTCGATTCTAGAAACTAGTGAAAACTGTCCTAAGTCGGTTAATCGTTTGGACGAAAATTGATTCGTCTTGACGAAATTTTTACAGAGGACCGATAGTCCTGGACAATAATTTATTTCGTCTGGACGAAAAATTTCCCAAGGACCAATCGCCACGGACGATAATTTATTTCTTCTGGACGAAAATTTTCCAGAGACTCGATCGTCCTGGACGATAATTAATTTCGTCTGGACGAAAATTTTACAGAGGATCTATCGTCCTGGACGATAATTTATTTCGTCTGGATGAAAATTTTCCAGAGAGCCAATCGTCCTGGACGATAATTTATTTCGTCCTGGACGAATAGGACTTAGAAAAATTTTTCAAGCAAGTTCCTATTCGTTCCATATGCTCTATAGGAGATAACTGTCTGATCGTCCAGTACGAACTTAAGATCGTCCTGTACGATCAATATAAATTCTATATGATCTCCTTATGTGTGTATGTTTTTATTCACTCAAAATACAACCACTCCCTTTCAATTTGATTTCTAAGAAAAGTGCAAGCTTCAAATTTTACAAAGTATCTCATGCTGAATTTAATTTGAAGTCTTCGTAGCCTGGAGTTCGTTTTTCCTGAAATGTCAGTACACACAAGAGCAAATACAATTCTTCCAAAATTGTTAGGAGATAACTACACATTTGAACAATAATGTTTGAAATCATCAAAACTTTATAAGTTGCAAAAATGAAAAGCATGCAAATAGCAACTATCTTAACAATCTCCCCCTTTTTGATGATGGCAAAACAATTATTGTTTGTATGATTTCAATTTAAACAAATCTTTCTATCTCCTAAACTCCCCCTGAATTGATGAATATATGAAAATAAGGAGGCAATTTGAACCATAAATTTTTTATTTTTCACAAAATAAACTAGAAACACAAAACATACGAACAAACAAAACATACCAAACAAAACATACAAACACAATGATTTCTCCCCCTTTTTGACAACAACAAAAAGTGAAGAAGAAATAGACAAGAAATGTAAGTAATTGTATGAAATTCATTTGAACATTTAATCTAAATGGTGATTGATACAAGGTATGCAATTTTAAACTAAAAATATTAGGTCAATCATAGAAATTCATGGAATTTAAAAAGTGATATAACATTGTAAGTAAGAAGAATTTAGCAAAGACATGATTCAATTTAGACATTCCAATATAAAAAATCATTACAAGAGAGATGAAGAAAAATTCGATATTTCAAAGTTCAATAGAATATAAATGAACATAAGATCAATTTGAATTAAGAGATTGAAAGAATTTGGAAAGAAGAGAATTACCACATGTGGCGCTTTGCGCATCTTTTTCAAAATTTTTGGGCATATTTGTGTGCATCTTTTGATATTGGGCTGATTTTGTGCTTCTTTTTCATATTTGCGAACCTTTGCGCATTCCTTTTGATTTTTGTACTTTTTGTACAATTTTTTCAAGAGTAATTGAGACCAATTCTTTCCAAAAACAATAATCTAAAATTTCAAATATTTCTAAGTGCATAAATATTATTTGAGCTATGAAATACAAAATAAGACAACATCTAAATTGCAATAATAATATTAATTTTTATGTAGTCTAAATGAATAGACATGAATTTAAAAGTTCTAATTACACCAAGTTATAAACAACTTTTAAATTTAGAAAGACTAGATTTTCTAATGTAGATAATCTCAAATTACAATCTAATTTAAGCACTATGAAGATTAAATAATACTAATGAAATTCATAAAAATTAACCACATTTCAAAAACAAATCAACTTTGAAACAAGTACGAAATACATTGATATTTATGAAAGGATTACACATTTCATAATATCTAAACACAATTAACAAAATACACTTAACTTAAACTAAAAAACAAATATAAAGACAAACACTTAACATAAACACTAACACAACAAAACATGAAACAAAACACGAGTACAACAAAGACACAGAAATTCATCTCTACTGTTCTGGAGGAGGAGGAGGAGGAATGCCACCGAAAAGGTTGAAGTAGGAGGCCATCAACATTACATTGGTATTGATATCATGTACTTCATTTCTAATGATACCAATGTCTTGTTGTTCTGCACAAGTTGAGCATCAAATTGATCAAACCTTTGATCAATATGAGTCTCTAATCTATCAAATCTCTCAATCAGATTCTGATAATCTGAATGAGGTGCAGTGGTTTGCGCTCCTTCTTCTTCTTCTTCTTCTGAAGCACTGGCATGTGCTTTTTCTTTTTCTTTTTCCTCCCTGAAGAGCAATCTGAAGGAAGCATCATTATAGTAAACTGGCTCTTCATATTCTTCATCAGGATGCACCAAATTATATTTCTTCTCCAAAATGTAAGTAATTAAATGTCCCAAAGAAATATTCCTTTTCCTCTTCTGTTCAGCATGTCCTATTTCTGAAAGCCCATAGATATGATCTATGATAAGTTGGGCTTCGTCGATAGGGCGACGATCCATAATCAAAAAGGTTAGAACAGAAAGGAGAGGAGTAATGTTTATCCTATCACCAGCTTTAGGAATGATTGAAGATCTAAGGATATGCTGGATGATACGGGCATTTTGGGTCATCCCAGATACTCTAGCAACATGATAGGTTAGGCCACTTTTTCTAATTACCCTATTGACATCTTCCCATCTGATTGTGTTTTCAGTCATTAGGGTGTGAGCTCTATATCCTTCAGTCCTTAGGTTTAGAAATGCATCAATGTCATGCTTGGTGATTTCTACTTTTTGCTTGAAAACAAAGGAACTAATGGAAGAGTGGTCCGAGTTAAAACTCATGTTTGCTAGGAAATAGTGAAAGGTTTGCTTATTGTAGAAATGGACGAGAGAAAGTATGAAATGGAATTGGGTTGAGGCAAAAAGGTGCATTACCTTATAATTTATCTCGCTTTGGATTAAAATGCGAGATGGAGTTATTTTGGCGGAAGCAAAACGAGGAAAGGATTCCTCATTCGCCTTAGAATGGAAGTTTTCTGACGCATTCCTATTCGGCTTCTTCGCTAACACCTTTTGTCTTTTGCTTGAAGAGGCCATTGACAATTTGAAGTATAAAGGGATTGAAAGAGAAGTTTGAAAGTGTGATTGTTAAGTTAGAAAGCCTTCATATTTAAAGAAAACGATACGTTCGTCCTGGACGAAAAAGGTTCATCCTGGACGAAAATCATCGTTCGTCTGGACGAAAATATTTCGTACAGACGATCAAATTCGTCCAAAATGTAACGATCCACTCAACCGCTGCATTCAATCGTCTTGACGTTTGAGAAAAAGAAAAAATTTTGTCCTGGATGATTGTCAGATCGTACAGACGATCTAATTAAAAACTGCTCTCAAAATGGTTAAAAATGCACGCAAACCAATTTATCTCACATCGTTCAGTACGAAACAAAAGTCGTCCCAGACAATTTCCTCTAATTTTTGAATTTTTGAATTTTAATTTAAGAAAATCAAATCAAACTTTAAAAACACAGAAAACATACAATAAAAACTTACACTCAAAAAAACAAATTCATTCAAAACACACAAAAATTCACAAAAATCAAAAACAAAACAAAAATATAAACATCAATGTTGCAAAGACATTTTGTTTAGGCATTTAAATCAATAACACCTAGCCTTGTTCTTAAAGTACTGAAGGTATCAAGGGCTAAAGGTTTTGTAAAAATGTCTGCAAATTAATTTTCAGTTGAAACATGTGTGAGTTCAATTTCTCCTTTGGATACATGATCCCTTATGAAATGATGTCTTATATCAATGTGTTTGGTTCTAGAATGTTGAATAGGATTTTTGGAAATGCAAATAATACTAGTATTGTCACAATAAATTGGAATAGTGCCTACAGATAATCCTAAATCAATCAATTGTTGTTTTAACCAAAGTACTTGTGCCACACAACATCCTAATGCAATGTATTCTGCTTCTACAGTAGATAGAGCTACTGAATTTTGTTTTCTACTGGACCAAGAAACTAATGAATTTCCAATGAATTGACATGTTCCAGAAGTGCTTTTCATATCCACTCTACAGCCTGCAAAGTCAGAATCTGAATAACCAATAATTTCAAATGAAGAGCTAAACTTAGGATAACAAATTCCTAAGTTTTGAGTTCCTAGTAAGTATCTTAAAATCCTTTTCACTGCTGTCAAATGTGATTCTTTTGGATCTGATTGAAATCTAGCACATAAGCAAACACTGAACATAATATCTGGTCGGCTAGCAGTCAAGTAAAGCAAAGATCCAATAATCCCTCAATATTTCTTTGATCAACAGATTTTCCCTTAAGGTCCTTATCTAACTGAACTGAGGAACTCATTGGTGTACTAATAGGTTTAGCATTGTCCATTTCATATTTCTTGAGGATGTCCTTAATATATTTGGTTTGACTAAGAAATGTCCCTTCCTCAAGTTGCTTGATGCTAAAACCTAGAAAGTAATTTAAATCTCCCATTAGACTCATTTCAAATTCACTACTCATTGTATTAGAAAAATCATCACAAAGATTTTTATTTGAAGATCCAAAGATGATATCATCCACATAAATTTGAACAATGAGTATTTCCTTTCCAAATTTCTTTAAGAAGAGAGTTGTATCCACACTTCCTTTTTCAAAAGATCTTTCAAGTAGGAAAGTGCTCAATCTCTCATACCAAGCCCTAGGTGCCTGTTTCAATCCATATAATGCCTTTTTTAACTTAAAAACATGATTTGGGTATTTTGAATTTTCAAATCCTGGAGGTTGTTCTACAAAAACATCTTCTTCAATAACACCATTAAAAAAGGCACTTTTCACATCCATTTGAAACAGTTTAAAACTTTTAAAATAGGCAAAGGCAAGTAAAACCCTAATTGCTTCAAGTCTTGCTACAGGGGCAAAGGTCTCTTCAAAATCAATTCCTTCAATTTGATTATACCCTTTAGCAACTAATCTAACCTTATTTCTAATGACTACTCCTGAGTCATTCATTTTATTTTTGAACACCCACTTAGTTCCAACAACACTTTGATCTTTTGACCTTGTAGTTAATTCCCAAACTTTATTTCTTACAAATTGATTTAACTCTTCTTGCATGGCCAATATCCAAAATTCATCAGAAGGTGCCTGATCAATATTAGTGGGTTCAATAGTTGAAATAAAGGCTGAATGATTGACTTCCTTATTTAATCCACGCCTAGTTCTAACACCCTCACTAGGTTCTCCTATGATCAATTCTCTTGGGTGGTTTTTAGAAAATCTCAAATCTCTAGGCAAAGGGTTTTCTCTTTCCAAATTTTCTTCTACATTTTCTTCCAAATTGAATCTATCAATCTTTTGGAGTTTTCCTCAATTTCTTCTTCAACAATATTTGGCTCTTCTAAATTTTCAGATTCATCAAATACAACATGTGTGGTTTCTTCAATAACTAAAGTTCTTTTGTTGAATACCCTATAAGATTTTTCAACACTTGAATATCCAACAAAAATTCCTTCATCTGATTTTGGATCAAATTTTCCTAAGGCAGATTTTCCATTGTTATGAATGAACACCTTGCAACCAAAAACATGCAAATGAGACAAATTTGGTGTTCTACCCTTTAGTAACTCATAGGGTGTTTTATTTAAATTCGATCTCACATTCACCCTATTCAGAACATAACATGCAGTGCTAACCGCCTCAGCCCAAAAATATCTAGGAAGTGAGTATTCTGCCAACATTGCTCTGGCGGCTTCTATTAATGTTCTGTTTTTTCTTTCAACTACTCCATTTTGTCGAGGGGTTCTAGGTGCAGAAAAATTGTGATCAATCCCTTTTTCTTTACAAAAATTTTCAAATCTTTCATTTTCAAATTCTCCTCCATGACCACTTTGTAAAGACATTATTTCACATCCTAGTTTTCTCTGAATCCAAGTTGAAAATTTTCTAAATTCCTCAAATGATTTAGTTTTATGAAAAAGAAATCTAACCCAAGTGAATCTAGAGAAATCATCCACAATAACAAATCCGTATACCTTCCCTCCTAGACTTACAGTTCCTACTGGTCCAAAAAGATCCATGTGAAGAATTTCCAATGGTTTACTAGTTCTAAGATCATTATTGGACTTAAAAGAGGACTTCAATTGTTTTCCTAATTGACATGCATCACAAAGATGGTCCTTAGTAAAGTCTAGTTTTGGTATACCTCTTACTAAATTCTTTTGGATAATTCTCCTAAGATTTTTCATACTAGAATGACAAAGTCTCCTATGCCAAAGCCAAGATTCATCAGAAACAGTTTTCAAACAGAAAGCAATAGGAGTATGAAATGAATTCAAATCTAGCATGTAAATATTGTTTACCCTTTTTCCATTTAAAACTTCTTTACCATTTAGGCTTAATATGCAGCTAGTAGGTAAAAATTTTACATTATATCCCTTGTCACATAGCTGACTTATACTTAACAAATTATGCTTTAAGCCTTCAACCAATAACACATTGTCTATAAAAAAGTTTTTGAAATTACCAATCATACCTGATCCAACCACTTTCTTTGTGGTATTATCTCCAAGTGTAACCTTGCCTCCATTCCTGGCTTCTAGCGATATGAATTGTGTAGTGTCTCCAGTCATATGCTTTGAACATCCGCTATCCAGGTACCATATGCTCCCACGAGGTCTTGTGTGAGAGCACTTCTCTTCTTGATCTGAGTGATCCACATTGTCTGCCATCAAGCAAAGATTGGTGACTTCTTCTTCTTTTTCTGTCTCAGATGAGTCTGAAGCTGAGTCCGCCCAGAAAGCTCTTTGAAACTTCTTCTTGCCCTTCTTTACCATAGGTTTCTCCTCCACCTTCTCCTTACTAGGAGTGGCTTTGAGTTTTGGGCAATCAGTCTTGATATGACCTAGTTTCCTGCATTCATAACAAATCACTTCATTAGAAACCTTGCCATTTCTGTTAAACTTACCTCTACTCCATTGCTGGCGTCTCTTATGCTTCCTCTTTAAAAAGTTTCTGAATTGTCTAGTCATCAGTGCAATATCATCTTCATCCTCAGGTTATGAGTGTTCACTCTCTGACTCTTCCACTTTTAGTGCTATATTCTTCTCCTTTCGTGGTTCACCTGCATCAATCTTTCTTTGACTTACTCCTTGCTCATAAGCAATGAGTGAACCAAGAAGATTGTCAATAGAATAAATGTTTAAATCTTTAGACTCTGTAATTGCAGTAATTTTTGCATCATAAGCAGTAGGTAAGCAACAAAGAATCTTATTGACCATTTCAGCATTAGTTAATTCCCTACCAAGTGCATGCAAAGAAGTGACAATTTGTGTAAATCTTGTATACATGTCGGAAATAGATTCATTAGGTTTCATGCGAAACAATTCATAGTCATGTAACAAGATATTGAGTCTTGATTATTTAACCTCATTTGTCCCTTCATAAGTTATACAAAGTCTATCCCATGTGTCCTTTCCGCTTTTGCAAGTGAAAACCCGCATGTAGTCTTCAGATTTTAAAGCACAAAAGAAACTGTTTAAACATTTGGCATTTAATTGTGCTAAGTCACGTTCTTCTACAGTCCAATCATTAAAAGGTATTTCTACCATTACTCCATCAACTAATCTAGTTGGTTTTGTGTAGCCATCCTGGACTAGCATCCACATGTGATAATCAAGTGACTGTAAGAAAGTAAACATGCGTGTTTTCCAAAAATCAAAAGGAAAATTGTCAAACAGTGGAGGTCTAGTGATAGAGTAACCCTCAGGTGTATTTCGGTTTCCGAAAGTAGCCATCTACGTTAATCAAAAAGTAGTTTAAACTTATGATATTGAAACAAAGCTCTGATACCACTTGTTGAGTCTAGTAATTAGGTTGTTAAGCCTAAGTGAATGTCCCAAGGCTACCAAGAGGGGGGTGAATTGGTAGTTTAAAAAATTTTAAGAACCCTTTTAGAAAATTATTGAATCGAAATAAAATTTCTTTTAAATTTTGTAGAAAAAGGTTTTTCAACCACAGAGTTTTTAAAACTGAAATAGAAAGTGCGGAAACGTAAAAACAGTAAAGTAAATGACACCAGATTTATAGTGGTTCGGTCTATAACCAGACCTACATCCACTCCCCAGAGGCACCCTCTGAGTATTGCACTAATACCAATAGTGACTCTCCTTTTGCACCCACAGCAATACGGAGAAGCCTTTACAACACACTCTTTTCACCACTCCCTGGTGCGGCAGAGAACCGTCCATCCTTTTACACAATACCCAGTGTTGGCAGAGAACCGTCCGTCCTTTCACACTATCCCCAGTGTGGGCATAGAACCCTTCGTCCTTTCACACTCTCCTAGTGTGGGCAGAGAACCCTTCATCCTTTCACACTCTCCTAGTGTGGGCAAAGAACCCTTCGGCTGTTCACACTCTTCAAGTGTCGGCAGAGAACCGGATCTCCTTGACTGATCTTCTCACAAGAATTTAGAAGGATGAAGGAAAAGAGTGAAGTAATCCCAATTCACAAGTAGAGACTCTTACCTTTGAACTCCAAGTGAAGCCTTCTCGCTCCAGTGGTAGGAATCCTCCCTTGAATGCTTTCTCCAACTCTCTCCTTGGCTATTCTCTCAAGAGGCACGAAGATCAAATGACAAGAAGATTGGATGGCAGTCTAATTTGGACTATTTATACAAAAGACAAGAAAAACCGCCAAAAAACTGCAAGTATTCAATTCTGTACGCAGTGGATCGTCCTGTACAATCGTGGATCGTCCTGGACGATTTTACTTAAATGATCTGAAATGACCCTATTTGAATATGTGTACGAAATGTCTTCGTACAGCTGATCATCCTGTACGAACAAGGTTCGTCCAGTACGAATGGTTATTACAAGGTCGGTTCTAGAAACTAGTGAAAACTGTCCTAAGTCGGTTAATCGTTTGGACGAAAATTGATTCATCTGGACGAAATTTTTACAGAGGACCGATCGTCCTGGACGATAATTTATTTCGTCTGGACAAAAAATTTCCTGAGGACCAATCGCCACGGACGATAATTTATTTCGTCTGGACAAAAATTTTCCAAAGACCCGATCGTCCTGGACGATAATTAATTTCGTCTGGACGAAAATTTTACATAGGACCTATCGTCCTGGACGATAATTTATTTCGTCTGGACAAAAATTTTCCAGAGAGCCAATTGTCCTGGACGATAATTTATTTCGTCCTGGACAAATAGGACTTAGAAAAAAATTTCAAGCAAGTTCCTATTCGTTCCATATGCTCTATAGGAGATAACTGTCTGATCGTCCAGTACGAACTTAAGATCATCCAGTATGATCAGTATAAATTCTATATGATCTCCTTATGTGTGTATGTTTTTATTCACTCAAAATACAATCACTCCCTTTCAATTTGATTTCTAAGAAAAGTGCAAGCTTCAAATTTTACAAAGTATCTCATGCTGAATTTAATTTGAAGTCTTCGTAGTCTGGAGTTCATTTTTCCTGAAATGTTAGTACACACAAGAGCAAATACAATTCTTCCAAAATTGTTAGGAGATAACTACACATTTGAACAATAATGTTTGAAATCATCAAAACTTTATAAGTTGCAAAAATGAAAAGCATGCAAATAGCAACTATCTTAACAAAATTTTTTAAAACAAGCACTCAAACAAAACTAAAACATAAGCACACTAAAAACATAATGAAAACAAAAACAAAATCTCAAGATACAGAAGAAAAAATCACAAAACACAATGATATACAGAAAATTATTGACTAAAAACACTTATCAATGTTGCAGAAAAAATATTTTTATCAAGAATTCAAATCGATTACTCCAAGCCTTATTCTTAATTCACTGAAAGTATCAAAGGCTAAAGGTTTATAAAAATGTCTGCAAATTGATTTTAAGTAGAAACATGAGTGAGTTCAATTTCTTCTTTGGATACATGATCCCTTATGAAATGATATCTTATGTCAATATGTTTGGTTCTTGAATGTTGAATAAAATTTTTAGAAATATAAATAGCACTAGTGTTATCACAATAAATTGGAATAGTGCCTATAGTTAATCCTAAATATCTCAACTGTTGTTTCAACCGAAGTACTTGTGCAACACAACTTCCTAATGCAATGTATTCATCTTCTGCAGTAGATATGGCTACTAAATTTTGTTTTCTACTAGACCAAGAGACTAAAGAATTTCTAATAAACTAACATGTTCCATAAGTTCTCTTTCTATCCACCCTACAACCTACAAAGTCAGAATCTGAATAACCAATTATTTCAAATGAAGAGCTAAACTTAGGATACCAAATTCCTAAGTTCTGAGTTCCTAACAGATATCTTAAAATCCTTTTTACTGCTGTCAAATGTGATTCTTTTGGATCTGATTGAAATCTAGCACAAAAATAAACACTAAACATGATATCGGACCGACTAGCTGTTAAGTAAAGTAAAGATCCAATTATCCCTCTAAATTTCTTTTGATCAATAGATTTTCCCTTAGGGTCCTTATCTAACTGAACTGAGGAACTCATAGGTGTACTAACAGGTTTAGCATTGTCCATTTCATACTTTTTAAGGATGTCCTTAATATATTTTGATTGACTAAGAAATGTACCCTCCTCAATTTGCTTAATGTTAAATCCTAGAAAGTAACTTAAATCTCCCATTAGACTCATCTCAAATTCACTACTCATTATTTTAGAAAAATCATCAAAAAGATTTTCATTTAAAGATCCAAAGATGATGTCATCCACATAAATTTGTACAATGAGTATATCCTTTTCAAATCTCTTAAAAAAAAGAGTTGTATCCACACTTTCTTTTTCAAATGATCTTTCAAGTAGGAAGGTGCTCAACCTCTCATACCCAGCCCTAGGTGCCTGTTTCAATCCATATAATGCCTTTTTTTAATTTGAAAATAAGATTTCGGTATTTAGAATTTTCAAAAAGTGGTGGTTGTTCTACAAAAACAACTTCTTGAATTACCCCATTTAAAAAGGTACTTTTTACATCCATTTGATACTATTTAAATCCTCTAAAATAGTCAAAGGCTAGCAAAACCCTAATTGCTTCAAGTCTAACTACAGGGCCAAAAGTCTCCTCAAAATCACTCCCTTCAATCTAATTATACCCCTTAGAAACTAATCTAGCTTTATTTCTAATGACTACTCCTGAGTCATTCATTTTATTTTTGAATACTCACTTAGTTCCAACTACACTTTGATCATTTGGCCTTGTAGTTAATTTCCAAACTTTATTTCTTACAAATTCATTTAACTCTTCTTGTATGGCCAAAATTTAAAATTCATCCGAAACTACTTGATCAATATTAGTGGGTTCTATTGTTGAAATGAAGGCTGAATGATTGACTTCTTTATTTAATCCACATATAATCCTTACACCCTCAGTAGGTTCATCAATTATCAACTCCTTTGGGTAGTTTTTAGAAAATCTCAAATCTCTAGGCAAAGGATTTTCTATCTCCAAATTTTCTTTCACATTTTTTTCCAAATTTTCTTCCAAATTTATTTTATCAATCTTTTGGGAGTTATCCTCAATCTCAACTTGTAAAACATTTGGCTCTTCCAAATTTCCAAATTCATCAAATACAACATGTGTGGTCTCCTCAATTACCAAAGTTCTTCTATTGAATACTCTATAAGATTTTCCAACACTTGAGTATCCAAAAAAAATTCCTTCATCTGATTTGGGATCAAATTTTCCTAAGGTAGATTTTCCATTGTTATGTAAAAACAACTTGTAATCAAAAACATGCAAATGAGATAAATTAAGTGTTCTTTCTTTTAGCAACTCATTGGGTGTTTTATTTAGTTTAGATCTCACATTCACCCTATTCAGAACATAACATGCAGTGCTAACCGCCTCAGTCAAAAGTATTTAGGAAGTGACTATTCTGCCAACATTGCTCAGGCGGCTTCTATCAATGTTCTATTTTTTCTTTCAACTATCCAATTCTGCTGAGGGGTTCTAGGTGCAGAAAAAATATGATCAATTCCTTTCTCCTTACAAAATTCTAAAATCTTTCATTTTCAAATTCTCCTCCATGATCGCTTTGTATAGTCATGATTTCACACCCAAGTTTTCTTTGAATCCAAATTAAAAATTTATAAATTCCTCAAATGATTCACTCTTATGAAATAGAAATCTAACCCATGTGAATCTTGAGTAATCATCCACAATCACAAATCCATATACTTTTCCTCCTAGACTTACAGTTCCAACTAGTCCAAAAAGATCCATATGCAAATTCTCCAATGGTTTACTAGTTCTAAGATCATTACTGGATTGAAAAGAGGACTTCACTTGCTTTCCTAATTGACATGCATCACAAATGTGGTCCTTAGTAAAGTCTAGTTTTGGTATACCTCTCACTAAGTTCTTTTGGGTAATTCTCCTAAGATTTTTCATGCTAGAATGACAAAGTCTCCTATACCAAAGCCATGACTCATCCGAAATAGTTTTTAAACAAAAAGCAGTAGGAGTTTTAATGCAATTTAAATCTAGCATATAAATATTGTTTACCCTTTTTCCATTTAAAACATCATTTTCATTTAGGCTTAAAATGTAGCTAGTAGAAAAAATTTTATACAATATCCTTTGTCACATAGCTGGCTTATACTTAACAAATTATGCTTTAGGCTTCCACCGATAACACATTTTCATATAAAAATTCTTTAGATTTTCAATCATACCTATCCCAATCACCTTCGTTGTGGTGTTATCTCCAAGTGTAACCTTGCCCCACTCCTGACTTCCAGCGATATGAATTATGCAGTATCTCCAGTCATATGCTTTGAACATCCGCTGTCCAGGTACCATATGCTCTCATGAGGTCTTATTTGAGAGCGACCCTGCAAAATTATCAAACATTAGACCTAGAAACCCAAACAAGTTTGGGTTCTCCTTTTGGCAATTTATAAAAAGATGCATATATTAGATGTCTAGGTTTATGTATCTTAGGTTTCCACACCAATAAGTTTTTTTCTTCAATAGACAGGTGTGAGCTATGTGTCCAATCAATCCATAATTGTTACATTTGACTTTTGGAAAAGGATTCCTAAGTCTACTACTACTATTCATATGTCTTTTTAGGGATTACATAAATTTAGGATACAAAATAGGAGTAGTGAAATCTTCAAGTTTAGGGGGTATCCTATTATCCTCGAGAGATTTTATCGTTACTTTGTAAAATGTATTAATATCTTCCAAAATTCGTTTTGTATAATTAGATCTATAAATCTTGCTCTCCAATTTATTCTTAAAATTTTTAAAATCTTTTTCAAGTTTTGTATAGGATGATTTTAAATTTTCATGATTTTTATTCAAGTTATCAAACTCATCAAATAATTTCATGTGGTTATCATCAATTAAAGCATAATCTTTTCTAAGGATTTCATGATTCTTTTGTAGTTCTTCAAATTCTAAATTTAGACTAGCATACATTTTTTTCATTTTCCTATATGCATCATGCATGTGTTCAGAAACTTCAAAAAGTTCATCATAACTTAAGTCACATACCTCTTCTTGATCTGACTGATCAAGACTATCGGCCATTAAGAATAGATCAGTGACTTCATCTTCCTTTTCTGTCTCTGATGAGTTCGAAACTGAGTCTGCCCAAAAGGCTCTTTGGAATTTCTTCTTGCCCTTTTTCATAAAAGGTTTCTCCTTTACCTTCTCTTTGCTAGGAGTGGCTTTGAGTTTTGGGCAATCTGTCTTTATAAGTCTAGGTTTCTTACACTCATAGCAAATAACATCATTAAAAAACCTTTACATTTCTATTAAATTTATCTCTATTCCATTGCTAGCGTCTCTTCTGCTTCCTCTTTAGAAAGCTTCTGAATTGTCTAGTCATTAATGTGATGTCGTCTTCATCCTCAGGTTGTGAGTGTTCACTCTCAGACTCCTTCACTTTTAGTGCTATATTCTTCTCCCTTCATGGTTCACCTGCATCAATCTTTCTTTGGCTAACTCCTTACTCGTAAACAATTAGCAAACTAAGAAGATTGTCAATAGAGTAAATGTTTAGATCTTTAGACTCTGTAATTGCAATAATTTTAGCATCATAAGCAGTAGGCAAACAACGAAGAATCTTATTAACCATTTCAGCATTCATTAGTTCCCTACCTAATGCATGTAAAGATGTGACTATTTATGTGAATCTTGTGTACATATCAGAAATGGATTCATTAGGTTTCATGCGAAACAGTTCATAATCATGCAACAAGATATTAAATCTAGATTGCTTAACCTCATTAGTCCCCTCATATGTTATACAAAGTCTATCACATATGACCTTTCAACTCTTGCAAGTAAAAACCCGCATGTAATCTTTTGATTTAAGAGCACAAAAGAAACTATTCAAGCATTTGGCGTTTAGTTGTGCTAAGTTAAGTTCTTCTACTATCAAGTCCACAAAAGGTGTTTCAACTCTAACTTCGTCAACTAGTCTAGTTGGTTTTATATATCCTTCCTGAACTAAGATCTAAATACGATAATTAAGTGACTGTAAAAATGTAGACATGCGCATTTTCCAAAAATCAAAATGAATATTGTCGAATAATGGAGGTCTAGTTATAGAGTAACCCTCAGGTGTATTTCAGTTTCCAAATATAGCTATCTACGTTAATCAAAAGGTAGTCTAAACTTATAATTTTGAAATAAAGCTCTGTTACCATTTGTTGAAACTTATTCACTATGAATTAGGTTGTTAAACCTAAGCTTATATCACAGCGGCTAACCAAGAAGGGGGATGAATTAGTATTTAAAAAATTTTATCCTCTTTTTAAAATTTAAAACTAAGAATTTAACTTTAGTGGATTTTATAGAAAAAGTTTTTCAACCATAAGTTAGAAATAGTAAAACAAAAAAAAGCAGCGAAAAAATAAAAGATATGAGATTTATAGTGGTTCGGTCAAACACGACCTACATCCACTCCCCGGAGGCACCCTCCGAGTATTGCACTAATACCACTAGTGACTCCCCTTTTGCACCAACAGCAAGGTGGAGAAGCCTTTACAAAACTCTCTTCCACCACTACCTGGTGCGACAGAGAACCGTCATCCTTTTACACTCTTTCTAGTGTTGGCAAAGAACCCTTCATCCTTTCATACTCTCCTAGTGTGGGCAGAGAACCCTTCGACTGTTCACACTCTCCTAGTGTGGGCAGAAAACCCTTCAACTTTTCACACTCTCCTATTGTGGGCAGAGAACCCGTTGTCCTTTCACACTCTCCTAGTGTGGGTAGAGAACTCTTCAATTGTTTACACTCTTCTAATGGGCAGAGAACCCTCCAGCTGTTCACACTCTCCTAGTGTGGATAGAAAATCCTCCTCGTCCTTTCACATCTCCAATGTAGTCAGCAGAGAATCGAATCTCCTTGAAGATCTTCTTCACAAGAAATATAGAAGGAAGAGAGAAAAGAATGAAGTAATCAAAAATCAAAAGTAGAGACTCTCACCTCGAGTACCAAGTGAAACCTTCACGGTCCAGTAGTAAGAATTCTCCTTAAAACACTCTCTCACACTCTCTCTTTGACTCTCCTTTCAATTGGCACGAAGATCAGTAGGCAAAAATATTAAGTGGCAGATTATATTGGACTTATATAAGTAAGACACAAAAATTCGTCCAAAAACTGCTAAAATTTAAGTTTGACAGTAGTGGATCGTCTCGTACAATCGTGGATCATCCCACTAGTAAGATCCAAAATCGAAACTATCTTAGAAGTAAGGAAAAAAGATCACTATGGCAAAGAAGATAACTTAACAAAAAGCATTAGGATGATTCAAACCAGAGGTTGAAGAGGAACCTCCTATTTCTCCCACCTCTCCTCCCCTAAAGGCAAGATAGCTTGTTCTTCAAATGCCTAGTGGACTACTGTTTTAAGAAATTGCAAGAGGAGAAAGTTGCTCAGTAGAAGAGGATATTAGAATGTCATCCACATCTGTATCGCCCGAACTTGTGAAACCAAAGAGGAATATCTCAGACACATGAAAGGAATAATCCTAAAGTAAGAAAAATTTGAAGTAAGGGTGTTTGTTCACCCTAGGATTTTATTGTGAGTAGGAGATTTATGAGGCTGGCTGGTACATCATTGGTAGATGGTTACCATTAGTACCTGATGACATCTACCAGAACTTAAAGAGGCAACATTGGTTTAGATATGGGTAGAACAGCCGTTAGAGTGGATGGCCAACTATCTACCCAATGAAAACCCCAAGATTGCCTCATTGTGTTTGGTCCAATCCTTTATGAAAGATCAATGGAAGCGAAGTATAGGAGGCACAAAATCTCCATAGAATGAGTAATGTCTAAATTAAAATAAGTAGAAACAAAAGAAAACATCAATATGTGATAGTATTCTATAATCTCCATTCTTATTTTCTTTTTTTTGAAGAAGCATCAAACGGCTTTAATAACTAAAAAGAAATTTACAAACTAAAAAAAATATATTCCTCCTTTAACAAATTATAAAAGAAGAAAGAAACAGTATCATACTAAAATCTTCCCAAAGAAAATTTACTAAAGAGAGCGTAGTTTAGCACACAAATCTCGCTAACATTATTACAATTCCTATCTATAAAATTGAAAAACACATGGTTGGAATATTGATAAAAGCAAGATCTTCCAACTCCTTCCACCTTTCCTCATTGCATCTTAAGAAATTTGATAATGTTGGAATATCACCTTCGATGATAATTCCCATGTAATTGGACATCCAATCTTTAATGACACCTTTAAAGATTGAATAGCTAAAAGCTCCAATCGAGAAACATCCCAATGAACACACGCAAGTCCAAATGCAAAAGAACTCTACCTTTATTTCCTAAAATACCCACAAATTCTAGCTCTATATGTAAGATAATATGAAGCGCTAAATTAACATTGATCCATTCAGGAGAGGATGATGCCAAAGATTAAACAACAACATGTTCGACTGATTAGCACCTCTAGACCCGAGTTGAAATTACCAATAGTTGTAGATACCGAAGCATAGCACATGGAAATGCAACAATCACCACCGAGCCATCCTCTCTACCTTCATGAATCAACTTATTCCTAGCTTTCCATGAAAATATATGACTATGTTACTGCACTAAATGTCAAATAACACTAAAATATTTGTGAAGAGAAAGAAGTTCAACTACTTACAAATTCTTCAAAGTGTCAAAAGATGGATCCCAAAGCCTCATCTATTTAAGAGTTGAAACAAGCTTTTCATCTTAACACTTTGTATCTATACTACCTACAAATTACGAATGTCCCCAAATCCTCATAACTTACAAGATTGCATTAAATTCTAGGACAAGGTTGTCCACCTACATTCTCCTAATAAGATTGACATGCGCACTGTGAATCATGTTCAACATCTCCACAAATATCTCCACCCAAGGGATAAGCTTAGCCTTTTGATCCATTTCCAAAATAGGACATCATATTGTCCATGAACTGAAGCTTCAAACCAAAGCAGAAATAGATTTCCATAATTTTGAAAATAAGTTCCATCTGTCTTCACCCAATTCTGGCTTAATATATATTTGGCAGATCATATCCACAAAATCCTTTCCAAAGAACTACAGAGCTCATCTTTATTCCAACATTCTCATGTATAAAAATTATCCATAGTCACTTCACTACTTCTGGAGACAACACAAAGTTAGGCCATCTATTAATACATTTATCCATTATCCAAATTCCTTATAAACATCTAATAAAACCACCATCCGCCATTATACACCACCAATTGACTGAGTAACTACCACCATCAAAAAAATATTTTCTAAGAAGATGATCACCCCTTCTTATTGATTCCAACATGAAACTATAGAACCATACTTTAGAGAAGGAACCCTGTGTAGCAAAGACTCTTTATCCTGTAATAAGTTTCGAAGCTAGTTTCGCCCTAATGCACCCACAGCATGTCATCTATGTCATGATCAGGGAGACGACTACTACCACATGCGCTCAAGCCCACTCAAGGCTTGCACAAGGTATGCCAATACACAATAAACATATGAACCCCAATTCATGCTTTCTATCACCAATGAAGCTTCTACACATCTTACAAGCCATAAAGCACACCCTTTTGGACAAGAGAGTGTATAATAAAATGTATTAAAAGAAAGCATTACAGATTTAACAAGAAAAACTTTCCTTCATAAGAGAGAACTCACTACCCTAACATTCAGTATCCTCAAGGCTTTATCAATAAGGAACTGAAAAATCAACCCTAACTAGCCTCATCAAAGTAATTTTAACTCCAAGATAATATTAATTCCTTAACTGGGTCAAAATCCATAAAACTAAAATAGATTTCTTTTTTCTTTTTATTACAATTCTACAAAAAAGAATAGTATATTATTTGTAAACATTATTTGTTGACAGTCCAACAACAAAGTCCTTTAAAATCCCCTTAATCTCCTTCACAGTCTTTATTGTAGCTTTAGAAAAAACATTAAAATCATCTGCATTTAAGCAAAATGTGAAATCCTTGGCCTATTTGGACTAATATGAACACCATCTGATCACCTTTTGAATAAAAGCATTTGAAAAAATTGAGAGCAAAGAATAAATAATAAAAAGATAAAGGGCAAACTTGACGGAAACCACTCCTAGCATAGATCCAATTTGAAAAGTTTCCATTAATCATCAAAGAGAACCTTGTTCTTCAACGCTTCCATAATTAATTGGAAAAAAACTTAGAAAGGATAATGTTTGATTCTATCTCACCAGCTTTAGAATTATAGAAGTTCTAAGAACTGCTGGATGATACGAGCATTACGAACAAGACTGGAATACTTTTAGGAATATGCTCGTTAAAAATGATTCCTCTTAATCACATTATATTACTACCAGACATTCATATTCAGAAGTGGTGGAGTCAAGTTATGTGACTCTAGCTTCCTCATCCCTTAAGGTCAAAAAGATTCCTCGCTCGCCTGGTTCCTTGGGAGCTAATATACAACTACCTAGAGACACGGATGACAATGGCGGTAGGAGTGTGTGAGTACATTGTTCGCCAGGAAATATGATGAAGGTTTCTTATGTTAGAGATAAACTAGGGTGAGGAGAAACCAAACTGGTTGAAGCAAACAAGTTCAGTACTTGAAATGTCAGTTGATCCTGGATAATGTCATTCTAGAGGGGGTGACTTAGCATGACTGCGAATTTGGGAAAAGACTCTTCATGGGCTTGGAAAGAAAGTTATCAGAAGAGTTTCTAGTGGCTGGTCCCTTTGCTAAGTCGTTGTCAGCTGTGCCTTGTTACTTGAATGCATGTCATGGCAAGGATTCTGAAGGTCGAAAAGTTTTGAAAGTGATGTGTGTGAGTGATGACTATTGATTCAAAAGCCTCCACATTATTGAAAAATGACTGTTCAATACAGACAAAATTTTATGTTCGTCCTGTACGAATCGATCGTCCCTCACCCGTACGATAAAATTTTGTATGGATGAATGAATGCGTCAAATAAAATGGCTTTTCGTAATCACACAACTCACGAAAGCGTCCTTTCGTACAGACGTTGACCAAAACGTCTGTACAGACAAACACATGTTCGTCATGGACGATCAAACTTATGATTATTTTAATGGCAGTTGAAACCGAATCCCCTAATTGAACCGACATGTGTTCTGCCGGACGAACCAAAGGTTCGTACGTACAAAATATAGCAATAAAAACTCCTATCGTTTAACTGACTTTCAATCGTCTTGTCGTTTGAACAAGTTCATCCGGATGATCCGTGACATTTGTACAGAAAAGTGTAAATTAAAAACTAAAAAACTGCACAAAAACGGTTTCAAAATCGACAGTTTGACACACGACACAATTCATCACCCGTACGAAAAAATTTAATCCCCACGATTGTCACACAAATTTGTTGAGTCAGTAATTAGGTTGTAAGCTAAGTGAATGTCCCCAAGGCTACCAAGAGGGGGTGAAATTGGTGTTTAAAAAATTTTAAGACCCCTTTAGAAAATTATTGAACCGAAATACAATTTCTTTTAAATTTGTAGATAAAAGGTTTTTCAACCACAGAGTTTTTAAACTGAAATAGAAAGTACGAAACGTAAAAATAGTAAAGTAAATAGACACCAGATTTAAGTGGTTCGGTCTATAACCAACCTATATCCACTCCCCAGAGGCACCCTCGTAGTATTTGCACTAATACCAATTGTGACTCTCTCCTTTTGCACCCATCAGCAATGCGAGAAGCCTTTACAACACACTCTTTTCACCACTCCCGCCGTGCGGCAGAGAACCGTCCGACCTTATTAACACAATACCCAGTGTTGGCAGAGAACCATCCGCCTTTCACACTATCCCCAGTGTGGGCAAGACCCCTTCGTCCTTTCACACTCTACCTATTGTGGGCAGAGAAACCCTTCGTCCTTTCACACTCTCCTAGTGTGGGCAAAGAACCCTTCGGCATGTTCACACTCTTCAAGTGTCGGAAGAGAACCGGATCCCTTGACTGATCTTCTCACAAGAATCTAGAAGGAAGAAGGAAAGAGGAAGTAATCCCAATTCACAAGTAAGACTCTTACCTTTGAACTCCAAGTGAAGCCTTCTCGCTCCAAGTGATAGGAATCCTCCCTTGAATGCTTTCTCCAACCTCTCCTGGCTATTCTCTCAGGAGGCACGAAGATCAAATGACAAAAAGATTGGGTGGCAGTCTAATTTGGACTATTTTAACAAAGACAAGAAAAACCACCCAAAAACTGCAAGTATTCAATTCGTACGCAGTGGATCGTCCTGTACGATCGTGGATCGTCCTGGACGATTTTACTTAAATGATCTGAAATGACCCTAATTTGAATATGTGTACGAAATTCATCGTACAGCTATCGTCTGTACGAAAGGTTCGTCCTGTACAACAAGGTTCTCCAAGTACGAACGGTTATTACAAGGTCGATTCTCTGAAACAAGTGAAAACTGTCCTAAGTCGGTTAATCGTTGGACGAAAATTGATTCGTTGGACGAAATTTTTACAGAGGACCGATAGTCCTGGACAATAATTTATTTCGTCTGGACGAAAAATTTCCACGAGGACCAATCGCCAAGGACGATAATTTATTTCGTCTGGACAGAAATTTTCCAGAGACCCGATCGTCCTGGACAATAATTAATTTCGTCTGGACGAAAATTTTACAGAGGACCTATCGTCCTGGACGATTAATTATTTCGTCTGGATGAAAATTTTCCAGAGAGCCAATCGTCCTGGACGATAATTTATTTCGTCCTGGACGAATAGGACTTAGAAAAATTTTTCAAGCAAGTTCCTATTCGTTCCATATGCTCTATAGGAGATAAACTGTCTGATCGTTCCAGTACGAACTTAAGATCGTCCTGTACGATCAATATAAATTCTATATGATCTCCTTATGTGTGTATGTTTTATTCACTCAAAATACAACCACTCCCTTTCAATTTGATTTCTAAGAAAAGTGCAAGCTTCAAATTTTACAAAGTATCTCATGCTGAATTTAATTTGAAGTCTTCGTACCTGGAGTTCGTTTTTCCTGAAATGTCAAGTACACACAAGCAAATACAATTCTTCAAAAATTGTTAGGAGATAACTACACATTGTGAACAATAATGTTTGAAATCATCAAAACTTTATAATTTGCAAAAATGAAAAGCATGCAAATAGCAACTATCTTAAGAATCTCCCCCCTTTTTGATGATGGCAAACAATTATTGTTTGTATGATTCAATTTAAACAAATCTTTCTATCTCCTAAACTCCCCCTAATGATGAATATATGAAAATAAGAGGCAATTTGAACCGAATAAATTGTTTTATATATTTTTTTTTACAAAAATAAACTAGAAACACAAAACATACCCAAAACATACCAAAACAAAACATACAAACACAATGATTTCTCCCCCTTTTTGACAACAACAAAAAGTGAAGAGAAATAGACAAGAAATGTAAGTAATTGTATGAAATTCATTTGAACATTAATCTAAATGGTGATTGATACAAGGTATGCAATTTTAAACTAAAAATATAGGTCAATCATAGAAATTCATGGAATTTAAAAAGTGATATAACATTGTAAGTAGAAAATTTAGCAAAGACATGATTCAATTTAGACATTCCAATATAAAAATCATTACAAAGAGATGAAAGAAAAATTCGATATTCAAAGTTCAATAGAATATAAATGAACATAAGACAATTTGAATTAAGAGATTGAAAGAATTTGGAAAGAAGAGAATTACCACATGGCGCTTTGCGCATCTTTTTTCAAAATTTTGGGCATATTTGTTGTGCATCTTTTGAATTGGGCTGATTTGTGCTTTTTTCAATTTGAACCTTTGCGCATTCCTTTTGATTTTGTACTTTTGTACAATTTTTTCAAGAGTAATTGAGACCAATTCTTTCCAAAAACAATAATCTAAAATTTCAAATATTTCTAAGTGCATAAATATTATTTGAGCTATGAAATACAAAATAAGACAAACATCTAAATTGCAATAAAATATTAATTTTTATGTAGTCTAAATGAATAGACATGAATTTAAAAGTTCTAATTACACCAAGTTATAAACAACTTTTAAATTTAGAAAGACTAGATTTTCTAATGTAGAAAATCTCAAATTCAATCTAATTTAAGCACTATGAGAGATTAAATAATACTAATGAAATTCATAAAAATTAACCACATTTCAAAAACAAATCAACTTGAAACAAGTACGAAATACATTGATATTTTAAAAGGATAACACATTTCATAATATCTAAACACAATTAACAAAATACACTAACTTAAACTAAAAAACAAATATAAAGACAAACACTTAACATAACACTAACACAACAAAACATGAAACAAAATACGAGTACAACAAAGACACAAGAAATTCATCTCTACTTTTCTGGAGGAGAGGAGAGGAATGCCACCGAAAAGGTTGAAGTAGAGGCCATCAACATTACATTGGTATTGATATCATGTACTTTCATTTCTAATGATACCAATGTCTGTTTATTCTGCACAAGTTGAGCATCAAATTATCAAACCTTTGATCAATATGAGTCTCTAATCTATCAAATCTCTCAATCAGATCTGATATCTGAATGAGGGCAGTGGTTTTGCGCTCCTTCTTCTTCTTCTTCTTCTGAAGCACTGGCATGTGCTTTTTCTTTTTCTTTTTCCTCCCTGAAGAGCAACTGAAGGAGCATCATTATAGTAAACTGGCTCTTCATATCTCTTCATCAGGATGCACCAAATATATATTTCTTCTCCAAAATGTAAGTAATTAAATGTCCCAAAGAAATATTCCTTTTCCTCTTCGTTCAGCATGTCCTATTTTCTGAAAGCCCATAGATTATGATCTATGATAAGTGGGCTTCGACGATAGGCGACGATCCATAATCAAAAAGGTTAGAACAAAAGAGAGGAGTAATGTTATCCTATCACCACTTTAGGAATGATTGAAGATCTAAGGATATGCTGGATGATACGGGCATTTGGGTCATCCCAATACTCAGCAACATGATAGGTTAGGCCACTTTTTCTAATTACCCTATTGACATCTTCCCATCTGATTGTGTTTTCAGTCATTAGGGTGTGAGCTCTATATCCTTCAGTCCTTAGGTTTAGAAAGCACCAATGTCATGCTTGGTGATTTCTCTACTTTTGCTTGAAAACAAAGAACTAATGGAACAGTGGTCCGAGTTAAAACTCATGTTTGCTAGGAAATAGTGAAAGGTTTGCTTATTGTAGAAATGGACGAGAGAAAGTATGAAATGGAATTGGGGTGAGGCAAAAGGTGCATTACCTTAAAATTAATCTCGCTTTGGATTAAAATCGAGATGGAGTTATTTTGCGGAAGCAAAACGAGGAAGGATTCCTCATTCGCCTAGAATGGAAGTTTCTGACGCATTCCATTCGGCTTCTTCGCTAACACCTTTTGTCTTTGCTTGAAGAGGCCATTGACAATTTGAAGTAAAAGGGATGAAAGAGAAGTTTGAAGTGTGATTGTAAGTATAGAAGCCTTCATATTTAAAGAAAACGATACGTTCGTCCTGGACGTAAAAGTTCTCCTGGAGAAAATTCGTTCGTCTGGACGAAAATATTTCGTACAGACGATCAAATTCGTCCAAAATGTAACGATCCACTCAACCGCTGCATTCAATCGTCTTGACTTTGAGAAAAAGAAAAAATTTTCGTCCTGATGATTGTCAGATCGTACAACGATCTAATTAAAAACTGCTCCTCAAAAGGTTAAAAATGCACGCAAACCAATTTATCTCACATCGTTCAGTACGAAACAAAGTTCCCAGACAATTTCCTCCAATTTTTGAATTTTTGAATTTAAATTTAAGAAAATCAAATCAAACTTTAAAAACACAGAAAACATACAATAAAAACTTACACTCAAAAAACAAATTCATTCAAAACACACAAAAATTCACAAAAATCAAAAACAAAACAAAAAATATAAACATCAATGTTGCAAAGACATTTGTTTAGGCATTTAAATCAATACACCTAGCCTTGTTCTTAAAGTACTGAAGTATCAAGGGCTAAAGGTTTTGTAAAAATGTCTGCAAATTAATTTTCAGTATGAAACATGTGTGATTCATTTCTCCTTTGGATACATGATCCCTTATGAAATGAATGCTTATATCAATGTGTTTGGTTCTAGAATGTTGAATAGGATTTTGGAAATGCAAATAGTACTATTATTGTCACAATAAATTGGAATAGTGCCTACAGATAATCCTAAATCATCAATTGTTGTTTTAAACCAAAGTACTTGTGCCACACAACAATCCTAATCAATGTATTCTGCTTCTACAGTAATAGAGCTACTGAATTTTGTTTTCTACTGGACCAAAAACTAATGAATTTCCAATGAATTGACATGTTCCAGAAGTGCTTTTCCATCCACTCTACAGCTGCAAAGTCAGAATCTGAATAACCAATAATTTCAATGAAGAGCTAAACTAAGGATAACAAATTCCTAAGTTTTGAGTTCCTAGTAAGTATCTTAAAATCCTTTTCACTGCTGTCAAATGTGATTTCTTTGGATTCTGATTGAAATCTAGCACATAAGCAAACACTGAACATAAATATCTGGTTCGGCTAGTCAAGTAAAGCAAAGATCCAATAATCCCTCATATTTCTATTGATCACAGATTTTCCCTTAAGGTCTCTACTTAACGGAACTGAGGAACTCATGGTGTACTAATAGGTTTAGCATTGTCCATTTCATATTTCTTGAGGATCCCTTAATATATTTGTTTGACTAAGAAATGTCCTTCCTCAAGTTGCTTGATGCTAAAACCTAGAAAGTAATTAAATCTCCCATTAGACTCATTTCAAATTCACTACTCATGTATTAGAAAAATCATCAAAAGATTTATTTTGAAGATCCAAAGATGATATCATCCACATAAATTTGAACAATGAGTATTTCCTTTCCAAATTTCTTTAAGAAGAGAGTTGTATCGACACTTCCTTTTTCAAAAGATCTTCAAGTAGGAAAGTGCTCAATCTCTCATACCAAGCCCTAGTGCTGTTTCAATCCATATAATGCCTTTTTTAACTTAAAAACATGATTTGGGTATTTGAATTTTCAAATCCTGGAGGTTGTTCTACAAAAACATTCTTCAATAACACCATTAAAAAAGGCACTTTTCACATCCATTTGAAACAGTTTTAAAACTTTTAAAATAGGCAAAGGCAAGTAAAACCCTAATGCTTCAAGTCTTGCTACGGGGCAGAGTCTCTTCAAAATCAATTCCTTCAATTTGATTATACCTTTAGCAACTATCTAGCCTTATTTCTAATGACTACTCCTGAGTCATTCATTTTATTTTGAACACCCACTTAGTTCCAACAACACTTTGACTTTTGCCTTGTAGTTAATTCCAAACTTTATTCTTACAAATTGATTTAACTCTTTGCATGGCCAATATCCAAAATTCATCAGAAGGTGCCGATCAATATTAGTGGGTTCAATAGTGAAATAAAGGCTGAATGATTGACTTCCTTATTTAATCCACGCCTAGTTCTAACACCTCACTAGGTTCTCCTATGATCAATTCTCCTTGGGTGGTTTTTTAGAAAATCTCAAATCTCTAGGCAAAGGGTTTTCTCTTCCAAATTTTTTTACATTTTTTCCAAATTAATCTATCAATCTTTTGGAGTTTTTTCTCAATTTCTTCTTCAACAATATTTGGCTCTTCTAAAATTTCCAGATTCATCAAATACAACATGTTTGGTTTCTTCAATAACAAAGTTCTTTTGTTGAATACCCTATAAGATTTTCAACACTTGAATATCCAACAAAAATTCCTTCATCTGATTTTGGATCAAATTTTCCTAAGGCAGATTTTCCATTGTTATGAATGAACACCTTGCAACCAAAAACATGCAAATGAGACAAATTTGGTGTTCTACCCTTTTAGTAACTCATAGGGTGTTTTATTTAAATTCGATCTCACATTCACCCTATTCAAACATAACATGCAGTGCTAACCGCCTCACCCCAAAAATATCAGGAAGTGAGTATTCTGCCAACATTGCTCTGGCGCTTCTATTATGTTCTTTTTTTCTTTCAACTACTTCCATTTTGTTGAGGGTTCTAGGTGCAGAAAAATTGTGATCAATCCCTTTTTCTTTAAAAAATTTTCAAATCTTTCATTTTCAAATTCTCCTCCATGACCACTTTGTAAAGACATTATTTCACATCCTAGTTTTTCTCTGAATCCAAGTTGAAAATTTTCTAAATTCCTCAAATGATTAGTTTTATGAAAAAGAAATCTAACCCAAGTGAATCTAGAGAAAATCATCCACAATAACAAATCCGTATACCTTCCCTCCTAGACTTACAGTTCCTACGGTCCAAAAAGATCCATGTGAAGATTTCCAATGGTTTACTAGTTCTAAGACATTATTGGACTTAAAAGAGGACTTCAATTGTTTTCCTATTTACATGCATCACAAAGATGGTCCTTAGAAAGTCTAGTTTTTGGTATACCTCTTACTAAATTCTTTGGATAATTCTCCTAAGATTTTTCATACTAGAATGACAAAGTCTCCTATGCCAAAGCCAAGATTCATCAAAACAGTTTTCAAACAGAAAGCAATAGAGTATGAAATGAATTCAAATCTAGCATGTAAATATTGTTTACCCTTTTTTCATTAAAACTTCTTACCATTTAGGCTTAATATGCAGCTAGTAGGTAAAAATTTTACATTATATCCCTTGTCACATAGCGGACTTATACTTAACAAATTATGCTTTAAGCCTTCAACCAATAACACATTGTCTATAAAAAAGTTTTTGAAATTACCAATCATACCTGATCCCAACCTTTCTTTGTGGTATTATCTCCAAGTGTAACCTTGCCTCCATTCCTGGCTTTTAGCGATATGAATGTGTAGGTCCCAGTCATATGCTTTGAACATCCGCTATCCAGGTACCATATGCTCCCACGAGGTCTTGTGTGAGAGCACTTCTCTTCTTGATCTGAGGTGATCCATATTGTCTGCCATCAACAAAGATTGGTGACTTCTTCTTCTTTTTTCTGTCATCAGATGAGTCTGAAGCTGAGTCCGCCCAGAAAGCTCTTTGAAACTTCTTCTTGCCCTTCTTACCATAGGTTTCTCCTCCACCTTCTCCTTACTAGGAGTGCTTTGAGTTTTGGGCAATCAGTCTTGATATGACCTAGTTTCCTGCACCATAACAAATCACTTCATTAGAAACCTTGCCATTTCTGTTAAACTTACCTCTACTCATTGCTGGCGTCTCTTATGCATTCCTCTTTAAAAAGTTTCTGAATTGTCTAGTCATCAGTGCAATATCATCTTCATCCTCAGGTTATGAGTGTGTTCACTCTCTGACTCTTCCACTTTTAGTGCTATATTCTTCTCCTTTTCGTGTTCACCTGCATCAATCTTTCTTTGACTTACTCCTTGCTCATAAGCAATGAGTGAACCAAGAAGAGTTGTCAATAGAATAAATGTTAAAATCTTGTAACTCTGTAATTGCAGTAATTTTTGCATCATAAGCAGTAGGTAAGCAACAAAGAATCTTATGACCATTTCAGCATTAGTTAATTCCCTACCAAGTGCATGCAAAGAAGTACAATTTTGTGTAAATCTTGTATACATGTCGGAAATAGATTCATTAGGTTTCATGCGAAACAATTCATACAGTGTAACAAGATATTGAGTCTTGATTATTTTAACCTCATTTGTCCCTTCATAAGTTATACAAGTCAATACCCAATGTGTCCTTTCCCGCTTTGCAAGTGAAACCCGCATGTAGTCTTCAGATTTTAAAGCACAAAAGAAACTGTTTTAAACATTTGGCATTTAATTGGCTAAGTCATTTCTTCTACAGTCCAATCAGTAAAAGGTATTTCTACCATTACTCCATCAACTAATCTAGTTGTTTTGTGTAACCATCCTGGACTAGCATCCACATGTGATAATCAAGTGACCTGTAAGAAAGTAAACATACGTGTTTTCCAAAAATCAAAAGGAAAATTGTCAAACAGTGGAGGTCTATGATAGAGTACCCTCAGTGTATTTCGGTTTCCGAAAGTAGCCCATCTACGTTAATCAAAAAGTAGTTTCAAACTTATGATATGAAACAAAGCTCTGATACCACTTGTTGAGTCTAGTAATTAGGTTTTAAGCCTAAGTGAATGTCCCAAGGCACCAAGAGGGGGGTGAATTTGGTAGTTTTAAAAATTTTTAAGACCCTTTTAGAAAATTATTGAATCGAAATAAAATTTCTTTAAATTTTGTAGAAAAAGGTTTTTCAACCACAGAGTTTTTAAAACTGAAATAAAAGTGCGGAAACGTAAAAACATAAAGTAAATGACACCAATTTATAGTGGTTCGGTCTATAAACCTACCTACATCCACTCCCCAGAGGCACCTCTGAGTAATGCACTAATACCAATAGTGACTCTCCTTTTGCACCCACGCATACGGAGAAGCCTTTACAACACACTCTTTTCACCACTCCCTGGTGCGGCAGAGAACCGCCATCCTTTACACAATACCCAGTGTTGGCAGAGAACCGTCCGTCCTTTCACACTATCCCAGTGTGGGCATAGAACCCTTCGTCCTTTCACACTCTCCTAGTGTGGGCAGAGAACCCTCATCCTTCACACTCTCCTAGTGTGGGCAAAGAACCCTTCGGCTGTTCACATCTTCAAGTGCCAGAGAACCGGATCTCCTTGACTGATCTTCTCAAAGAATTAAGAAGGATAAGGAAAGAGTGAACAATCCCAATTCACAAGTAGAGACTCTTACCTTTGAACCCAAGTGAAGCCTTCTCGCTCCAGTGGTAGGAATCCTCCCTTGAATGCTTTCTCCAACTCTCTCCTTGGCTATTCTCTCAAGAGCACAAAGATCAAATGACAAAAAGATAGGATGGCAGTCTAATTTGGACTATTTATACAAAAGACAAGAAAAACCTGCCAAAAAACTGAAGTATTCAATTCTGTACGCAGTGGATCGTCCTGTACATCGTGATCGTCCTGGACGATTTTACTAAATGATCTGAAATGACCCTATTTGAATATGTGTACGAAATGTCTTCGTACAGCTGATCATCCTGTACGAACAAGGTTCGTCCAGTACGAATGGTTATTACAAGGTCGGTTCTAGAAACTAGTGAAAACGTCCTAAGTCGGTTAAATCGTTTGGACGAAAATTGATTCATCTGGATGAAATTTTACAGAGGACCGATCGTCCTGGTCGATAATTATTTCGTCTGGACAAAAAAATTTCCGAGGACCAATCGCCACGGACGAAATTTATTTGTCTGGACGAAAATTTTTCCAGAGACCCGATCGTCCTGGACGAAAATTAATTTTCGTCTGGACGAAAATTTTACATAGGACCTATCGTCCTGGACAGAAAATTTATTTCGTGGACAAAATTTTCCAGAGAGCCAATGTCTGGACGATAATTATTTCGTCCTGGACAAATAGACTTAGAAAAAAATTTCAAGCAAGTTCCTATTCGTTCCATATGCTCTATAGGAGATAACTGTCTGATCGTCCAGTACGAACTTAAGATTCATCCAGTATGATCAGTATAAATTCTATATGATCTCCTTATGTGTGTATGTTTTTATTCACTCAAAATACAATCACTCCCCTTTCAATTTGATTTCTAAGAAAAGTGCAAGCTTCAAATTTTACAAAGTATCTCATGCGAATTTAATTTGAAGTCTTCGTAGTCTGGAGTTTTTTTCCTGAAATGTTAGTACCCACAAGAGCAAATACAATTCTTCCAAAATTTTAGAGATAACTACACATTTGAACAATAATGTTTGAAATCATCAAAACTTTATAAGTGCAAAAATGAAAAGCATGCAAATAGCAACTATCTTAACAAAATTTTTTAAAACAAGCACTCAACAAAACTAAAACATAAGCACACTAAAACATAATGAAACAAAAACAAAATCTCAAGATACAGAAGAAAAAATCACAAAACACAATGATATACAGAAAATTATGACTAAAAACACTTATCAATGTTGACAGAAAAAATATTTTTATCAAGAATTCAATCGATTACTCCAGCCTTATTCTTAATTCACTGAAAGTATCAAAGGCTAAAGTTTTTATAAAAATAGTCTGCAAATTGATTTTAAGTAGAAACATGAGTGAGTTCAATTTCTCCTTGGATACATGATCCCTTATGAAATGATATCTTATGTCAATATGTTTGGTTCTTGAATGTTGAATAAAATTTTTAGAAATATAAATAGCACTAGTGTTATCACAATAAATTGGAATGTGGCCTATAGTTAATCCTAAATATCTCAACTGTTGTTTCAACCAAGTACTTTTGCAACACAACTTCCTAATGCATGTATTCCTTCTGCAGTAGATATGGCTACTAAATTTTGTTTCTACTAGACCAAGAGACGAAAGAATTCTAATAAACTAACATGTTCCATAAGTTCCTTTCTATCCACCTACAACCTGCAAAGTCAGAATCTGAATAACCAATTATTTCAAATGAAGAGCTAAACTTAGGATACCAATTCCTAAGTTCTGAGTTCCTAACAGATATCTTAAAACCTTTTTACTGCTTCAAATGTGATTCTTTTGGATCTGATTGAAATCTAGCACAAAATAAACACTAAACATGATATCGGACCGACTAGCTGTTAATTAAAGTAAAGATCCAATTACCCCTAAATTTCTTTTGATCAATAGATTTCCCTTAGGGTCCCTTATCTAACTGAACTGAGGAACTCATAGGTGTACTAACAGGTTAGCATTGTCCATTTCATACTTTTTGAGGATGTCCTTAATAAATTTTGATTGACTAAGAAATGTACTCCTCCTCAATTGCTTAATGTTAAATCCTAGAAAGTAACTTAAATCTCCCATGAACTCATCTCAAATTCACTACTCATTATTTTAGAAAATCATCAAAAAGATTTTCATTTAAAGATCCAAAGATGATGTCATCCACATAAATTTGTACAATGAGTATATCCTTTTCAATCTCTAAAAAAAGAGTGTATCCACACTTTCTTTTCAAATGATCTTTCAAGTAGGAAGGTGCTTAACCTCTCATACCCGCCCTAGGTGCCTGTTTCAATCCATATAATGCCTTTTTTTAATTTGAAAATAAGATTTCGGTATTTAGAATTTTCAAAAAGGGTTGGTGTTGTTCTACAAAAACAACTCTTGAATTACCCCCTTTAAAAAGGTACTTTTTACATCCATTTGATACTATTTAAATCCTCTAAAATAGGCAAAGGCTAGCAAAACCCTAATTGCTTAAGTCTAACTACAGGGCCAAAAGTCTCCTCAAAATCACTCCCTTCAATCTAATTATACCCCTTAGAAACTAATCTAGCTTTATTTCTAATGACTACTCCTGAGTCATTCATTTTATTTTTGAATACTCACTTAGTATCCAACTACACTTTGATCCATTTGGCCTTGTAGTTAATTTCCAAACTTTATTTCTAACAATTCATTTAACTCTTCTTGTATGGCCAAAATTTAAAATTCATCCGAAACTACTTGATCAATATTAGTGGGTTCTATTGTTGAAATGAAGGCTGAATAATTGACTTCTTTATTTAATCCCACATATAATCCTTACACCCTCATAGTTCATCAATTATCAACTCCTTGGGTAGTTTTTTTAGAAAATCTCAAATCTCTAGGCAAAGGATTTTCTATCTCCAAATTTTCTTTCACATTTTTTCCTAAATTTCTTCCAAATTTATTTTATCAATCTTTTGGGAGTTATCCTCAATCTCAACTTGTAAAAACATTTGGCTCTTCCAAATTTCCAAATTCATCAAATACAACATGTGTGGGTCTCCTCAATTACCAAAGTTTCTTCTATTGAATACCTATAAGATTTTCCAACACTTGAGTATCCAAAAAAAATTCCTCATCTGATTTGGGATCAAATTTTTCTAAGGTAGATTTTCATTGTTTATGTAAAAACAACTGTAATCAAAAACATGCAAATGAGATAAATTAAGTGTTCTTCTTTTAGCAACTCATTGGGTGTTTTTATAGTTTAGATCTCACATTCACCCTATTCAGAACATAACATGCAGTGCTAACCGCCTCACAAAAGTATTTAGGAAGTGACTATTCTGCCAACATAGCTCAGGCGGCTTCTATCAATGTTCTATTTTTTCTTTCAACTATCCCATTCTGCTGAGGGGTTCTAGGTGCAGAAAAAATATGATCAATTCCTTTCTCCTTACAAAAATTCTAAAATCTTTCATTTTCAAATTCTCCTCCATGATCGCTTTGTATAGTCATGATTTCACACCCAAGTTTTCTTTGAATCCAAATTAAAAATTTATAAATTCCCTCAAATGATTCACTCTTATGAAATAGAAATCTAACCCATGTGAACTTGAGTAATCATCCACAATCACAAATCCATATACTTTTCCTCCTTAGACTTACAGTTCAACTAGTCCAAAAGATCCATATGCAAATTCTCCAATGGTTTACTAGTTCTAAGATCATTACTGGATTGAAAAGAGGACTTCACTTGCTTTCCTATTGCATGCATCACAAATGTGGTCCTTAGTAAAGTCTAGTTTTGGTATACACCTCTCACTAAGTTCTTTTGGTAATTCCCTAAGATTTTTCATGCTAGAATGACAAAGTCTTCCTATAACCAAAGCCATGACTCATCCGAAATAGTTTTTTAAACAAAAAGCAGTAGGAGTTTTAATGCAATTTAAATCTAGCATATAAATATTGTTTACCCTTTTTCCATTTAAAACATCATTTTCATTTAGGCTTAAAATGTACTAGTAGAAAAAATTTTATACAATATCCTTTGTCACATAGCGGCTTATACTTAACAAATTATGCTTTAAGGCTTCCACCGATAACACATTTTCATATATAAATTCTTTAGATTTCAATCATACCAATCCCAATCACTTCGTTGTGGTGTTATCTCCAAGTGTAACCTTGCCCCACCTCCTGACTTCCCAGCGATATGAATTATGCAGTATCTCCAGTCATATGCTTTGAACATCCGCTGTCCAGGTACCATATGCCTCATGAGGTCTTATTTGAGAGCGACCCTGCAAAATTATCAAACATTAGACCTAGAAACCCAAACAAGTTTGGGTTCTCCTTTTGGCAATTTATAAAAAGATGCATATATTAGATTCTAGGTTATGTATATCTTAGGTTTCCACACCAAATAAGTTTTTTTTCTAATAGACAGGTGTGAGCTATGTGTCCAATCAATCCATAATTGTTACATTTGACTTTTGGAAAAGGATCCTAAGTCTACTACTACTATTCATATGTCTTTTTAGGGATTAGCATAAATTTAGGATACAAAAAGGAGTAGTGAATCTTCAAGTTTAGGGGGTATCCTATTATCCTCGGAGATTTTATCGTTACTTTGTAAAATGTATTATAATCTTGGATCCTCCGAGAATTTAAACCCTAGATCTATTTAGACCCTAAGATTCCTCAAGACCAATCTAGACATTATGATCGATCTAGGTCCTAGGATTCTCTAGACCCCAGAACATAGGACTTCTTAGACTCTAAAATTCTCTTAGATTTTAGATCTTAAGATTCTTCCAGACTCCAGACCCTATGATTAATTCATATCTTAGATCATTCCATAATCCATGTTTAATTTAGACCCTAGGATCAAGTCTGATCATAGATCAACATATTCCAGACTAATCTAAATCCCAAATAAATCTAAAATCTTGATCAATCCATATCTTTATTCAATTCAAACTTCAATCAAATATAAACAAACAAACCTACCCAAACTTTAAATATATCTAGATCTTTATTTCCAGTTCAAAACTTAATTTTGCCTCTGATCAAGCTTCAACCTTATCCTATCACTTATGATCATCCAAATGATCTTAAATGATTTTAATAACTCACTTAATTAATCAAATTTAGAATACAACATAAACCCAAAAATTCAAATCAAAATCCAAGGTTTAATGGCCCTATCTTGAAAGCCTTTTCCAAGGATTTTTCAAACCATTCAAACCCCAGTCAAATGACCTCTAATTTAAAGTCTATCAATTGCATATTGATATGACATGTCTCTAGAGGTAACCCTCCAAATTTAAACTCAATTTGAGATCTCTAACCTCAAAAACTAAATCAATTTCCAAAGGCTATAAAACCTTAAAATATTTACAACCTATACCACTACATATGTCTCTTAGTGGAATCAGACCTTGGAGCCTTCTCCGAACCCTCTAATCATATCCAGATTCTTGATTATGAGTTGCTAAGTATCAGCTATATTTTATTGGACCCACTTTGACCCCTAGTTGACAAGGGGACAAAATGACCAATGCCCATTAGAGGCTTAAATAGTCATTTCAACCCAAATGACTTTCTCAACCCTTGAAACGAGCCCTATTTAACTTCAAACATAAAAAATAACTTGTTGGATCCAAACATAGACCCTAGTTCAACCTGGTTAACCAAATGGCTCTTTAGGGTTCAAATAATCATCTTGACTAAATTAACTTCCCTATACCTTTAGACCATCTCCACTGGTCTCAAAACATCATTTCAAACTTATTGAGCTTAGACCCAGACACTGGATAAACTTGGTTGACCAAACTAACCTAGGTTGACCAAATCAACCCTTAAGCTCCTTTACACTCAATCAAACCCCAAATCCATTCAAACCTCATTCAAACTCCTTTGAACACAAGGAATTGATTGGTTATCTTGACCCAGCCACCTATTGACTTGGTCAACTTGGCCTAGATCCAGTCAAACCTGGCCCATTTAGATAAATTTAGGGAATATTTTCAAACTTGATTCATTTAAGCTTTTCAAATCTCTAAGACCCTTCAATCAAGTTCTTTGGACTCCTCTTAATGCACAATAAGCCAAGTCATGCTCATTTCGACCAAGTCACCACATTTAGACTTGGTCAAACTAGTTTAAACTCCCTTCCATGCCTTCAAGCCTCACTCTTAGGCATCAAATCCTCTTCAACTTATCTAACCAGCACTCAAGGCCTTCCCACTTTCCACATTAGTTGGTTTGATAAGTTAACTGGTCAAACAAGTCAACAAGTCTCCAAAAGATCATTAAATGATCAAATCATCAAGTTAAGTGCACTCCTTTTAAATCCCTCTAACTCTAACTTCTTTAATCACCTTCTAGAATGTTCTTAAGCCCTCTTAATCCATGGTTTAGCTCCTAATCACATCCACATGTTAATCCCTCTAACTCTAATTGCTTTAATCACCTTCTAGGACAAGGGACCTTTACAAAATAAAACCAATTCTTTCAAGCCTTTATCCCTAAAATTTTATAAAACTCATGTTTGGTGAAAGCTTAGTGTGATTGGGATCTAAAATTTTAGAAGTTTTCAAAGAAAAAGAAATATATAAAATCAAGTTAAATTAAAAATTCAGAATCTCTTCGAATGAAAAATACTTTTCATACTTCATTGTTATGTGATATTTCACATATATTTGTAACTTTGCAAATACAATAATAGTTAAAATTATAAATAACTTCAAATTTTCATTTTGAAAGAAACAAATTCAAATTATCTTTTAAATAACATAAAAATAAATTTTTTTTCAAAAACTTATCTTCTTATTCAACAAAGATTTGATAATACAAAAAAATAAGTCTAGAAATACTATCAAATTTGGAATGGGATTCCTAAATTTGGAGCTGTTAGTTACTGAGAAGAAGTTAGTTGATATGACTACTGAAGAGAAATTACACACCCCATTGGAAGATGTTGTGTTACGGTTAGGAACGGATTCCTCCACCCCTGAAGAGGGAGTCAATGTTACCCATATACCCATCACACTTTTCACTAAAGAGCGTGGGTAGGCATAATCTATAGTAATAGTTGAAATGAATTAGTGTCTAAAGCGGGATCTAGCACGATGACTCCTTTCACTAGTAAGATCCAAAATCGAAACTATCTTAGAAGAGTAAGGAAAAAAGATCACTATGGCAAAGAAGATAACTTAACAAAAAGCATTAGGATGATTCAAACCAGAGGTTGAAGAGGAACCTCCTATTTCTCCCACCTCTCCTCCCCTAAAGGCAAGATAGCTTGTTCTTCAATATGCCTAGTGGACTACTGTTTGAAGAAATTGCAAGAGGAGAAAGTTGCTCAGTAGAAGAGGATATTGAGGAATGTCATCCACATCTGTATCGCCCGAACTTGTGAAACCAAAGAGGAATATCTCAGACACATGAAAGGAATAATCCTAAAGTAAGAAAAATTTGAAGTAAGGGTGTTTGCACCCTAGGATTTTATTGTGAGTAGGAGATTTATGAGGCTGGCTGGTACATCAGTACTGGTAGATGGTTACCATTAGGTACCATGATGGACATCTACCAGAACTTAAGAGGCAACATTGGTTAGATTGGGTAGAAGCAGCCGTTAGAGTGGATGGCCAACTATCTACCCAATGAAAACCCCAAAGATTGCCTTCATTGTGTTTGGTCCAATCCTTTATGAAAGATCAATGGAAGCGAAGTATAGGAGGCCAAAATCTCCATAGAATGAGTATGTCTAAATTAAAATAAGTAGAAACAAAAGAAAACATCAATATGTGATAGTATCTATAATCTCCATTCTTTTTTTCTTTTTTTTGAAGAAGCATCAAACGGCTTTAATAACTAAAAAGAAATTTACAAACTAAAAAATATATTCCTCCTTTAACAAATTAATAAAAGAAGAAGAAACATTATTCATACTAAAATCTTCCCAAAGAAAATTACTAAAGAGAGCGTAGTTAGCACACAAATCCGCTAACTTATTACAATTCCTATCTATAAAATTGAAAATCACATGGTTGGAAATATTGATAAAAGCAAGATCTTCCAACTCCTTCCCACCTTTCCTCATTGCATCTTAGAGAAATTTGATAATGTTGGAATTATCACCTTCGATGATAATTCCCATGTAATTGGACATCCAATCTTTAATGACATCCTTTAAAGATTGAATAGCTAAAAGCTCCAATCGAGAAACATCCCAATGAACACACGCAAGTCCAAATGCCAAAAGAAATCTACCTTTATTGTCCTAAAATACACCACAAATTCTAGCTCTATATGAAGATAATAGTGAAGCGCTAAAATTAACATTGATCCATTCAGGAGGAGGATGATGCCAAAGATTAAACAACAACATGTTCGACTGATTAGCACCTCTGTGACCCGAGTTGAAATTACCAATAGTTGTAGATACCGAAGCATAGCTCATGGAATTGGCAACAATCACCACCGAGCCATCCTCTCTACCTTCATGAATCAACTTATTCCTAGCTTTCCATGAAAATTATACTGAATTGCAAAAAAATATTTACTAACTAACTATTATGTGAAGAAAGAAGATTCAACTACTTACAACATTCTTCAAAAGTGTCAAAAGATGGGATCCCAAAGCCTCATCTATTTAAGAGTTGAAAAGCTTCTTTCATCTTCTCACATTTGATTGCAACATGCCTAATAACTTAAATTGCATTAAAGTTCCTAGGACAAGAGTTGTCCACCTACATTCTCCTATATGACAAGAATTGACATGTAGGAATATCATTGTTCAACATTCTCCACCAAAATATCTCCACCCAAGGGATAAGCTTAGCCTTTTTGATCCATTTCCAAAATAGGACATCATATTGTTCATGAACTGAAGCTTCAAAGGCCAAAGCAGAAATAGATTTCCCATAATTTTGAAAATAAGTTCCATCTTGTCTTCACCCAATTCTGGCTTAATATATATTTGGCAGATCATATCCACAAAATCCTTTCCAAAGAACTTACAAAGCTCATCTTTATTCCAACATTCTCATGTAATAAAATTATCCATAGTCACTTCACTACTTCTGGAGACAACACAAATGTAGGCCATCTATTAATACATTTATCCATTATCCAAATGTCCTTATAAACATCTATAAAACCACCATCCGCCATTATACACCAACCAATTGGACTGAGTAATCTTCCACCATCAAAAAATATTTTCTAAGAAGATGAGCACCCCTTCTTTATTGTTCCAACATGAAACATAGAACCATACTTTAGAGAAGGAACCCTGTGTAGCAAAGACTCTTTATCCTGTATAAGTTTCGAAGCTAGTTTCGCCCTAATGACCCAACTTTAGATGAACAGGAGTATAATCCATGCCCTCCCCACTTCAATGGCTTGCACAATACATTCCAATAAACATTGTGAAGCCCCAATAGTCCATTCATCTTATTCCAAATGAAGCTTCTACACATCTTATCAAGCTCATAAAGCACACCTTTTGGGACAAGAGAGTGTATAATAAAATGTAGTAAAAGAAAGCATTACAGATTTAACAAGAGTAAACTTTCCTTCATAAGAGCTGAACTCACTACCCCTAACATTCAGTATCCTCAAGGCTTTATCAATAAGGAACTGAAAATCAACCCTAACTAGCCTCCTCAAAGTAATTTTAACTCCAAGATAATATAATTCCTTAACTGGGTCAAAATCCATAAAACTAGAAATAGATTTCTTTTTTCTTTTTATTTACAATTCTACAAAAAAGAATAGTATATTTGTAAACATTTATTTGTTGACCAGTCCAACAACAAAAGTCCTTTAAAATCCCCTTAATCTCCTTCACAGTCTTTATTGTAGCTTTAGAAAAAACATTAAAATCATCTGCATATAGCAAATGTGAAATCCTTGGCCTATTTGGACTAATATGAACACCATCTGAATCACCTTTTTGAATAAAAGCATTTGATAAAAGTTGAGAGCAAAGAATAAATAATAAAAAAGATAAAGGGCAAACTTGACGGAAACCACTCCTAGCATAGATCCAATTTGAAAAGTTTCCATTAATCATCAAAGAGAACCTTGGTTCTTCAACGCATTCCATAATTATATTGGAAAACTTAGAAGAGGAGTAATGTTGATTCTATCACCAGCTTTAGGAATTATAGAAGTTCTAAGAACATGCTGGATGATACGAGCATTACGAACAAGACTGGATACTTTAGGCATATGCTCGTTAAAAATGATTCCTCTAATCACTGTATTAATTTCAGACCATTCATATTCAGAAGTGGTGGTCAAGTTATGTGCTCTAGCTCCTCATCCTTAAGGTCAAAAAGATTCCTCGATCGGCCTTGGTGATTTCAACTTTTTTCTTAAAGACATAGGAACGGATGACAGAATGGTCGGAGTTGAAAGACATGTTCGCCAGGAAATAGTGAAAGGTTTCTTTATTGTAGAGATAAACTAGGGTGAGGATGAAACCAAACTGAGTTGAAGCAAACAAGTTCAGTACTTGAAATGTCAGTTGATCCTGGATAAGAATTCTAGAGGGGGTGATCTTAGCAGACGCGAATTTGGGAAAAGACTCTTCATTGGCTTTGGAAAGAAAGTTATCAGAAGAGTTTCTAGGTGGTCCCTTTGCTAGAGTCTTTTGTCGCTTGCTTGAACTTGCAATTGCAAAGGATCTGAAGGTCGAAAGGTTTTGAAAGTGATGTGTGAGTGATGACTATTGAGTTCAAAAGCCTTCCAATTATTGAAAAATGACTGTTCATACAGACAAAATTTTATGTTCGTCCTGTACGAAATCGAATCGTCCCTCATCCCGTACGATAAAATTTTGTATGGATGAATGAATGCGTTCAAAATAAAATGGCTTTTCGTAATCACACAACTCACGAAGCGTCCTTTCGTACAGACATTTGACCAAAACGATCGTACAGACAAACACATGTTCGTCATGGACGATCAGAACTTATGATTATTTTAATGGCAGTTGAAACCATCCCCTATATTGAACCGACATGTGTTCGTCCGGACGAACCAAAGGTTCGTACGTACAAAATATAGAATTAAAAACTACCTTATCCGTTTAACTGACATTCAATCGTCTCGTCGTTTGAACAAGTTCATCCTGGATGATCGTGACATTTGTACAGACAAAGTGAAAATTAAAAACTAAAAAACTGCACAAAAACGGTTCAAAATCGACAGTTTGACACACGACACAATTCATCCCGTACGAAAAAATTTTATCCCGGACGATTGTCACACAAATTTGTTGAGTCTAGTAATTAGGTTGTTAAGCCTAAGTGAATGTCCCAAGGCTACCAAGAGGGGGTGAATTGGTAGTTTAAAAAATTTTAAGACCCCTTTTAGAAAATTATTGAACCGAAATAAAATTTCTTTTAAATTTTGTAGAAAAAGGTTTTTCAACCACAGAGTTTTTAAAACTGAAATAGAAAGTGCGGAAACGTAAAAATAGTAAAGTAAATGACACCAGATTTATAGTGGTTCGGTCTATAACCAGACCTATATCCACTCCCCAGAGGCACCCTCTGAGTATTGCACTAATACCAATAGTGACTCTCCTTTTGCACCCATAGCAAGGCGGAGAAGCCTTTACAACACACTCTTTTCACCACTCCCCGGTGCGGCAGAGAACCGTCCGTCCTTTTACACAATACCCAGTGTTGGCAGAGAACCATCCGTCCTTTCACACTATCCCCAGTGTGGGCAGAGAACCCTTCGTCCTTTCACACTCTCCTAGTGTGGGCAGAGAACCCTTCGTCCTTTCACACTCTCCTAGTGTGGGCAAAGAACCCTTCGGCTGTTCACACTCTTCAAGTGTCGGAAGAGAACCGGATCTCCTTGACTGATCTTCTCACAAGAATCTAGAAGGAAGAAGGAAAAGAGTGAAGTAATCCCAATTCACAAGTAGAGACTCTTACCTTTGAACTCCAAGTGAAGCCTTCTCGCTCCAGTGGTAGGAATCCTCCCTTGAATGCTTTCTCCAACTCTCTCCTTGGCTATTCTCTCAAGAGGCACGAAGATCAAATGACAAAAAGATTGGGTGGCAGTCTAATTTGGACTATTTATACAAAAGACAAGAAAAACCACCCAAAAACTGCAAGTATTCAATTCTGTACGCAGTGGATCGTCCTGTACGATCGTGGATCGTCCTGGACGATTTTACTTAAATGATCTGAAATGACCCTATTTGAATATGTGTACGAAATATCTTCGTACAGCTGATCGTCCTGTACGAACAAGGTTCGTCCTGTACGAACAAGGTTCGTCCTGTACGAACAAGGTTCGTCCTGTACGAACGGTTATTACAAGGTCGATTCTAGAAACTAGTGAAAACTGTCCTAAGTCGGTTAATCGTTTGGACGAAAATTGATTCGTCTGGACGAAATTTTTACAGAGGACCGATCGTCCTGGACAATAATTTATTTCGTCTGGACGAAAAATTTCCCAAGGACCAATCGCCACGGACGATAATTTATTTCTTCTGGACGAAAATTTTCCAGAGACTCGATCGTCCTGGACGATAATTAATTTCGTCTGGACGAAAATTTTACAGAGGATCTATCGTCCTGGACGATAATTTATTTCGTCTGGATGAAAATTTTCCAGAGAGCCAATCGTCCTGGACGATAATTTATTTCGTCCTGGACGAATAGGACTTAGAAAAATTTTTCAAGCAAGTTCCTATTCGTTCCATATGCTCTATAGGAGATAACTGTCTGATCGTCCAGTACGAACTTAAGATCGTCCTGTACGATCAATATAAATTCTATATGATCTCCTTATGTGTGTATGTTTTTATTCACTCAAAATACAACCACTCCCTTTCAATTTGATTTCTAAGAAAAGTGCAAGCTTCAAATTTTACAAAGTATCTCATGCTGAATTTAATTTGAAGTCTTCGTAGCCTGGAGTTCGTTTTTCCTGAAATGTCAGTACACACAAGAGCAAATACAATTCTTCCAAAATTGTTAGGAGATAACTACACATTTGAACAATAATGTTTGAAATCATCAAAACTTTATAAGTTGCAAAAATGAAAAGCATGCAAATAGCAACTATCTTAATAATCTCCCCCTTTTTGATGATGGCAACACAATTATTGTTTGTATGATTTCAATTTAAACAAATCTTTCTATCTCCTAAACTCCCCCTAAATTGATGAATATATGAAAATAAGGAGGCAATTTGAACCATAAATTTTTTATTTTTCACAAAATAAACTAGAAACACAAAACATACGAACAAACAAAACATACCAAACAAAACATACAAACACAATGATTTCTCCCCTTTTTGACAACAACAAAAAGTGAAGAAGAAATAGACAAGAAATGTAAGTAATTGTATGAAATTCATTTGAACATTTAATCTAAATGGTGATTGATACAAGGTATGCAATTTTAAACTAAAAATATTAGGTCAATCATAGAAATTCATGGAATTTAAAAAGTGATATAACATTGTAAGTAAGAAGAATTTAGCAAAGACATGATTCAATTTAGACATTCCAATATAAAAAATCATTACAAGAGAGATGAAGAAAAATTCGATATTTCAAAGTTCAATAGAATATAAATGAACATAAGATCAATTTGAATTAAGAGATTGAAAGAATTTGGAAAGAAGAGAATTACCACATGTGGCGCTTTGCGCATCTTTTTCAAAATTTTTGGGCATATTTTTGTGCATCTTTTGATATTGGGCTGATTTTGTGCTTCTTTTTCATATTTGTGAACCTTTGCGCATTCCTTTTGATTTTTGTACTTTTTGTACAATTTTTTCAAGAGTAATTGAGACCAATTCTTTCCAAAAACAATAATCTAAAATTTCAAATATTTCTAAGTGCATAAATATTATTTGAGCTATGAAATACAAAATAAGACAACATCTAAATTGCAATAATAATATTAATTTTTATGTAGTCTAAATGAATAGACATGAATTTAAAAGTTCTAATTACACCAAGTTATAAACAACTTTTAAATTTAGAAAGACTAGATTTTCTAATGTAGATAATCTCAAATTACAATCTAATTTAAGCACTATGAAGATTAAATAATACTAATGAAATTCATAAAAATTAACCACATTTCAAAAACAAATCAACTTTGAAACAAGTACGAAATACATTGATATTTATGAAAGGATTACACATTTCATAATATCTAAACACAATTAACAAAATACACTTAACTTAAACTAAAAAACAAATATAAAGACAAACACTTAACATAAACACTAACACAACAAAACATGAAACAAAACACGAGTACAACAAAGACACAGAAATTCATCTCTACTGTTCTGGAGGAGGAGGAGGAGGAATGCCACCGAAAAGGTTGAAGTAGGAGGCCATCAACATTACATTGGTATTGATATCATGTACTTCATTTCTAATGATACCAATGTCTTGTTGTTCTGCACAAGTTGAGCATCAAATTGATCAAACCTTTGATCAATATGAGTCTCTAATCTATCAAATCTCTCAATCAGATTCTGATAATCTGAATGAGGTGCAGTGGTTTGCGCTCCTTCTTCTTCTTCTTCTTCTGAAGCACTGGCATGTGCTTTTTCTTTTTCTTTTTCCTCCCTGAAGAGCAATCTGAAGGAAGCATCATTATAGTAAACTGGCTCTTCATATTCTTCATCAGGATGCACCAAATTATATTTCTTCTCCAAAATGTAAGTAATTAAATGTCCCAAAGAAATATTCCTTTTCCTCTTCTGTTCAGCATGTCCTATTTCTGAAAGCCCATAGATATGATCTATGATAAGTTGGGCTTCGTCGATAGGGCGACGATCCATAATCAAAAAGGTTAGAACAGAAAGGAGAGGAGTAATGTTTATCCTATCACCAGCTTTAGGAATGATTGAAGATCTAAGGATATGCTGGATGATACGGGCATTTTGGGTCATCCCAGATACTCTAGCAACATGATAGGTTAGGCCACTTTTTCTAATTACCCTATTGACATCTTCCCATCTGATTGTGTTTTCAGTCATTAGGGTGTGAGCTCTATATCCTTCAGTCCTTAGGTTTAGAAATGCATCAATGTCATGCTTGGTGATTTCTACTTTTTGCTTGAAAACAAAGGAACTAATGGAAGAGTGGTCCGAGTTAAAACTCATGTTTGCTAGGAAATAGTGAAAGGTTTGCTTATTGTAGAAATGGACGAGAGAAAGTATGAAATGGAATTGGGTTGAGGCAAAAAGGTGCATTACCTTATAATTTATCTCGCTTTGGATTAAAATGCGAGATGGAGTTATTTTGGCGGAAGCAAAACGAGGAAAGGATTCCTCATTCGCCTTAGAATGGAAGTTTTCTGACGCATTCCTATTCGGCTTCTTCGCTAACACCTTTTGTCTTTTGCTTGAAGAGGCCATTGACAATTTGAAGTATAAAGGGATTGAAAGAGAAGTTTGAAAGTGTGATTGTTAAGTTAGAAAGCCTTCATATTTAAAGAAAACGATACGTTCGTCCTGGACGAAAAAGGTTCATCCTGGACGAAAATCATCGTTCGTCTGGACGAAAATATTTCGTACAGACGATCAAATTCGTCCAAAATGTAACGATCCACTCAACCGCTGCATTCAATCGTCTTGACGTTTGAGAAAAAGAAAAAATTTTGTCCTGGATGATTGTCAGATCGTACAGACGATCTAATTAAAAACTGCTCTCAAAATGGTTAAAAATGCACGCAAACCAATTTATCTCACATCGTTCAGTACGAAACAAAAGTCGTCCCAGACAATTTCCTCTAATTTTTGAATTTTTGAATTTTAATTTAAGAAAATCAAATCAAACTTTAAAAACACAGAAAACATACAATAAAAACTTACACTCAAAAAAACAAATTCATTCAAAACACACAAAAATTCACAAAAATCAAAAACAAAACAAAAATATAAACATCAATGTTGCAAAGACATTTTGTTTAGGCATTTAAATCAATAACACCTAGCCTTGTTCTTAAAGTACTGAAGGTATCAAGGGCTAAAGGTTTTGTAAAAATGTCTGCAAATTAATTTTCAGTTGAAACATGTGTGAGTTCAATTTCTCCTTTGGATACATGATCCCTTATGAAATGATGTCTTATATCAATGTGTTTGGTTCTAGAATGTTGAATAGGATTTTTGGAAATGCAAATAATACTAGTATTGTCACAATAAATTGGAATAGTGCCTACAGATAATCCTAAATCAATCAATTGTTGTTTTAACCAAAGTACTTGTGCCACACAACATCCTAATGCAATGTATTCTGCTTCTACAGTAGATAGAGCTACTGAATTTTGTTTTCTACTGGACCAAGAAACTAATGAATTTCCAATGAATTGACATGTTCCAGAAGTGCTTTTCATATCCACTCTACAGCCTGCAAAGTCAGAATCTGAATAACCAATAATTTCAAATGAAGAGCTAAACTTAGGATAACAAATTCCTAAGTTTTGAGTTCCTAGTAAGTATCTTAAAATCCTTTTCACTGCTGTCAAATGTGATTCTTTTGGATCTGATTGAAATCTAGCACATAAGCAAACACTGAACATAATATCTGGTTGGCTAGCAGTCAAGTAAAGCAAAGATCCAATAATCCCTCAATATTTCTTATGATCAACAGATTTTCCCTTAAGGTCCTTATCTAACTGAACTGAGGAACTCATTGGTGTACTAATAGGTTTAGCATTGTCCATTTCATATTTCTTGAGGATGTCCTTAATATATTTGGTTTGACTAAGAAATGTCCCTTCCTCAAGTTGCTTGATGCTAAAACCTAGAAAGTAATTTAAATCTCCCATTAGACTCATTTCAAATTCACTACTCATTGTATTAGAAAAATCATCACAAAGATTTTTATTTGAAGATCCAAAGATGATATCATCCACATAAATTTGAACAATGAGTATTTCCTTTCCAAATTTCTTTAAGAAGAGAGTTGTATCGACACTTCCTTTTTCAAAAGATCTTTCAAGTAGGAAAGTGCTCAATCTCTCATACCAAGCCCTAGGTGCCTGTTTCAATCCATATAATGCCTTTTTTAACTTAAAAACATGATTTGGGTATTTTGAATTTTCAAATCCTGGAGGTTGTTCTACAAAAACATCTTCTTCAATAACACCATTAAAAAAGGCACTTTTCACATCCATTTGAAACAGTTTAAAACTTTTAAAATAGGCAAAGGCAAGTAAAACCCTAATTGCTTCAAGTCTTGCTACAGGGGCAAAGGTCTCTTCAAAATCAATTCCTTCAATTTGATTATACCCTTTAGCAACTAATCTAACCTTATTTCTAATGACTACTCCTGAGTCATTCATTTTATTTTTGAACACCCACTTAGTTCCAACAACACTTTGATCTTTTGACCTTGTAGTTAATTCCCAAACTTTATTTCTTACAAATTGATTTAACTCTTCTTGCATGGCCAATATCCAAAATTCATCAGAAGGTGCCTGATCAATATTAGTGGGTTCAATAGTTGAAATAAAGGCTGAATGATTGACTTCCTTATTTAATCCACGCCTAGTTCTAACACCCTCACTAGGTTCTCCTATGATCAATTCTCTTGGGTGGTTTTTAGAAAATCTCAAATCTCTAGGCAAAGGGTTTTCTCTTTCCAAATTTTCTTCTACATTTTCTTCCAAATTGAATCTATCAATCTTTTGGGAGTTTTTCTCAATTTCTTCTTCAACAATATTTGGCTCTTCTAAATTTTCAGATTCATCAAATACAACATGTGTGGTTTCTTCAATAACTAAAGTTCTTTTGTTGAATACCCTATAAGATTTTTCAACACTTGAATATCCAACAAAAATTCCTTCATCTGATTTTGGATCAAATTTTCCTAAGGCAGATTTTCCATTGTTATGAATGAACACCTTGCAACCAAAAACATGCAAATGAGACAAATTTGGTGTTCTACCCTTTAGTAACTCATAGGGTGTTTTATTTAAATTCGATCTCACATTCACCCTATTCAGAACATAACATGCAGTGCTAACCGCCTCAGCCCAAAAATATCTAGGAAGTGAGTATTCTGCCAACATTGCTCTGGCGGCTTCTATTAATGTTCTGTTTTTTCTTTCAACTACTCCATTTTGTCGAGGGGTTCTAGGTGCAGAAAAATTGTGATCAATCCCTTTTTCTTTACAAAAATTTTCAAATCTTTCATTTTCAAATTCTCCTCCATGACCACTTTGTAAAGACATTATTTCACATCCTAGTTTTCTCTGAATCCAAGTTGAAAATTTTCTAAATTCCTCAAATGATTTAGTTTTATGAAAAAGAAATCTAACCCAAGTGAATCTAGAGAAATCATCCACAATAACAAATCCGTATACCTTCCCTCCTAGACTTACAGTTCCTACTGGTCCAAAAAGATCCATGTGAAGAATTTCCAATGGTTTACTAGTTCTAAGATCATTATTGGACTTAAAAGAGGACTTCAATTGTTTTCCTAATTGACATGCATCACAAAGATGGTCCTTAGTAAAGTCTAGTTTTGGTATACCTCTTACTAAATTCTTTTGGATAATTCTCCTAAGATTTTTCATACTAGAATGACAAAGTCTCCTATGCCAAAGCCAAGATTCATCAGAAACAGTTTTCAAACAGAAAGCAATAGAAGTATGAAATGAATTCAAATCTAGCATGTAAATATTGTTTACCCTTTTTTCATTTAAAACTTCTTTACCATTTAGGCTTAATATGCAGCTAGTAGGTAAAAATTTTACATTATATCCCTTGTCACATAGCTGACTTATACTTAACAAATTATGCTTTAAGCCTTCAACCAATAACACATTGTCTATAAAAAAGTTTTTGAAATTACCAATCATACCTGATCCAACCACTTTCTTTGTGGTATTATCTCCAAGTGTAACCTTGCCTCCATTCCTGGCTTCTAGCGATATGAATTGTGTAGTGTCTCCAGTCATATGCTTTGAACATCCGCTATCCAGGTACCATATGCTCCCACGAGGTCTTGTGTGAGAGCACTTCTCTTCTTGATCTGAGTGATCCACATTGTCTGCCATCAAGCAAAGATTGGTGACTTCTTCTTCTTTTTCTGTCTCAGATGAGTCTGAAGCTGAGTCCGCCCAGAAAGCTCTTTGAAACTTCTTCTTGCCCTTCTTTACCATAGGTTTCTCCTCCACCTTCTCCTTACTAGGAGTGGCTTTGAGTTTTGGGCAATCAGTCTTGATATGACCTAGTTTCCTGCATTCATAACAAATCACTTCATTAGAAACCTTGCCATTTCTGTTAAACTTACCTCTACTCCATTGCTGGCGTCTCTTATGCTTCCTCTTTAAAAAGTTTCTGAATTGTCTAGTCATCAGTGCAATATCATCTTCATCCTCAGGTTATGAGTGTTCACTCTCTGACTCTTCCACTTTTAGTGCTATATTCTTCTCCTTTCGTGGTTCACCTGCATCAATCTTTCTTTGACTTACTCCTTGCTCATAAGCAATGAGTGAACCAAGAAGATTGTCAATAGAATAAATGTTTAAATCTTTAGACTCTGTAATTGCAGTAATTTTTGCATCATAAGCAGTAGGTAAGCAACAAAGAATCTTATTGACCATTTCAGCATTAGTTAATTCCCTACCAAGTGCATGCAAAGAAGTGACAATTTGTGTAAATCTTGTATACATGTCGGAAATAGATTCATTAGGTTTCATGCGAAACAATTCATAGCCATGTAACAAGATATTGAGTCTTGATTATTTAACCTCATTTGTCCCTTCATAAGTTATACAAAGTCTATCCCATGTGTCCTTTCCGCTTTTGCAAGTGGAAACCCGCATGTAGTCTTCAGATTTTAAAGCACAAAAGAAACTGTTTAAACATTTGGCATTTAATTGTGCTAAGTCATGTTCTTCTACAGTCCAATCAGTAAAAGGTATTTCTACCATTACTCCATCAACTAATCTAGTTGGTTTTGTGTAACCATCCTGGACTAGCATCCACATGTGATAATCAAGTGACTGTAAGAAAGTAAACATACGTGTTTTCCAAAAATCAAAAGGAAAATTGTCAAACAGTGGAGGTCTAGTGATAGAGTAACCCTCAGGTGTATTTCGGTTTCCGAAAGTAGCCATCTACGTTAATCAAAAAGTAGTTCAAACTTATGATATTGAAACAAAGCTCTGATACCACTTGTTGAGTCTAGTAATTAGGTTGTTAAGCCTAAGTGAATGTCCCAAGGCTACCAAGAGGGGGGTGAATTGGTAGTTTAAAAAATTTTAAGACCCCTTTTAGAAAATTATTGAATCGAAATAAAATTTCTTTTAAATTTTGTAGAAAAAGGTTTTTCAACCACAGAGTTTTTAAAACTGAAATAGAAAGTGCGGAAACGTAAAAACAGTAAAGTAAATGACACCAGATTTATAGTGGTTCGGTCTATAACCAGACCTACATCCACTCCCCAGAGGCACCCTCTGAGTATTGCACTAATACCAATAGTGACTCTCCTTTTGCACCCACATCAAGGCGGAGAAGCCTTTACAACACACTCTTTTCACCACTCCCTGGTGCGGCAGAGAACCGTCCATCCTTTTACACAATACCCAGTGTTGGCAGAGAACCGTCCGTCCTTTCACACTATCCCCAGTGTGGGCAGAGAACCCTTCGTCCTTTCACACTCTCCTAGTGTGGGCAGAGAACCCTTCATCCTTTCACACTCTCCTAGTGTGGGCAAAGAACCCTTCGGCTGTTCACACTCTTCAAGTGTCGGCAGAGAACCGGATCTCCTTAACTGATCTTCTCACAAGAATCTAGAAGGATGAAGGAAAAGAGTGAACTAATCCCAATTCACAAGTAGAGACTCTTACCTTTGAACTCCAAGTGAAGCCTTCTCGCTCCAGTGGTAGGAATCCTCCCTTGAATGCTTTCTCCAACTCTCTCCTTGGCTATTCTCTCAAGAGGCACAAAGATCAAATGACAAAAAGATTGGATGGCAGTCTAATTTGGACTATTTATACAAAAGACAAGAAAAACTGCCCAAAAACTGTAAGTATTCAATTCTGTACGCAGTGGATCGTCCTGTACAATCGTGGATCGTCCTGGATGATTTTACTTAAATGATCTGAAATGACCCTATTTGAATATGTGTACGAAATGTCTTCGTACAGCTGATCATCCTGTACGAACAAGGTTCGTCCAGTACGAATGGTTATTACAAGGTCGGTTCTAGAAACAAGTGAAAACTGTCCTAAGTCGGTTAATCGTTTGGACGAAAATTGATTCATCTGGATGAAATTTTTACAGAGGACCGATCGTCCTGGTCGATAATTTATTTCGTCTGGACGAAAAATTTCCCGAGGACCAATCGCCACGGACGAGAATTTATTTTGTCTGGACGAAAATTTTCCAGAGACCCGATCGTCCTGGACGATAATTAATTTCGTCTGGACGAAAATTTTACATAGGACCTATCGTCCTGGACGATAATTTATTTCGTATGGACAAAAATTTTCCAGAGAGCCAATTGTGCTGGACGATAATTTATTTCGTCCTGGACAAATAGGACTTAGAAAAAAATTTCAAGCAAGTTCCTATTCGTTCCATATGCTCTATAGGAGATAACTGTCTGATCGTCCAGTACGAACTTAAGATCATCCAGTATGATCAGTATAAATTCTATATGATCTCCTTATGTGTGCATGTTTTTATTCACTCAAAATACAATCACTCCCTTTCAATTTGATTTCTAAGAAAAGTGCAAGCTTCAAATTTTACAAAGTATCTCATGCTGAATTTAATTTGAAGTCTTCGTAGTCTGGAGTTCATTTTTCCTGAAATGTCAGTACACACAAGAGCAAATACAATTCTTCCAAAATTTTTAGGAGATAACTACACATTTGAACAATAATGTTTGAAATCATCAAAACTTTATAAGTTGCAAAAATGAAAAGCATGCAAATAGCAACTATCTTAACAAAATTTTTTAAAACAAGCACTCAAACAAAACTAAAACATAAGCACACTAAAAACATAATGAAAACAAAAACAAAATCTCAAGATACAGAAGAAAAAATCACAAAACACAATGATATACAGAAAATTATTGACTAAAAACACTTATCAATGTTGCAGAAAAAATATTTTTATCAAGAATTCAAATCGATTACTCCAAGCCTTATTCTTAATTCACTGAAAGTATCAAAGGCTAAAGGTTTTATAAAAATGTCTGCAAATTGATTTTAAGTAGAAACATGAGTGAGTTCAATTTCTTCTTTGGATACATGATCCCTTATGAAATGATATCTTATGTCAATATGTTTGGTTCTTGAATGTTGAATAAAATTTTTAGAAATATAAATAGCACTAGTGTTATCACAATAAATTGGAATAGTGCCTATAGTTAATCCTAAATATCTCAACTGTTGTTTCAACCAAAGTACTTGTGCAACACAACTTCCTAATGCAATGTATTCAGCTTCTGCAGTAGATATGGCTACTAAATTTTGTTTTCTACTAGACCAAGAGACTAAAGAATTTCTAATAAACTAACATGTTCCATAAGTTCTCTTTCTATCCACCCTACAACCTGCAAAGTCAGAATCTGAATAACCAATTATTTCAAATGAAGAGCTAAACTTAGGATACCAAATTCCTAAGTTCTGAGTTCCTAACAGATATCTTAAAATCCTTTTTACTGCTGTCAAATGTGATTCTTTTGGATCTGATTGAAATCTAGCACAAAAATAAACACTAAACATGATATCGGACCGACTAGCTGTTAAGTAAAGTAAAGATCCAATTATCCCTCTAAATTTCTTTTGATCAATAGATTTTCCCTTAGGGTCCTTATCTAACTGAACTGAGGAACTCATAGGTGTACTAACAGGTTTAGCATTGTCCATTTCATACTTTTTGAGGATGTCCTTAATATATTTTGATTGACTAAGAAATGTACCCTCCTCAATTTGCTTAATGTTAAATCCTAGAAAGTAACTTAAATCTCCCATTAGACTCATCTCAAATTCACTACTCATTATTTTAGAAAAATCATCAAAAAGATTTTCATTTAAAGATCCAAAGATGATGTCATCCACATAAATTTGTACAATGAGTATATCCTTTTCAAATCTCTTAAAAAAAAGAGTTGTATCCACACTTTCTTTTTCAAATGATCTTTCAAGTAGGAAGGTGCTTAACCTCTCATACCCAGCCCTAGGTGCCTGTTTCAATCCATATAATGCCTTTTTTTAATTTGAAAATAAGATTTCGGTATTTAGAATTTTCAAAAAGTGGTGGTTGTTCTACAAAAACAACTTCTTGAATTACCCCATTTAAAAAGGTACTTTTTACATCCATTTGATACTATTTAAATCCTCTAAAATAGTCAAAGGCTAGCAAAACCCTAATTGCTTCAAGTCTAACTACAGGGCCAAAAGTCTCCTCAAAATCACTCCCTTCAATCTAATTATATCCCTTAGAAACTAATCTAGCTTTATTTCTAATGACTACTCCTGAGTCATTCATTTTATTTTTGAATACTCACTTAGTTCCAACTACACTTTGATCATTTGGCCTTGTAGTTAATTTCCAAACTTTATTTCTTACAAATTCATTTAACTCTTCTTGTATGGCCAAAATTTAAAATTCATCCGAAACTACTTGATCAATATTAGTGGGTTCTATTGTTGAAATGAAGGCTGAATGATTGACTTCTTTATTTAATCCACATATAATCCTTACACCCTCAGTAGGTTCATCAATTATCAACTCCTTTGGGTAGTTTTTAGAAAATCTCAAATCTCTAGGCAAAGGATTTTCTATCTCCAAATTTTCTTTCACATTTTTTTCCAAATTTTCTTCCAAATTTATTTTATCAATCTTTTGGGAGTTATCCTCAATCTCAACTTGTAAAACATTTGGCTCTTCCAAATTTCCAAATTCATCAAATACAACATGTGTGGTCTCCTCAATTACCAAAGTTCTTCTATTGAATACTCTATAAGATTTTCCAACACTTGAGTATCCAAAAAAAATTCCTTCATCTGATTTGGGATCAAATTTTCTAAGGTAGATTTTCATTGTTATGTAAAAACAACTTGTAATCAAAAACATGCAAATGAGATAAATTAAGTGTTCTTTCTTTTAGCAACTCATTGGGTGTTTTATTTAGTTTAGATCTCACATTCACCCTATTCAGAACATAACATGCAGTGCTAACCGCCTCAGTCAAAAGTATTTAGGAAGTGACTATTCTGCCAACATTGCTCAGGCGGCTTCTATCAATGTTCTATTTTTTCTTTCAACTATCCAATTCTGCTGAGGGGTTCTAGGTGCAGAAAAAATATGATCAATTCCTTTCTCCTTACAAAATTCTAAAATCTTTCATTTTCAAATTCTCCTCCATGATCGCTTTGTATAGTCATGATTTCACACCCAAGTTTTCTTTGAATCCAAATTAAAAAATTTATAAATTCCTCAAATGATTCACTCTTATGAAATAGAAATCTAACCCATGTGAATCTTGAGTAATCATCCACAATCACAAATCCATATACTTTTCCTCCTAGACTTACAGTTCCAACTAGTCCAAAAAGATCCATATGCAAATTCTCCAATGGTTTACTAGTTCTAAGATCATTACTGGATTGAAAAGAGGACTTCACTTGCTTTCCTAATTGACATGCATCACAAATGTGGTCCTTAGTAAAGTCTAGTTTTGGTATACCTCTCACTAAGTTCTTTTGGGTAATTCTCCTAAGATTTTTCATGCTAGAATGACAAAGTCTCCTATACCAAAGCCATGACTCATCCGAAATAGTTTTTAAACAAAAAGCAGTAGGAGTTTTAATGCAATTTAAATCTAGCATATAAATATTGTTTACCCTTTTTCCATTTAAAACATCATTTTCATTTAGGCTTAAAATGTAACTAGTAGAAAAAATTTTATACAATATCCTTTGTCACATAGCTGGCTTATACTTAACAAATTATGCTTTAAGGCTTCCACCGATAACACATTTTCAATATAAAAATTCTTTAGATTTTCAATCATACCTATCCCAATCACCTTCGTTGTGGTGTTATCTCCAAGTGTAACCTTGCCCCCACTCCTGACTTCCAGCGATATGAATTATGCAGTATCTCCAGTCATATGCTTTGAACATCCGCTGTCCAGGTACCATATGCTCTCATGAGGTCTTATTTGAGAGCGACCCTGCAAAATTATCAAACATTAGACCTAGAAACCCAAACAAGTTTGGGTTCTCCTTTTGGCAATTTATAAAAAGATGCATATATTAGATGTCTAGGTTTATGTATCTTAGGTTTCCACACCAAATAAGTTTTTTTCTTCAATAGACAGGTGTGAGCTATGTGTCCAATCAATCCATAATTGTTACATTTGACTTTTGGAAAAGGATTCCTAAGTCTACTACTACTATTCATATGTCTTTTTAGGGATTGCATAAATTTAGGATACAAAATAGGAGTAGTGAAATCTTCAAGTTTAGGGGGTATCCTATTATCCTCGAGAGATTTTATCGTTACTTTGTAAAATGTATTAATATCTTCCAAAATTCGTTTTGTATAATTAGATCTATAAATCTTGCTCTCCAATTTATTCTTAAAATTTTTAAAATCTTTTTCAAGTTTTGTATAGGATGATTTTAAATTTTCATGATTTTTATTCAAGTTATCAAACTCATCAAATAATTTCATGTGGTTATCATCAATTAAAGCATAATCTTTTCTAAGGATTTCATGATTCTTTTGTAGTTCTTCAAATTCTAAATTTAGACTAGCATACATTTTTTTCATTTTCCTATATGCATCATGCATGTGTTCAGAAACTTCAAAAAGTTCATCATAACTTAAGTCACATACCTCTTCTTGATCTGACTGATCAAGACTATCGGCCATTAAGAATAGATCAGTGACTTCATCTTCCTTTTCTGTCTCTGATGAGTTCGAAACTGAGTCTGCCCAAAAGGCTCTTTGGAATTTCTTCTTGCCCTTTTTCATAAAAGGTTTCTCCTTTACCTTCTCTTTGCTAGGAGTGGCTTTGAGTTTTGGGCAATCTGTCTTTATAAGTCTAGGTTTCTTACACTCATAGCAAATAACATCATTAAAAAACCTTTACATTTCTATTAAATTTATCTCTATTCCATTGTTAGCGTCTCTTCTGCTTCCTCTTTAGAAAGCTTCTGAATTGTCTAGTCATTAATGTGATGTCGTCTTCATCCTTAGGTTGTGAGTGTTCACTCTCAGACTCCTTCACTTTTAGTGCTATATTCTTCTCCCTTCATGGTTCACCTGCATCAATCTTTCTTTGGATCTTTAGACTCTGTAATTGCAATAATTTTAGCATCATAAGCAGTAGGCAAACAACGAAGAATCTTATTAACCATTTCAGCATTCATTAGTTCCCTACCTAATGCATGTAAAGATGTGACTATTTATGTGAATCTTGTGTACATATCAAAAATGGATTCATTAGGTTTCATGCGAAATAGTTCATAATCATGCAACAAGATATTAAATCTAGATTGCTTAACCTCATTAGTCCCCTCATATGTTATACAAAGTCTATCACATATGACCTTTCAACTCTTGCAAGTAAAAACCCGCATGTAATCTTTTGATTTAAGTGCACAAAAGAAACTGTTCAAGCATTTGGCGTTTAGTTATGCTAAGTTAAGTTCTTCTACTATCAAGTCCACAAAAGGTGTTTCAACTCTAACTCCGTCAACTAGTCTAGTTGGTTTTATATATCCTTCCTGAACTAAGATCTAAATACGATAATCAAGTGACTGTAAAAATGTAGACATGCGCATTTTCCAAAAATCAAAATGAATATTGTCGAATAATGGAGGTCTAGTTATAGAGTAACCCTCAGGTGTATTTCAGTTTCCAAATATAGCTATCTACGTTAATCAAAAGGTAGTCTAAACTTATAATTTTGAAATAAAGCTCTGTTACCATTTGTTGAAACTTATTCACTATGAATTAGGTTGTTAAACCTAAGCTTATATCACAGCGGCTAATCAAGAAGGGGGATGAATTAGTATTTAAAAAATTTTATCCTCTTTTTAAAATTTAAAACTAAGAATTTAACTTTAGTGGATTTTATAGAAAAAGTTTTTCAACCATAAGTTAGAAATAGTAAAACAAAAAAAAAGCAGCGAAAAAATAAAAGATATGAGATTTATAGTGGTTCGGTCAAACACGACCTACATCCACTCCCCGGAGGCACCCTCCGAGTATTGCACTAATACCACTAGTAACTCCCCTTTTGCACCAACAGCAAGGTGGAGAAGCCTTTACAAAACTCTCTTCCACCACTACCTGGTGCGACAGAGAACCGTCATCCTTTTACACTCTTTCTAGTGTTGGCAAAGAACCCTTCATCCTTTCATACTCTCCTAGTGTGGGCAGAGAACCCTTCGACTGTTCACACTCTCCTAGTGTGGGCAGAAAACCCTTCAACTTTTCACACTCTCCTATTGTGGGCAGAGAACCCGTTGTCCTTTCACACTCTCCTAGTGTGGGTAGAGAACTCTTCAATTGTTTACACTCTTCTAATGGGCAGAGAACCCTCCAGCTGTTCACACTCTCCTAGTGTGGATAGAAAATCCTTCGTCCTTTCACACTCTCCAAGTGTCAGCAGAGAATCGAATCTCCTTGAAGATCTTCTTCACAAGAAATATAGAAGGAAGAGAGAAAAGAATGAAGTAATCAAAAATCAAAAGTAGAGACTCTCACCTTCGAGTACCAAGTGAAACCTTCACGGTCCAGTAGTAAGAATTCTCCTTAAAACACTCTCTCACACTCTCTCCTTGACTCTCCTTTCAATTGGCATGAAGATCAGTAGGCAAAAATATTAAGTGGCAGATTATATTGGACTTTATATAAGTAAGACACAAAAATTCGTCCAAAAACTGCTAAAATTTAAGTTTGACAGTAGTGGATCGTCTCGTACAATCGTGGATCATCCTGGATGATGTTACTTAATTCAGTTGGAAACGAACCTAACGTATATTAGTACGAACTGACTTCGTATGTGATAATCGTCTCATACGAACAAGGTTCGTCCGGTATAAATGGTTATACAATAGGTCGGTTCCAAAATCTGCATGAAGTCGCCAAATTTTTAAGAGTCAGTTCACTTCATCCTTAGACGAATATGAGTTCGTCTGGACAAAATTTTTCCAGAAGACATTTCGTCCTGGGACGAATTGAAAATTTGTTTGGACAAAAAATTTCCAGAGAGAATTTTGTCCTGGAACGAATATGGATTTTGTCTAAACAAAAATTTTCCAGAGGACATTTCATCTTGGGACAAATTAGAAATTCGTCTGGATGAAAATTTTCCAGAGAGCATTTCGTCCTGGCATGAATATGAATTTTGTCTGAACAAAAATTTTCCAGAGCCCATTTCGTACTGGGACGAATAGGAAATTCATCCTAGATGATCAGGACTTAGAAAATTTTTCTAGGCTTCCTGTTCATTACATTGCACTTCCAATGAGTTAACTGACTTGATCGTCCCGTACAAATTGTGTTCGTCCTGTACGATCAATATAATTTTCTTTAAAGATCTTCTTAAATGTGTGTATGTGTGTTTACAATCACTCCCTCTCAAACTCAATTTAAAGAAAAATACAAGCTTCAATTTACAAACTATCTTATGCTGAATTTGATTTGAAGTCTTCATTAGTCTGGAGTTCAAATTTTCTGAAATGTTAGTCCACACAAGAGCAAAAAACAAATCTTCTAAAAAGTGTTTAGGAGATAACAAAACTTAAAACAATAATATTTGGAAATATCAAAACTATATAAGTTGCAAGAATGTAAAATATGCAATTAGCAATTCTCTTAACATAACCCTATTATTAATTAATCAAATTAGCTTAATTTTAATATTTTGATCATACTGTATGATATGAATCATACTATATAACTAATAGAGATGATTTTGGTCATCCCATGATTCATCCTAGATGAATTGCATTTTAGTTGAACTAATTATATTATATGATGGGTCATTTGTATTGATGATCGTATAACACTAACAGGCAAGTGTGAACTATTCATATTATACTAACTGGTGATCATACAATACTAATAGGTCAAATTATGCATATCATACTGGATGATCCAGCAATCGTATTGTATGATAATTGAAGGCTGAATTAAACTTTTAGGGTTTTTTATAGATCTCTATTAATGCTTTCTAATAAGACTTTGTCATAGTCTTTGGCGTGCATTGAGTCATTTTTTCTTCTAGAGAAAAATTGAAGAGAACGCCTTGAAAGGGAGAGAGAAAATGGTTGAGTTTAAGAGGGAGAAGATCTTTATGGTTTTCAAGGGAGTTTGGAGGGGGTTTCATACTGTTACTCCGGTAGGCCTATATCTTACTACCATTAGATTCAAGTTTTATCTTGAGGGAAGATTTGGGAAGAAGATCTCTTTGGTGTCAAAGTACCTGGCTACTCTATTGCACATGGGAAGGTGAAAGTAATTCAAGGTTTTCTGCCTCAATGATAGGGTGAAAAAGAGTTTATCTTCTCTACCTCACCATGAGGGTGAAAAGGAGCCAAGGTTCTCTACCTGTGAAAGGAGTACGATCCTCTACTACACTAGGTTGATGGAAGACAGTTTGTAAGGGCTTTTCCACCTAGTTTTGGGTGCTAACGAAGAGACACTATAGTGATAGTGCAATACCCAAAGTGGGTGACTCCGGGGATAATGGTTTAATTGAACCACAATTAAATCTTGAGTGTTCTTCCTGGTTTTATTTTATGTTGTTTATTTTTCCATATTTTATTTTCTATTATAATATCTTGGTTGAAAATCAATTATTAATATTATTTTGTATTTAGTAGATTATTATCACCATCTTTTTAACTTTTAATAGGTGTACTAGCTTCCACGTCAAGTGATAGTATTTCTTTCATCTTGGTGAGCCTTAGGGCTAGTTCCATAAGGTTTAATAATCTTCACATACTTTCAACTGGTATTAGAGCAAGGTCTCAAAAATATTATTTTATAAAACCTTGAGAAAAATAATCATGGCACATTTTGTAAATCATAACATTTTGGAAGAATATTTAATCAAGAAAACATCTTTATTTGAAAATATTCCTATTAATTTTTTGAAAATATCTACTTTCTTGCAATCAATTAATTATCGAATGTCACATATGATTAAAACTGGTTATTTTACACCATCACGTATTGTAGATGGAGTCAAAATTAATATTTCTTTTACTGAATGGAGTAGAATAAAATAAATCAATACTCAATTGAATGCAAAATCTTTGAAATACTTTTTCTAAGCTTTGAACTCTGAAGATTGCATGAGAATTTCTACATGCACTATTGGCAAGAAAATTTGAGATAAATAATGTATTACATATGTAGGTACTATTGAAGTCAAGAAATCTAAGTTGAATATTTTACTACATGACTTTAAACTTTTTAGTATGAAATGTTATGACACTATCTCAGACATGTATGCTAGATTTACTCATATAATAACATCTTTACATGCCTTAGTTAGAGAAACTTCAAACTTTGGAAAGGTTAATAAAATTCTATATTGTCTACTTGATGTTGAAGTCATGATTATATATGAATCAAAAGATTTGAACGCTTATTCTATTGACAATCCAATATGCTCACTAATTGCCTTCAAGTAAAGTGTGAGTCAAAGACTTTTGGATGCAGGTGATGAGAAGACTATAGTGCTAAAAGCCAAAAACACATATGAATGTGGATTAGTTGATGATGAGAGTAAAGAGATAGTATTGATAATAAAAAAAATTTATTAGTCTATTGAAGCATAAGCATCAACAAAAATGGAGCAAAGGTAAAAATGGTAAAAATGTTAAGTTTTCTTTTGACATTATTTACTTTGGATATAGGAAACCTAAACATTTTAAATATGAATGCACCAATCTTAAGAAATACCCTCTAAACAAAAAGGGTGTGAATAAGAAAAATGCAATAAAGGCAAATGATAAGTAGCAAATAATCTCTTGGGACGACTTAGCTTCTGAATCATCAGAACAAGAGCAAGATGATGAGGTTACAAACTTATGCTAAATTATTAAGGATTCAATTGTTAATTCCAACTAGGTATAAGTATGTTAAAGTTTGTTTGTGTGCTTTATTTATATGTATTATATGATTGTTTATCTAATTGGTGTATTTGATTTTTATTATGTTTTAAGCATACATTCATTTCTTTATGCATGTTGTTATTTTCCTTTGCAAGTATTAATTATATGTTATTTTATCTCTTCTTTGTGATAATGTCAAAGGGGGAGAATTTGTTGTGATTGGTTGTATTTGTGGTTTAGTTTTTAAAATATTTTATTATTATTTTAATTTATTTGTGTTAAAAAAATTAAAATAAATGCATTCCTCTATTTTTTATGTAATTCTTTTAGTGATGGGGAGTTTAGGAGAAAATATTTTTTGTTTGCAAATTCAACCAATAATATTTGTCAGCATCAAAAAGGGAGAGATTGTTGCAATTCGGGCTCCCGAGTTTATGATTTTGATAATAAGAAATATTATTGATTACCTTTTTATTTCTTCTAGTATTTGTAGTGCATATATATTTGTGTGTTGACTAACATTTTAGGTACATCATACATAATTCTTTGAAGATTCTGGACTCAAGATTGGTTAGAATAGGTTATATTAAAGAGTCCATAATTTTTATTTATTTATTTTTAATTTCTTAAGTGAAGCCCTATAAGAGTGTATGTTATCCTTGTGACCATATACACACACATAAGAGCAGCAAAAATGAATTTAAATTTTTTAATTTTTCTTTACATTATACAGTATGATATGGATCATATTGTACGATTTGGTGTTATAGAAATTAATTAAAATATTTATTTGTTTATAAAAAAAATTAAATATATCTTATCATATAGTAAGAACACCACATCATATTGAACTATTTGTTATTATTAGAAATGCCACCGTTCATTAAATTAGGTAAAATTTTGAATTTCAAAAGTTATTCTATTTGTATAATATGAACCTAATCGTATTGTACGATGTTTAAAATAGTTTATAATTTAAATATGTGATTAATCAATTGAATCAACCTAATTTAGATATTTTTATCACATTATATGAGCTAGATCATATTGTATGATCAATAGAGATGATTTTAGCCATCCCATGATTCATCTTGGATAAACTACATATTAGTTAAACTAATCATATTATATGATTGATCATTCATATTGATAATTGTGCATCACTAATAGGCAAATTTGAACTGTTTGTTATGTACTAAGTGGTGATAGTACATTACTAATAGGTAAAATTATGTGTATTGTACTAGATGATCCTGTGATCGTACTATACGATATTTGATGGTTGAATTGAATTTTTAGGGTTTTTTAGAGCCCTCTATTTAAGCTTTCTAATAAGACTTTGTAATAGTATTTAGCTTGCATTAAGTCATTGTTTTCTTTAGAAAACTTAAAGAGAGAGCCTTGAAAAAAGGATGGAGGAAATGGTGAAGTTTGAGAGGGAGAAAATCCTTGTGGGTTTCAAGGGAGTGTGGAGGGAGTTTCACATGGTTGCTCTAGTAAGATTGCATCTTAGTACCATCGAATTCACGTTTTATCTTGTGGAAAGTTTTGAGAAGAAGAATATATAGGGTGAAAGTGATCCAAGGTTCTCTGCCTCACTAAGAGGGTGAAAAAAACTCCATGTTCTCTTCCTCACCAGGATGATGAAAAGGAGTCAAGGTTCTCTACTTTTGAAAGGATTACGGTCCTCTACCACACCGAGTTGGTGGAAGAGAGTTTGTAAGGGCTTCTCCTCCTAGCTATAAGGGTCAAAAGAGAGACACTATAATGATAGTATAATACCCAGAGTGGGTGACTCCGGGGAGAACTTGTAGGTCATGATTTAAACAAACCACTATAACTTTTGGTGTGTTCTTTCTAGTTTTATTTTCTGTAGTTTATTTTTTTTCATTTTATTTTCTATTATAATAGTTTGGTTGAAAATATATGATTGATATTATGTTGTATTGGTTAGATTATTTTCACCATCTTTATAACTTTTAATAAGTGTATTAGCTTTCGCATCAAGTGATAGTATTGCTTTCATCTTAGTAAGCCTTAGGCCAGTTCATAGAGGTCTTACAACCTCCTTGGGCTTTCACTAGAGACCTTTAATTGGGATTGAGGTCCTTATTTGGAGAGGTGGAGATATTCACCTAAATTTTCCTTTGAAATTTTTATGGGATGCTAATAGATATAGGATCTCATGATTGGGACAGCTTCACTAATCCTAAGATTGACTAAAAATTCATATAGAAGCTCAGAGTTGAAGAAAAAAGCAAGGGTAAGTAGGAATTGCATAGTAGTGGATGTAAAGATCATTACCTCATAATTCAGGGCATGTTCAATGAGCATTCTGGAAGGAGCGATGCGGACTTCCTTGTACCTATAGTATATAGCCTCATTTTTAATAGATTAAAAGCTATCGTCGATAATACGATGGGAGGAATAACCTCCTTGTGTCAGATTGGCTCTCTTGCCACCTCTGGTCATTTGAGGAATTGAAGGTTTGATTCACAAGGAAGAAGGGAGTTGAACGATTGGATGAGTTGAGCTATACTAATCCTTCCTATTTATATCGATTTAAATCGATCGTGCAGTATGTTTTGAGATCATAAAATATGATCAGATGAATTTAAATCATTTGGATGACTTGTCAAAAAAGTGGTCAAATTGTAAAGTATGATTAGTATCTGTTGACCTCATTTTTGTATGAGGTCACTTGGACTAATCTTGACCTTAAATCAATCCAATATCCAAACCAATCTAGACCTTAGGATCCTCCAAGAATCCTTACCTTAGGATCTATTCTAGGTCCTAAGATCCTTCTAGAGCTTAGACCTTAGGAGCTACTCTAGATCCTAAACTTCTTCTAGACTCTAAGTTCTAGGAATTTCTTAGGCTCTAGGATCCTTCTAGATTCCTAACTTTAAGATCTATTCAGACCTTAGGATCTACCTAGATCTTAGGTCAATCAAGCCAAATCCAAGGTCCAAAGGTTTTATCCTAAAGGCCTTTTCCATTGAAATTTCAAACACTTTGAAACCCAGTTAAATGACCTCCAATTCAGAGTCTGTCAGTTGCATACTGATGGGACATGTCTCTGGAGGCAACCCTCCAAATTTGAGCCCATTCTGAGGTCTCTAACCCCAGAAACTTAATTAAAATCCATAGGCTGTAAAACCTTCAAATATTTACAGCCTATGCCACTGGACCTGTCACTTTAAAGATTCTGACCTTAGAGCCATCACCAAAGCCTCTAGTAACTTCCAGACCTTTAATCTTGATATGTTGAACTTTAAAATGTATTTTTCTGGACCCACTTTGACCCCCAGTTGACCAGGGGTCAAAATGACCAAAATACCCCTATGGGGCTCAAATATTGATTTCAAAACAAATGAACTCCGAATTGAACGCAACCACCTCCCACAGACTTGAAATATCATTTCAAACCTGTTCAGACCAAATCCAGCCCTTGGGTCAACTTGGTTGACCGAGTCAACCTTAGTTGACCCAATGACCCCTTAAGAGCTTAAATAGTCACTTTGATCATTTAAACCCTTTTGACCCCCAGATCACCTCTAGCAAGCATCAAATATCAATATCAAACCCATTCAAGCTCTTCTGATCATATTCCCCAATGGTTTGGATTTGATTGTACTCTTGACCTGTTTAGCTGTTGACTTGGTCAACTAAGCTTGAACTTGACCAAACTTGACCCATTTGAGCCTATTCATTTCATTCATTTAAAACCTTAATTTGATCCCTCAAATCCATTCCATTTGATGCATGGAATATTTTCAAATTCACTTTGAGTCAAACCTTAGCCTATTAGACCAAGTTAGCTCATATGCTTGGTCAAATACCTATGGTTTTGGTTGAACCTTCATATGTCCTCAATCAATGCCTTCAAGACTTAGTCCAAGCAGCACTCAACACTCCATGTGCCACCTTGGCAGCCAAGTTGACTGTTGACCAGTCAAACTGGTCAACAAACCTTTGAAACCCCTTTTAGGTAATTAAATCCATATGTTTAAATTAATTCCTTCTAATCCAATCCACTCCAGCAAGTTTAATCATACTCTAGAAGTTTCTTAGGTTTTATCATAGCCCTTGAATCTTGATCCAATGGACCTAATCCTTTCCATGAGCTCAAATAAGGACAAAACCACTTTCCAAGTGGCATGTCCTTTGTCCTTTTGATCCTCTGCCCCTAACCACCCCAGGGACAGGTGGCTTGATCTTAGGAACCCTCCCAATCAATCACAACCATCTACTCAGCTAGGGAACGTTTGAATAGGGTGTAAACCTTATGTTGAGCCGGCATTCAAATCTCTCCATTCTCTCTCTATACTCAAGCTCTCCAGAGGAATTAGTTTTTCGTTTTGGCTCTCCCTGATCCCCTCTATCTCTCCCAAGTCCAAATCCGGCGATCTAAGCTCTTCGGCGAGAGGATTCCGACCACCTTTGCCTGAAGATCGTCCCAGGTTGATAGCTCGAGCTCCAGACCTCTTCAGCCCTTGGAGTCTTCTAGAGAAATAATCTAGGACATTCAACAAGCTCAACAAGCCCTCAATCGTTCAAAACGATCCTTTAAATCTCGGTAAAATCCTAAACCTAGTTTAGGACACATAGATTTAATTATCTTTTTATTAAGTGCATATTTAATCATTTTAAAAGTTCCCCAGAAATTATGTTCACATTATTAATTTATATTTAAAATTTTGTTGAAAATGATCAATCCGATCGAACGGGCGAGCTCAAAAATGGGTTCTAGGGCTCAGTTTGTTGTTGCACGAACTGAGCTCTCTTTGATCCGTTGATCTTTCAATCAACAGTTTTGATCGCGCCGTTCCGCGGTTCATTCCAACCGTGTATCCAATTCGCTGCCTAGTTTTCTGTTCGGTGAAATCCGGACCCTTGATCCAGACCGCGGGATCAAGATCTCGCCGTCTGATCCTTCTCCGCGTGATCAGATCGCATGATCTCATCTGAACCGTTGGTTCATTTCCATGGAGGATCGAGCAGTCACCGCACCCTATTGACTGGATTAAGTGATGCCGCGTGGACCCCACTTGACCGCCGCCGCGCGGTTTCGAACCCACGAACCTCGCTCCGCCACGTGTCCCGCTTGACAGCCGCCATTTGCATGAGCCAACCAGCGGCTGCCGCGTGGCCACTCAGCCGCCAAAGTCGGTATTTGATTTATTTTAATTATTTAATTAACATAAACTTCAAAAAATCATTAAAAAATTAAATAAAATCAGAAAAATAAATATTTTATATCAAAATGTTCAGAAGTTTAAATCCTTTAATTTAAAATTATGATTATTTCAAAATATTAATTATATTTTAGATAACTATTAAAGATTTAATTTTAAGTATTTTATTAATATTTAATTAGATATTAAGTTAAATATTTTTCTAATTAAAAAAAGGGGGTTTATATGTTAAGATATGTTAAATAATTAATCATTTATTTTAAGATCATTTAATTTGAATTTTATTTTAATTTAAACCATATTTTGAGTATTTTAGTTTATCCCTTTTTTATATATTAACTAGTTATTTGAATATTAGTTAATACTCAATTAAAATCTATTCTAATAAATTTTAAAAATTCAAATAAAATCATTTTCTCATAATTCAAAATTTCTAGAAAACTATTAAGACCCAATTTAATTTGATTTTAAATTATTTAAATATTTAATTAATTTTGAATTAATTTAATTGCGTTAATTAACCTTAAACTTTAAAAATTCAAATTAAAATCACTTTAAATCAGAAATGTTTAAATAATCTATCAAAAATTTTGAAATTCTAAATACTTTAATTTAAGGTTAATTTTAAGATTTAAGTATTAATTTATTTTAAATAATTTGAATTATTCAATTATCTTTAATATTTAATTAGTATTTAATTAAATATTATATTAAATATTTTAAAAATTAAAATTTATTTTCAAATTAATTTGAAAATTCAGTGGGTCTCTCAAACCCTCAAAATTATTTTTAATAATATTTTTAATTATCTTTATTTTAAAATATATATACTTATATACATATATTTATATATTTTAAAATCTACTTTAAAAATATATATACATTTAAATCCTTAAGCATTTGAGAGATCCCTTTGGAATCTTAAGCATGGGTTGAATATGTGAATGAAAATTATGGGGAATTTATTAGTGAGTAATTACATGTTAATTATTCACTAATCATATCATTAGCCATCTTAACTAATGTTATTTCTTGCATGCTTAGGGAGCACACACCACTTAGTCTAGGTTCTCCTAAATCTATGGACTTGTTTGATTCTGCGTGATTATTTATATGTTAAAGTTTGAGGGTTACTTGGAACCTTGATTCGAGCCTAATTAACCTAGTGACATCGTTAAGGACAAGAATTAAGGGCATGTTTAGAAAACTTAGAGAAATCCTAGGAATTAGGATATACATTATTTGAACATGAAATTTGAACCACTTGAACATAGTGACATCTACAACCCTTAGAGAATTCTTCACTGGTTTAAGAAGTCATTAAGCCCCCTAATTAATTCTCCTATGTTTAAACCTTAATTAACCCTAAAAACTTCTAGAAAATGTAATAAATCCATTTTAAACCCAAAAAATATGTATAACCCCTCTAACCGACCATAATCAAGCCCTTAATCAAAGAAAATTATAACCCCCTTGAATTGACAGCAAATTATACCTTAATTTAATTTTAATTGAAAATCAATATTTAATTAATTTAATTAATTAATAATTATTAAAAATTTAAAAAACTTCCCAAACACTTGGGAATCTCTCCTTAGGTCATTCCTGACCTTTGGAGCTGTATTCAAGGAGTTGGGACCCCATTTGGAGTAAAATCACAAAAAGGCCCTTTAATTAAAGAGTTTTAATAATTCAATAAATAGTCAAAACTTCAAAAATTCATAACTAATTCAAGAAACATCAAAATTGAACAAACTCACTTGCATTCAACTCATAATAATGTATAATATTTATTAAAAATATTAAATTCCAGAAATCTACAATATTTCAAAAAGTCAACAAATTGGTCAATCCGTAGTCAAAATTAGTTCAAAATTTCAAACCTTCTTAATAAAATGTAGAAAAATCCGATTTCAATGTACTTACCTTCTAACTAATCGTAGTAAGGTCTAGTATTTTAATAAAATACAAACATTCCAGAAAACACCCTTAATCCAAAAGTCAATTTTTGAACCTTTAATTAAATGATTAAAATATTCCAAAATTCTTAAAAACTCAAAATTGCTTTAAAACTCCAGAAAATGTTAGCTTAATGTTTAAAACATTCAACAAATCTTTTAAAACACAACAACCATCTTGAAGATGAAGTTTATTGGCTGGACTACTCCGGGCTGCGGGGCTAAGTGTCCTAAGGAGGCTGGTTGCTCGAGCCTGGTGGCACAACGCCACGAATGGATTCTAAGGGTTGTTAAACCATAAAATAGATTAATCATTAATTATTTAACCTTTTAAAATCTTTAATTCAATTACATTAATTTGGTTTATCGGCTGGACTACTCCGGGCTGCGGGACTAAGTGTCCTAAGGAGGCTAGGTCCTCGAGCCTGGTGGCACAACGCCATGAATCAATTAATGACAAACTTAAATTAATCAAATCCTTAAAAATCAACAATCAAACCTTAAGCAATTTTAAACAAAATATCCCATTTAGGACATATCAAAACTGCACGACCTACCTCACACACTTTAGATGGTTTGCTAGGACAACCAACTCTAATTCTAGGCTAGGTCGGTGTTTACTTTTCCGCTGTGTGCCGGGTTTTGGAGTTTTCACTGCATGCTGTTTGCTAGTTTAGAATTGATTGATAGTTTGTTTATTTACTGCACTCTGTTGAGCATTTAAATTTCAAATATATCAACTGCTTGAGATCAAATATTAACTGCTTGAGATCAAATGTTAACTGCTTGGGATTGTATATACAACTGCTAATTATTAGGATAACCTTGCAGGATCGAGTCTAGATTTTCTTGTTTTATTCAATTTAAATTTAATTCAATTAAGGTTGTAATTATTTGAAATGACTTGAGATTTGGGCACAAAATCCAATTTGAATTTCAAAGAGGTGAAGACATCCCTAAAGGGGAGAGTCTTCTTCCATTTGGAAGTCAAATTAGGATATCTTTCAAATATCCAAAGAGGGAAGATAACACCCCGTTCAAGGGGGAGTTTCTTTCCATTTGGATATCCGGAACCGACGAATCAAGATGTTCGCGAGAAGATGAAGAAATGGACAACGAGAAGAATCCCAAATCTCAAATTCATTCGATTTAGGATTAGATATTCGGGTTGTAGTCAGTGGTGCCCGGCCACTTTACTTTCTTGCAATTCTGGATGTAATAATAAGGGGCACTTGCCTACGGACATTCAATTTGATATATTTAATTTGATTGATTTATTTAAATTGATTGCGCATTAGAACTTCTGCTTTTCTAGTCTTTTTACCTGCATGTCGACTTTGATTTAACCTGGAATACGACTGTAGGCTCTTAAGGACTTAATAAAATTTTTCTACTTAAATCAAATTAAAAACTTTAAGCTTGCATAGAAACTCTAACGTTTTAAGAAATAATCCCGGGGCCGCGGGAGTCCTCATTTCATAGCATTCATTCAAATTCAAATCTTTTAATCGAGTCGATTAGCATGCATCATATTAGCAACTAATTTAAAAACCTTTAAACCCTTAGTTGCATTTGCTTAAGCATCAAACCCAACATAAGTTTAAGGGACCATTTAGGATCCGCTCTAGATGTCAATCCCGTTCTCGAATACCTTTCTTAAATAACGTCCCGACCACTCTACATAAATTGACCGGACTCATAATTTTAAAGCGCCTAGGTGGTTTAGCTGGCTCCCCAATCCAGGTCGGGGTAAGACCAGATTTGCATTGCACTTGCTAGGTTCGGGTCATATTTTAGTACCCAATTTAGACTTAGGTTCTGAGGCAAGCTCGGGCTATAAGACCTCACCCTCCGGGAATTGAATCCCAACTTTCTAATAAAATTGATCACTTAAATATTAAATCACTTTCAATCAAATTTAAGCCCAACATTTAGGATAGGCTGGAGTGTTTCTGAAGTGATTCAGAATCTCAAAACACTCCCTACTCCTCTTCCTTTGACTCTGAAAATAAGTGTTCAGACTTGATCCAATCCCATTTGAAAATTCCTACCATTTCTCTCCTTTAATATCAAGCCTTGAAAATCATAAATAAAATTTACACCGCTATTTTAATCGAGAATTTTCGTAGAAAATTTTTATTTCCTACGATGTAATTAACTACGAGGGCTTGCGCTCGTAGGAGATTTAGTAACCCAGACTTGATTTTCAAAATCAAAATTTTCAAAACTTCAAATAATTATGTTTGGAAATTCAAACCAAAAATGGCGATCGTTATTATCATATTCGAATAATAGGAAATGAATGATATTCTCTTCCTTCGGGGAGATATATCAACCATTGATATGAATTCGAGTATGAAATTAATGATCATACATTTTGATTATCATAGCTGACTATTTGACTGAGCACCATTTTGACCCTTCGGGATCGTATGTAGTTCTCTCTCAAAATCTAGCTATAATATTCTTGATTAAATCTTTAATTCTAAATCTAAACTCGTTAAGGGATTTTATTTTCACCTTTCGAGGCGATATATTATCATTAATGGATGTTTGATTTAAGAATTAAAATTCAAAACTCAATTTTGAATTATTCCCAAAGATAATTAAATATTTCCCAAAACTATATATACTTAAATATGTTTTTCAATCAAAACAAAAATGGCGACTCCGCTGGGGAAAATCTCTCTTTCCATCTTTAATAGCGGTACAAATTTTATTGCATCGGTAGTTTTGACTACCTTTTTCTCCGTTGGTCCCTCTCCTATTTCTCCCTTGGGTGAGTGTGGCCAACTCAATTAAAACTTGTGAAAAGAGAGGTGAGTGTAGGAAACCTCCCATTAAGTCGGGCTTTGACATTTTGCCTCCAAGTTAATTGGTAGAGCGAAAGAGTCAAGCCAAATCCTTTTGTATATATTGCAAACTTGCATGCGAATAAACATCTGGCGTGCTAAGTTTCTCAATTTACAAAAGATCCTTCAACTTCAAAATTAAGATTTCAATCCTCTAGTAAATTTCGATCTCTTTCAGATCTTAATCGATACATATATTCTATCATTACATATGAAATTATAACTCATATAATTTAGTATATAATTTCATATGTTTGATAGAATATAGACTTCTTGTTCAAATTCGATTCTAGAGTTTGAATCTTTTTGGTAAAGTCAAGCTTTGACATTTCACTCCCGAACATCTCGTCGGGGTGAAAGAGTCGGGTTGACTTATAAGAATCGTCCCCCAAAATTTGTTAACCTTCGTGTTGAATGTAGATTCAACATATTGAGTTTCAAAATAAGGGGAGGTGCTGCCAGATTTTCAAGTTTTCAAATTCTTTCCAAAATCGTCTAACTTCAGTCTTCGTTGCCGTCTGTTTCATACAATACCTTTTGTAGTTTAACATAGGCAATACAAGTTCAAACCCTTGATCAAACTTGAATTTTGACATTTCACTCTAAGCTAGTCAGTGCAGTGAAAGAGTCAAGTCAAGATCTCTAGATTTTTCCTTAAACTTTGTTAACCGTTTTGTTGAAAATAAAAATCAACATTTTGAGTTTCAAAAATAAAGGAAAATCTTTCAAACCTACTTCAACTGTCAGTGCTATGTGTTTTCTATAACATTTTGTTGCAGTTGAACACATACAACACAATTCTAAAGTTCTTAAGTCAATTTTAGGCTTTGACATTTCATCCCAAGTCAATTGGTGAAATGAAAGAGTCAAGCCCGATTTTTGGATCTTTCATATTAATTTTGTAAACCTACATGACTGAGTGAAACTCAGTGTGTTGAGTTACAAAATTTGAAAAAAAAAGATCCATTCGACTTTAATCTCAAATCCAAACTTAAAATTCAAACGTTGACATTTTGCCCCAAGTCAATTGGTGCAGCGAAAGAGTCAAGGTTAACTCGTTAATTTTATGAACCACCGTGTTTTGTGTGAACTAAACACGATTGAGTTATAAAATTTTGAATAAAATCAATCAAACTTAATATTCAAATTTAATTTTAAAAATCACTAATTCAGATCACTTTCTTAATTCCAGGAAATCGAACACTCAAATGGCTGGGAAACTTGTCTTCTCACTGAATAAAGATGTGCCTATAGAAGAAATTCTCAATTGCAATTTAATTCAGTATGAGATGGAATTTCAAAATCTTAAGATTTCAGTTAATGGAGAAATACTGATAGATCTGTCCGCTTGTACTCAAGGGAATTTCCCCTTAGTAGAAGTTACTTTAGGGTCAGGAGCTGACTCCCCCATCTCTAAGATGGAGGTCGCTGTCACCCCTGTACCCACTGCACCCTCTACTCAGGAGGATCAAAACTAAAAGTCAATAACGACAAAAGAGTTACCATCTCAATTTGAGATCGGATCAAATTCTAGCACCCCCGTCATCGGTAGGAACAAGACGAAGAATTACCTTCGAAGAGCCAGAAAAAGGAATCTTAAGGCTAAAAAGACTGTTGAGTCGAAAGCCTTAGAGAAGGCCGATTTCGAGGCCAATCGCGAGTTCGTTGCTCCTTCTATGTACCCTCTCCTTGCACAAAGGAGGGAGGTTGTAGAGATGAGAGCACGATCTTCAATCCACCTACTTGACTACTACACAGAAAGACTCAAGAAAGCTAGAATTGAGCGATCACCAGCAATAGGCTATAGGCCCCCAGCTGAGGGTTATGCTCCGTCCACTCTACTAGAAGATGTTAAGGCACGTTACTACATGTGTCCCACTACATCATTTGCAGAGGAGGAGTAGAAACCACTCGGGGTGCCACTCTCTTAACTACTAGTCTAGTAGTAATGAGAAGGGAAATAATCTAAGATTGTATCAGACACCGATACCGTCAAAATTTAAATTTTCAACGGGGTCCTATCGTGATAAATCTTTTGATTGCAATGATGTAGTGCCTCCTAGGGATAGTGCAGATCCTATAACAATCTCTTCCTCTAAAGAGATTATAGGAATTCAATTCCATGTTGACAAGGGTCTTGCCACCTAGACTTGTAACTTCTTTAGGAAAGCTTTCAGTTTCTCAAGTGTACTAGATCCGGATTTTCAAGATAATTGATTCTTCTTTTTAATGAAAATTGACCTCTATCTTAAGTCTTAAGTAGGAGAGAGTTGTAGTTGACCCCATCAAACGTTTGAATACCCCTCCCTCCCACCGCTCTTGTGGGTTGAATTAAGATTTGTCTCAAACTTAAGTTGAATTCAGAAATAAAAATTTTATCAATCTTCTAGCAATCTTCCATCTTAATAGGAGATTCACGCATGTCTAAAATCTATTCAATGATTTTCAAAAGTCAAGTTGATACTCTTTTCAAAAGATTGAATGTGCTTTGAGGATTATTCTTCCTTGTATAAGAGAACGAATTTTCTTCTCTAATACTTGAGATATAATCTCAGCATTCAAAATAAAAAGATCAATCAATTTAAGGTATTTGAAGAAAGTGGAGCCTCTTCTCGAATTCAACTGAAATCAAAAGATGCGCGAATGCGCCAAAAATTAAAAGATGCGCGAATGCGCCAAAAATCAAGAAATGCACGAAGTGCACCAAAAGTCAAAAGATACGCAAATTGCGCCACCAGAAAAAGAGAAGAAGAGTAAGATGGCTCCCTTCCTCTAAATCCTTAAATCTCAAAAAAATCGATCACCTTTAAATACTTGACTTTGAAAATCTTGAATCTAGATTCTTAACCACGCATGAATTATCTATCGGATAGAAGAAAATCGTGCAAGAAAATTGAAAAGATCAAATTTCTCTCTTCAACTTAAACCCCTTGAAGTTAATTTTAATTCAAAATCTATTTAGGGGAGACCCTAGTTTAGTTTCTACGAAACTTGGTCTGGGTCAACAAAACCTAAGTTTTCAAACCTTTCAAGATTAGTTGGAGTCGACTCTACTTCTCACTCTAAAAGCTAAATTTGTTCCCGCTTGTCGTTCCGACAGGGTCCAAATGGCTAGAGGAAATTTTCAATAAAATGATCAATGAATCTTCTACTACTGTTAAGAAATCAAATCCTGTCCTTGAGGAATGTGTAAGTCCTTACGCATAGGAATCTTTCTGTTCAAAGCATTTGCAACAAAATTACACTCTATGCTGGGTCCAAGATCAACCCTACTAGAGGAGTATTTTGTAATGCTGAGAATTGCCGTTCAAAATCAATCCACGACTGAGCAGAGTGCCCGACTCCAATTTGAGGAGTTTGAGGCCTTGCAGAGTTTTTTCTTTAAGGCTCAATAAAACTCAGAATTGTACAAAGCCTGAGTGGTTAAAGGTCGTGATAAGATAGAGCAACTTAGAACCTTCCAAGGAGGAGACTTGGTCTAGGTTCTTTGGATTCATATCTTAGCCTACCGAGAAATCGGTGGAGGAGCTTGAGCCAACTTAAGAGTGTCCTCCTGTCGTTGAGACGATCTTTGAGAAAATTTCAAACATTAATTGATCAACCCTAGAGAATGCCACCCGATATTTTTAATTGTTGGGGAGGCTCTTCAGGAAGTACCATGCCAAATGAGTGTCAAATTCAAAGTCAATAAAAAAAAAGTCTTCGAATTTCCTGGATTAAAGAATTTTCATGATTCAAAATCAAACATCAGAAACTTTCAAAATTCACTCTTAAAACTTTCAAATCTCAAATTTCAAAATTTAAGCCTGATCCTCTGTGTAGAGCAAGTTTCCTCTCCATACGATCAATTTGAGCCCGATCCTCTATGTAGAGCAAGTTTCCTCTACATACGACCAACCCGATCTTCTGTGTAGAGCAAGTTTCCTCTACATACGATCAATTTGAGCCCGATCCTCTATGTAGAGCAAGTTTCCTCTACATACGATCAACCCGATCCTCTGTATAGAGCAAGTTTCCTCTACATACGATCAATTTAAGCCCGATCCTCTGTGTAGAGCAAGTTTCCTCTATATACGATCAACCCGATCCTCTGTGTAGAGCAAGTTTCCTCTACATACGATCAACCCAATCCTCTGTGTAGAGCAAGTTTCCTCTACATACGATCAATTTGAGCCCGATCCTTTGTGTAGAGCAAGTTTCCTCTACATACGATCAACCCGATCCTCTGTGTAGAGCAAGTTTCCTCTACATACGATCAATTTGAGCCCGATCCTCTGTGTAGAGCAAGTTTCCTCTACATACGATCAACCCGATCCTCTGTATAGAGCAAGTTTCCTCTACATATGATCAATTTAAGCCCGATCCTCTGTGTAGAGCAAGTTTCCTCTATATACGATCAACCTGATCCTCTGTGTAGAGCAAGTTTCCTCTACATACGATCAACCCGATCCTCTGTGTAGAGCAAGTTTCCTCTACATACGATCAATTTGAGCCCGATCCTCTGTGTAGAGCAAGTTTCCTCTACATACGATCAACCCGATCCTCTGTGTAGAGCAAGTTTCCTCTACATACGATCAATTTGAGCCCGATCCTCTGTGTAGAGCAAGTTTTCTCTACATACGATCAAATTAAACTCGATCCTCTGTGTGGAGCAAGTTTCCTCCACATATGATCATCCATACCAGGTTCTTTGGGTAGAGCAAGTTTCCTCTCCACAAGACCGCTCGCTAGTGGTGGAGCATGCCCTCTGTGGCACCACCCTGGCATTTGACTTGAGGATTAGTGGTGGAGCGTGCCCTTCGTAGCGCTACCCTAATTCGTTTCCACTAGTGGTGGAGCATGCCCTCCGTGGCACCACTCTGGCATTTGACTTGAGGATTAGTGGTGGAGCGTGCCCTTCGTGGCGCCACCCTAATTCGTTCTCGCTAGTGGTGGAGAATGCCCTCTATGGCACCACCCTGGCATTTGACTTGAGGATTAATGGTGGAGCGTTCCCTTCGTGGCGCCACCCTAATTCGTTTTCGCTAGTGGTGGAGCATGCCCTCCGTGGCACCACCCTGGCATTTGACTTGAGGATTAGTGGTGGAGCGTGCCCTTCGTGGCGCCATCCTAATTCGTACTCGCTAGTGGTGGAATACGCCCTCTGTGGCACCACCCTGGTATTAATTCCAAACTTAATCTTCTAGGGTTAGGATTTCCCTTCCCTTAGAATCTTTTTAAAGTTAATCCTCTAAGGTTAGGACTTCCCTTCCTTTAGAATTAATTTCAAATTTAAAACTCTAGGGTTAGGACTTCCTTTCCCTTAGAATTAATTTCAAACTCAATCCCTTAGGGTTGCACTTTTCATTCCCTTAGGATCAAAATTTTAGACTTGACCTTTGAGCTCGGTCAACGCCAATATGTGCAATAGAACTTCGTTCTATTACACATATTGGGGGTCCATTTATTGACCTCATTTTTGTATGAGGTCACTTGGACTAATCTTGACCTTAAATCAATCCAATATCCAAACCAATCTAGACCTTAGGATCCTCCTAGAATCCTGACCTTAGGATCTATTCTAGGTCCTAGGATCCTTCTAGAGCTTAGACCTTAGGAGCTACTCTAGATCCTAAACTTTTTCTAGACTCTAAGTTCTAGGAATTTCTTAGGCTCTAGGATCCTTCTAGATTCCTAACTTTAAAATCTATTCCGACCTTAGGATCTACCTAGATCTTAGGTCAATCAAGCCAAATCCAAGGTCCAAAGGTTTTGTCCTAAAGGCCTTTTCCATTGAAATTTCAAACACTTTGAAACCCAGTTAAATGACCTCCAATTCAGAGTCTGTCAGTTGCATACTGATGAGACATGTCTCTGGAGGCAACCCTCCAAATTTGAGCCCATTCTGAGGTCTCTAACCCCAGAAACTTAATTAAAATCCATAGGCTGTAAAACCTTCAAATATTTACAGCCTATGCCACTGGACCTGTCGCTTTGAAGATTCTAACCTTATAGCCTTCACCAAGCCTCTAGTCACTTCCAGACCTTTAATCTTGATATGTTGAACTTTAAAATGTATTTTTTTGGACCCACTTTGACCCCCAGTTGACCAGGAGTCAAAATGACCAAAATACCCCTATGGGGCTCAAATATTGATTTCAAACCAAATGAACTCCGAATTGAACGCAACCACCTCCCACAGACTTGAAATATCATTTCAAACCTGTTCAGACCAAATCCAGCCCTTGGGTCAACTTGGTTGACCGAGTCAACCTTAGTTGACCCAATGACCCCTTAAGAGCTTAAATAGTCACTTTGATCATTTAAACCCTTTTGACCCCCAGATCACCTCTAGCAAGCATCAAATATCAATATCAAACCCATTCAAGCTCTTCTGATCATATTCCCCAATGGTTTGGATTTGATTGTACTCTTGACCTGTTTAGTTGTTGACTTGGTCAACTAAGCTTGAACTTGACCAAACTTGACCCATTTGAGCCTATTCATTTCATTCATTTAAAACCTTAATTTGATCCCCCAAATCCATTCCATTTGATGCATGGAATATTTTCAAATTCACTTTGAGTCAAACCTTAGCCTATTAGACCAAGTTAGCTCATATGCTTGGTCAAATACCTATGGTTTTGGTTGAACCTTCATATGTCCTCAATCAATGCCTTCAAGACTTAGTCCAAGCAGCACTCAACACTCCATGTGCCACCTTGGCAGCCAAGTTGACTGTTGACCAGTCAAACTGGTCAACAAACCTTTGAAACCCCTTTTAGGTAATTAAATCCATATGTTTAAATTAATTCCTTCTAATCCAATCCACTCCAGCAAGTTTAATCATACTCTAGAAGTTTCTTAGGACTTATCATAGCCCTTGAATCTTGATCCAATGGACCTAATCCTTTCCATGAGCTCAAATAAGGACAAAACCACTTTCCAAGTGGCATGTCCTTTATCCTTTTGATCCTCTGCCCCTAACCACCCCAGGGACAGGTGGCTTGATCTTAGGAACCCTCCCAATCAATCACAGCCATCTACTCAGCTAGGGAACGTTTGAATAGGGTGTAAACCTTATGTTGAGCCGGCATTCAAATCTCTCCATTCTCTCTCTATACTCAAGCTCTCCAGAGGAATTAGTTTTTCGTTTTGGCTCTCCCTGATCCCCTCTATCTCTCCCAAGTCCAAATCCGGCGATCTAAGCTCTGCGGCGAGAGGATTCTGGCCACCTTTGCCTGAAGACCGTCCCAGGTTGATAGCTCGAGCTCCAGACCTCTTCAGCCCTTGGAGTCTTCTAGAGAAATAATCTAGGACATTCAACAAGCTCAACAAGCCCTCAATCGTTCAAAACGATCCTTTAAATCTCGGTAAAATCCTAAGCCTAGTTTAGGACACATAGATTTAATTATCTTTTTATTAAGTGCATATTTAATCATTTTAAAAGTTCCCCAGAAATTCTGTTCACATTATTAATTTATATTTAAAATTTCGTTGAAAATGATCAATCCGATCGAACGGGCGAGCTCAAAAATGGGTTCTAGGGCTCGGTTTGCTGTTGCACGAACTGAGCTCTCTTTGATCCGTTGATCTTTCAATCAACGGTTTTGATCGCGCCGTTCCGCGATTCATTCCAACCGTGTATCCAATTCGCTGCCTAGTTTTCTGTTCGGTGAAATCCGGGCCCTTGATCCAGACCGCGGATCAAGATCTCGCCGTCTGATCCTTCTCCGCGTGATCAGATCGCGTGATCTCATCTGAACCGTTGGTTCATTTCCATGGAGGATCGAGCGGTCACCGCACCCTGCTGACTGGATTAAGTGATGCCGCGTGGACCCCACTTGACCGCCGCCGCGCGGTTTCGAACCCACGAACCTCGCTCCGCCACGTGTCCCGCTTGACAGCCGCCATTTGCATGAGCCAACCAGCGGCTACCGTGTGACCACTCAGCCGCCAAAGTCGGTATTTGATTTATTTTAATTATTTAATTAACAAAAACTTCAAAAAATCATTAAAAAATCAAATAAAATCAGAAAAATTAATATTTTATATCAAAATATTCAGAAGTTTAAATCCTTTAATTTAAAATTATGATTATTTCAAAATATTAAATATATTTTAGATAACTATTAAACATTTAATTTTAAGTATTTTATTAATATTTAATTAGATATTAAGTTAAATATTTTTCTAATTAAAAAAAGGGGGGTTTATATGTTGAAGATATGTTAAATAATTAATCATTTATTTTAAGATCATTTAACTTGAATTTTATTTTAATTTAAACCATATTTTGAGTATTTTAGTTTATCCCTTTTTTATATATTAACTAGTTATTTAAATATTAGTTAATACTCAATTAAAATCTATTCTAATAAATTTTAAAAATTCAAATAAAATCATTTTCTCATAATTCAAAATTTCTAGAAAACTATTAAGACCCAATTTAATTTGATTTTAAATTATTTAAATATTTAATTAATTTTGAATTAATTTAATTACATTAATTAACCTTAAACTTTAAAAATTCAAATTAAATTCACTTTAAATCAGAAATATTTAAATAATCTATCAAAAATTTTGAAATTCTAAATACTTTAATTTAAGGTTAATTTTAAGATTTAAGTATTAATTTATTTTAAATAATTTGAATTATTCAATTATCTTTAATATTTAATTAGTATTTAATTAAATATTATATTAAATATTTTGAAAATTAAAATTTATTTTGAAATTAATTTGAAAATTCAGTGGGTCTCTCAAACCTCAAAATTATTTTTAATAATATTTTTAATTATCTTTATTTTAAAATATATATACTTATATACATATATTTATTATTTTAAAATCTACTTTAAAACTATATATACATTTAAATCCTTAAGCATTTGAGAGATCCCTTTGGAATCTTAAGCATGGGTTGAATATGTGAATGAAATTTATGGGGAATTGATTAGTGAGTAATTACATGTTAATTATTCACTAATCATATCATTAGCCATCTTAACTAATGTTATTTCTTGCATGCTTAGGGAGCACACA